>JAVIAB010000101.1:38210635-38693135 GCA_032433765.1 Megaustenia siamemsis | reverse complement strand
CATCATTATATATCTTGTCCATGCACATTATCATCATTATATATCTTGTCCATGCACATTATATCATCAGGCCTTTTGTCTATGCGCATTATCATCATTGTATATTATGCCCATGCGCAATATCATCATTATATTTCTTGTCCATGCATATTATCATCATTATATATCTTGTCCATTCACATTTTCATCAGGCCTTTTGTCTATGCACATTAGCATCATTCTATATCGTCTCCATGCACATTATATCATCACGCCTTTTGTCCATGCACATTATATCATCATTATATTTCGTGTCCTTGCACATTATATCATCATTAAATATCGTGTCCTTGCATATTATATCATCATTATATATCTTGTCCATGCACATTATATCATCATTATGTATCATGTCCATGCACATTATATCATCATTATATATCTTGTCCTTGCACATTATATCATTATATATCATGTACATGCACATTATATCATCATTATACAGGGTGTTTTTAAAGTCGCAGTGCAGTGAATTTCTACTCTCGGAAGAAAAACGTCACCAGAAATGCGGTTAACTAATGCGTCACACAAATTGTAAAATAAATGGTATTAACCAAATATACTTGACTGCTATCGGCGAGCTTATAATGGGTAATGTTGGTATTAACACAATAAAGTTGTGCCTAAAGCATATGTTGAAAATGTCCACCACGGGCCTCAAGACATGTCGTGATTCGTCTTTCCATATTTGCGAAAACCTTCAGAATAATGTCTGGTGATATTTGTTTAATCGTGTCTACTATTTCAGTCTTTATGTCATTAATTGTCTGCGGATTATTTTCATAAACTTTCCCCTTCAATGCCCCCACAGATAATAATCTGGGGGTGTTAGATCTGGTGAACGAGCAGGCCAGATTCCACGTGAAATAATGCGATTTGCAAATATGCTTTCTAAATAATTGAGTGTTGTTGTGGCTGTGTGTGCTGTTGCCCCATCCTGCTGAAACCAGGATTCCATAATTTCCCGTTCTGTAAGGTGTGCTATGAACGGTTCCAGAATTAAAGTACGGTAACGTTCTGCATTTATTATTTCGTTAAAAAAATATAGGTCCTATTATCCGCATACGACTTGTAGCGCACCACACTCCGACTTTTTGATCGTAAAGCGGCACTTGATGAAATTCATGGGGGTTTCACTGCTCCACAGCCGATTGTTCTGACTGTTCACATAACCGGATAAATGAAACCAGGCCTCATCAGTGAAAAAAGTGACGTCAAGGATGGCAGCGCCATGTTCATAAATAAAATTCTGAAACCACATGCAGTAGTTTAAACGGGATTCATAATCTCTTTCTTGAGTTGAGACACTTCAGTTTGTATGGACGATAGTGTAGTTCACTTCTTAAAACCTTGTGAACAGAACTCTTAGATATTTGCACCTGTTGAGACAAGTGGTTTGAAGATGCATTTGGACTCATTGTAATTCTGTCTTGGAGTTCCATAATTTGGTCTTGTGAAATTGAAGGTCTTCCAGATTGGTATGCATCTACCACACTACCGGTTTCACGAAACTTTTTGATCAATTTTGTAACAGAATTTCGGTGAGGGACTTGTGAGTCTGGAAATTTCCTCACGAATTGTCTAATGACCTCATTCGTATATTTACCGCCATTACGAAAGACATGTTCAACCAGAAATACCCTGTTTTCAATCGTAAACACCATTTCCTTCAAGCAATGAGACAGTGAAAGTAGCGTAGTGCCCGTCCTTTACGTAAATAAAACCTAAAGGAAGCAGCGGTTTGTTCATAAATGTGGTTTACAAAATTGTGGTACGTAGATGATGATTACGTCATTTACTGAATATTAGAAATATTCACTGCACTGCAACTTTAAAAACACCCTGTATATCTTGTCCATGCACATTATATCATAATGCCTTTTGTACACTATCATTATCAGGGCTCTTGTCTATGTACATCATCACCTTCAGGTCGCATGTCCATCCCAGAATGATGCATTCACTACAACCTTTCTGAAAGAATCTCTGTCTCTGCTCAGATCTGCAACTTCTTCTGTTTTCATGTTCAAGTGATGTCTGATGTCGTGACACCACCTTCTTCTTTGTCTGCTTCTGGTATGTCGCCAAGCAACCATACTTTCCATTATTGTTCTATCCAGCCCGCGTATTTCCATGCACATTAGAAAAACGGTCATTCTTTTAAACCACGGGTTAGCCAGTGTATCTGGTAGTGATTTGTATGTGTTTACAATAGGCCGCATCTGGTATGTTTCGAATTTATTGAGATATTTGAAAGTGTCTATGTGTTGTTTATGTGTGTCCACATTTTTTATTGAACAAACAATAGTTTGAAGTCGCAGTATACAATATATAAATCGGTTTAAATTTTGTTTAACCGTGTCTTCAAAAGTATATCAATCTTATGTATTTTGTTCTGCTTGTGCTTATACGTGGACCATGCGCACCCACTCGTTGTCGTATTTATGCATATGTCAAACTGTTTTGAAATATTGTTACATTTATTCTATCAATTCTTTAGGTGTTATCGTCTGTATCTTCTTCTACCTTTTAATCACATATTGCGAAGCATAGATCTTCAACACTTTAAACCGTTTTGTTTCTTGCAATTTTTTTAAAGATCATTGCATGTCTTCCCATCATCTTTATCTCTCCTTCCATCTGTCTTCTCAAGAATACCTTGGTCTTCCTATTTGTCTTTTTCCTTGTGTGTTTGTAGGTGTTATAGTTAGGGATTAATATAAACGAAACACAAGGTATTAGTGATGCTGTTAGAGAGATTAACAATGTTGACATGAATGAGAAATGCGTAGGGAGAAGATTATATATGTTAATCTATAGATAAATAAGCAGTGGGAATGTACGGCAACAGCTGTGGAGGCTAGTGATAACATGCGTAGTAAACGTTTACTTGGTATGAATAATCTGAACGATGTGTTGGATGATGAAAACGGGTGATTTGGACACGTATTGGTGACTGTATTGGCGCTCCCTACGCTTGTTTGTCTTCATCTATTTACTTCAACTTAAAAAAAAATACAACCTGTAGAAACAAATAAACTACATCTACTTAATTTGTAATCATTTTAAAGAGCACCCACAATAAAATATGCGATATTTGAAGATAACTTTACTTTACGAGTAAAGAAAAGCTAATACAAAAAGTTAATATCTAGAAAATGTCCATGGCCAGACAAGGTACATAATGAGATGATAAAGTATCTTGACGATTCAGGAAAGTAAACTCTACTTAGACTAACAAGCCATAGATAAACAGCACCATCTCAAAAGTATGGAGGATTACCTATGTGGTACCACTGCTTAAGAAGAACAAACCACCAGATGACCCGAGAAATGACAGCCTCTAACCCTAACATCGTGTAAGAAATAATAGCTTAGAGTTTATAATATGATCGACAGCAGACTATAGTGATATTTGGAAGCCTCTAAAAATACATGCCATGAACACGCTGGATTTAGGACAGGTAATAATACAGAAGAACAAATTGTCAGGTTAATGCAGCAAGTCTAGGATGAATTCCTAAAGAAATAACAAACTTTTTAGTTAAACTTATAAAGCCTACGATCGAGTCTGACGGAAATGACTCCTGTTGAATGTGAGCAACATGGTTATACATGGAAAACGTTATAAAGATTGGTCAAACACTTTCTAATTAACAAAACAATCTAAACCAAGTTAATGGGTTCTATATCAGGCTAAGAGGTTCTAGAAGGACTATCACAATGTTCAACACTTAGCTGCTCCTTCTTTTTATTATACATTAACGACCTGACCAAGGACACATCATTGTTTGACTCCACAGTTCATTTCAAAGGGCTGGGAAGATCTACCGTCGAACTGGATGATGACAGACATATTGTTTTGAAACAACTTGGTCAGTTTAAGTAATGTGGAAGGGTTGTCAAGGTTTTTCAGCCCGATGTATAGACCTGCTCGGCACACTGTGTCAAACGCCGTTGTAAGATAAACAAAGGCTATAAATAGAAAACCTGTTCCTTGCATTTCTCTTGCAACTGGCGGAGAGTAAAAGTAATATCCGTGGTTGACTGTTCAGCTATAATCCCACACTGTGACGCATGAAGGATACATTCCGCCAACTGATGTAGGAGTTTTATAACAATTCTTGTGAATGCCTTTCCAGTTATACTCTGGAAGAGTATACCCCTATAATTGTTGCAATCGTCATTGTCCACTTATTATTATACAACGTTATAATTTGGACATCTTTCATGTTTTGGGGTATATCTACTTCTCCAGCATTGGACAAGGAGTTTGTAGAGGTGGAACAAGAGTGTTTCAAGATTTTCTTGAGTATTTCGGCTGGTATGTTGTCATTACCAGAAGCTTTTTTTCACTTGAGAGGTCGCGGATGACATCATGAAGTATCTTCTCAGGACGTTCATTGTCCAGTTCAGTCAGCACTGATTATTTTGGTGTGAGCTTGCTGGTCTGTATACAGAATACAGAACTTGAGTAAGTCGTTCCAGCTCTTTAGTTTTGTCACTGATAGACTCACCGTTAGCATTAAGGGAGCAATTGTTTTTTAGATGTTTGGGCCAAGAGCAATCCTAATGTTAGTGTACATAGTTCGTGAATCACCCTGCTCAGCAGCTTTCTGGATCGTAGAGCACATATTTGACCAGTACTCATTAGCACAATTCCTTGATTCTCTTAGTACTTCTGCTCTTGCTTATCTGAATGTGTCTTTTGTGTTATGGCATGGGTAGTTCTTCAAGGCTAGGAAAGTCTTCTTCTTCTCTGCAAGTGACATGCGTTTAATTTAGTTTTCTTGAACCCAATCCTTAGTGGAGTGTTGCTCTTTTCCAAAAGAAGCGATATCACAGTCAGTGATGCGATATTTTAGCCGGTTCCATGAATCATCTACATTGGCTAGGTCTTCTGCTTTCTCCATGCATTTCTGGAAGACATTCGTGAACTTGACAGATAATTTTGTAGCAGCGATATTGATCCTAGGCCGGGATGGTTCTCTAGATTTGTAAAGCCTTTTGGTGTTTGCCGTCACTTTGCTAATGACAAGCGCATGATCTGTGTCACAGTCTGCGCTATGGTATGCTCTAGTTACTCTAACATTATTTAAGTGTTGTCTGTGTCGCAGTCTATGCTATGGTATGCTCTAGTTACTCTAACATTATATAAGTGCTGTCTGTGTCACAGTCTGTGCTATGGTATGCTCTAGTTACTCTAACATTATATAAGTGCTGTCTGTGTCACAGTCTGCGCTATGGTATGCTCTGGTTACTCTAACATTATTTAAGTGCTGTCTGTGTCGCAGTCTGTGCTATGGTATGCTCTGGTTACTCTACCATTATTTAAGTGTTGTCTGTGAACTAGGACAAATTCCAGCTGGTTCCAATGCCCGGACATTGGATGGCGCCATGTTGCTTTTTGTCGATTCTTGACGCTGGAAAAATATGTTGGTGGCACACAGGTTGTTAAGGGAACAACATGTTAGAAGTCTGATCATTTTCGTTCATTTTGCCAATACGATGATGACATAGGCATGATATCCATGGATTATGGTCATATCCAATGCGTGCATTTAGATCGCCCAGTACGTAGAGTTGTTATGCTTTGGAGATAGAATCCAAGATAACTTGGAGCATCTCGTAAAATTGATCTTTATCTGTTGTGGTTGCTGACATTGTTGGTGCATATGCGCTAATGATGTTAATTGGTCCAGCTTGTAGGTGGAATTTTATTGTTATTATGAGTTCTGATGTACCATTTGGGGTGTTTATAGAATGTATGAACTTATTATACACAGCAAAACCCACTCCATGTAAGCGAGGATGCTCATATTTTAGCCCCTGCCAGAAAAAGGTGTAATTTTTTTTACCTGACTGAACCACTATCTGCAAGCCTTTTTTTCCTGAAGGGCTGCAATATCAACATGTAGTCTCTGCAGCCCCATGCTCTTGAGGGTTTTTTCCTTATGATTTCTACATTCGTGAGGTTGGTGTTATTCAATCCAGGACACATAGTTCTAACGTTCCATGTGCCGAGTATGAGCGATTGTGACTTCCTTTTGCTGTGTCCTAACGAGGATGGGAATGACATTTCAGCTTCTTTGCTATGCCTCGGCCAATATGATGATAATGCTTTGCCCAAAACGCACTTACCCCCCCCCCCCACCCTCCCCCTCTCGTATCCTCTTTGAAGCGTTCCGAAAAAGGGGCTAAGTCTTTACGTTCGGAAACAAATTTGAGTTGCAGGGGATGCCATGAGATGGATGATACACCACCGACTGCCTTAGGGTCCCTCTCTCCGGATTTTCTGTTTGGGTTTACTCCCGTAGCCTACGAACTCTCCCGAGTCTTCACGCGAGGCAGTGCGCGATTTGGACGAGAAAGCTGGTATCTGATATAATCGTTTGCCGATGTGACGGTGAAAACTCAAGTTTAAATACACAATATTTACCAAAAGTAACAAAACAGCTAGGGCGAATATTAAGCTTGATCTTCAACACGGAGCTCTACAAAAAGAGAAGCACCCTACATTCTCAGGAGTTCAACTAGACAGTCACCTGAATCTGATGAAACATGTAGATAACCTGACTAAGAAGGTAACACGTAGACTACAACTTATGAAAAGGCTTTGTATTACTTCTTGGGGGGAGATAATTAAACTCTTAGGAACCTCTATCTGGATTATGTTCGCTCAGTTGTGGAACATGGTTCCTCTCTACTAGTAACGCGCAGCAAAACAACGAACTTGTCACTTAAAAGACACAGACTAGTGTACTACGGCTCATCAGTGGAGCAATGAGGTCCACACCGAATGCAGCATCAAAAAAAAAAAACTGCATCGACGCCGATTTCCGAACAACATCGGCGCCATACCTACTGCTTATATAGTCTCGGAATAAAGACAATATGTATGAAGGTATTATTCGTGAATTATTGCAAGTAAAGTAAAGTAAAGTACCCCCGTCACGCCAAGTGGCGTATAGGGAAATATGGTGTTAGTGACCCTATTTTACAGACCTTCAGAACATGATTTTTGGGGTAATGTGGTCAGTATTACGCCCGTGCTGATTTACTTTCCCAGAAAAAATCCGGTACCCATTTAAGGCTGGGTGAACCCGTAAGCCGTCGGTTGGGATCGAACCCTACCCTTTGTCCGTGGTAGTCCAGTTCACTAACCACTGAGCTATCGCGGCTCCACGAATTATTGCAAGGCATAACATTAACATTAGTGTACCTTTCAGTGTTGGTGGTACATACTTGCCCTTGTAGTTAAAAGTGTCTCGCACTATTCATTAAGCTGCCATTCTACATGTCGTGTAGGAGATTGTGTCACAGATACATGGAAGATATGTGCGCAGATCTTACAACGAGCATGAGAAAAAGTAATAGTTGAGATAAAGTGTTGCAAATATCTAAGAGAAACATATTTTTGTTTTCATGATACCAAAATGAAACCAACATCGGTTCTATAGCAATATGGGTGTTAACTGATGGAACAACTATACGAGCTTTGTTAAAACATTTCAACTACCGCATCACCAACGTATCACATATATAAGCTCGTTATCATCAAACTGGATCCATTGTCTGATCTCTATATACGGGACCAAGTTCGAGTTGCCACAACTGTACACGCCTGATATATCGGTCTGACGTATCATCGTAACAGGTTAATCTCGAGGACCTTGAACTACAATACATTTCAAGTTTAAAACATATGTCGTGCAGAACAAGCTCAGATAGGCAAATCTGTTACCTCACAGACCTGTAATCTTATCAGTGCTGTCAGGTGACCACTGTCAATCTCGTCTAGGTCAGGCATCATGCGGCATGACTCTATCGTCAACGGAGATGCTCGTGTTCTCTGATGAGTCACGATTATGTTTGCACGGAAATAGTGCACGTTGTGTGGTGTACAGACGTCAACCGTTTTCCTGACAAATGTGTACCGATGTGAGAAACCGTTTGATATGTTTGGGGCAGAATTTCTTACACAGTCAGATCGGACGGTCGTCATCATAAGGTAAAGACAAAGCTCGTTCGTGTGCTCGTTTGGGTATTAGGTCTTAGTGCACTTTCAGCAACAACTGATTAATACCTTACCATAGCTGTTTCATCTGACCTTTTTTTTCTATTGATACCAGGAGGGCGTACTGAAGCATAGGCTTGGAAGAAGACAAAATCTGCTGAAAACCACCGCAGTTAGCACCAACCATATACATATATGTATACACACATTTGTTTTTTTTCGTTCGGAAATACTGGGGCACGCTACGGTAATATTTTAAATGTTTACAAGTCATGCATACTTTACAAGAGCTTTGTAAAAGAAGACAACACCGATTATTGTGGCCGACATGATGCCTTCCTAAAAAAATAATGACAACAAAAACATACAAAGCAATGGAAAAATACTATACTACAAGTTGGGAGTAAATAGTATGTAAACCGAAAACAAAGTAAATATACTGACAAGAAACTTTAGTAAAGAAAATATGCTGTACTTCATGTTAGGGAGTTTACTTGCTCTCTGCTTTACCAGCTTTCCCACAACACTGCAATTATTTTCTTGTTCCACCTTTTATAAGAGATTGAAAGATTGAACAAGTTTCCCCATATCATTTATTTCTTTGCCACCCTCTATAAACGGGTCGATAACTAAAGTAGCACTTTTTTTTTTTAATAGAGCACAAATGATCATTTACAGGCCTACACATGGGCAGTAGACAAACAAATGAAAAGACAATTACAGGCGACAGAGAATGGATTTCTCAGAAGAATATTGAATAGTTCCCTGGAAAGATAAAAAGATCAATTAGGACATTCTCAAATTAGGGAGATCTTAAATAAAATAAAACAGAAAAAAACAATAAACTTTGTTCCGTCAGTTCATGAGAAGAGAAAGGTTTGAATACTTGGTTATAGCTGGCAGAATATTTGGAAAGAGAGATCGCAGACAACAAAGAGATAATATTTTAGATAGCTTGGTGTCATGACATGGAAAAAAGTCAATAAATGAATTGATACGATGCCCTGTGGATATAAGATTGTGGAAGGACATGGTCGCCTACGTCAACCGGTATGGACCATGATGATGATGAAACGCATGGTTCGGGCAATCTTAATTTTGTAAGCTCTCCCTACATCCGTCATCTTTAAAATTACTCATCTTTCTATCCCATATTAAATCTGTCTTCCTACATCCATCATTTTCCAAATTATTCATTTTTCTATCTCATATTAAATCTGTCTTCCTACATCCATCATTTTCCAATTATTCAGTTTTCTATCTCATATTAAATCTGTCTTCCTACATCGATCATCTTCCAATGTAATAATTTTCCTAATCCACATTAAATCTGTCTTCCCACAACCGTCATCTTCCAATTTATTCATTGTTCCATCCCATATTAAATTTGCCTTCCTAAATCCGTCATCTTCCAATTTATTCATTTTGCTATCCACCATTAAATCTGTCTTCACTAAAAGCTGAGAACCTTTCTTAAATAAAACCTAGAGTTTGCAAGTGGTGACGTCAAACTACGTCAAACTCGTATTTTAAAAAAATGAAGCTGACTACCTGAAGACCGGAAAATAAACGTTTCCGATTGGCGGACCATCTTAGTTTATTTAGTTGAACACGTAGCTGTCATGTATTGTCATTACAAGATAGGTATGTCCGTTATAAGTAAATATATTGTGGTTCTGGTCTAAACATACGTGTCAATATTACAATTGTTCTTTCACAATAGTTTCGTTAGGAAAATAATAATGATTCTAAATACCATCAATCGACATTAACAGCATTTGTAATTATCTAATTAGTTTATTGTATAATGCGACGCACGACAATACAATTGATACATACGGTTGCATTTAATTGTAGTAAGCAGTTTAAATGTCTTAATTCAGATGTATATGATCAAACCAGTAAGGTAATGACAAAATTGTAGATTGTACGTTTTAGTAGTCAGTGTATTTTGTGATCTTCCAAAATCCCAGGATCGGATATAATGGTATAGTTGGTGGTATCGATAATATAATTTATAAAATGATAAGTAATGGGTTTTATAACTTTTCTTCGATATGTGTATTACACGTTAGTGTTGTATCTTATGCTTCTTGTATTAATTGACATGCTTAGTTAACACCATAACCAAATATTCTAGCGATCCCATATATAATCATTAGTGAGGAACAGGCAAATAATTGCAGTGCTGCGGTAAAGCTGATAGCAGGAACAAAAATCGGGGTGTATCGTACATTGCTAAAAGGTATGGTTACAGCTTTACAAAAAAAGGTACACAACAAAATAGTGACGTTTCTGCCAACATGAGGCCTTCCTCAAAATACGAGAACAACACACACGAACAACGAAATATAGATAAATTCTACTACATCTAGGATAGTCAGTAGTGGTCATGTATGAAATCAACCTCTGACAATGTGTTGCTACCAATTATTCTGTCTCCTGACTTTTTACTTCCATTAACATCCTAGAGATCGAAGCATAAAATCTCTTCTTTTCTTTCGCATTTATTATATTTTATGAGTATGTTGCTTGATGTGTTATAACGCTTATATTAAAAAAAGACAAATCTATTAACCACTTTCATTCAAAATACCATCATCATAAACCGTATCGGTTACCGTAGGCGATCATGCCCATCCACAATCTTCTATCTAATGTGCATCGCATCAGTTCTGTTGTTGACTGTTTTCTATGCCACGACACCAAGTTACTCATAATCTTTTCTCTTCCGCGTTGTCGTCGATCTCTCTTTCCTTTTATTTTGCCAGTTGTAACCAGGTATTCCAACTTATTGGTTATTGGTTATGAAAGGCCTCGGTATCACTTCAAACGAATCAAAATCCATAATTGCTCGACCGCCCGTGCCAGCAGGATCATCCGAATTACTAACTCATCTCCCAAACAAAGAAAGGCAACTGTAGTCCCCATCGTAGCAGTCTCAGCACACGACAAAAGACATAAGGCGAAACTGTGCAGAAAGTGAACAAGCCAACTGTTCCCTCTCATACGATATTTCGTCGAGAAACAATTGGAATATCGAAACATGATCAAAACGGATGTTTTGCACAGAGAATTTAAATCTAACTTTGTGCACAGAGCATTTAAATCAGTAGCTCCTGCAACAAGCCGGACTTGGAATATGAGGAAACCGCAACAAGAAACACTTTTCAGACATATTATTCAATGGCTCCCGCCGCCTATCCACCATATACCGGAAGTTCACGTCCTCCCGAAAATGATGATCGTCACATTTGTAAAATGTATAGCGCTTGATGATGTTAGGACATCGTTTTTGACTCAAACCGAACATATAAACCTACAGTTAGTCATCGGAATATTCCCACCGCACATCAAGCAAGAGACCGTACGCTTAGCGTACAACGGACGAAACACGGTGCAAATTCCCCAAAGAGGAAAATCTTCTGTCAACTTGACAGGCAATTCGCATTAATGCTTTTCAAAATGTAAATAACTTGAGTCAAACAATTCCAACGTCGGCCATTGAACAGCACTCAATGTGACGTAAACCGCATCTCAAAATAGACAGTGAAGGTCGTTTCCACAATACTTGACTTGTCAAAAAGAAATATTGCTGTGTGAACTCGGCGGCGCAGATTTGTCCGCTTCGTCGGCGCAGATTTGCTAAGTTGAACATCATTTTGATTTCAACATAGAAAATTGCATCGGAGAGCCGAAATTAATCAGACTCCAGATGCGTTTTCTGCAACGAACGAGAGAACGTGAAGCGTTCCACCATTTTGAAATGGAAGTCCAACTTTCCTCTTCTCATGGTGTGTCCGACAAATGTTGAAATATTTCTTTCTCATGTTTTTTCAGGAGTGCCCTTTTTGTGTTGGCCTCTTTCAAGAAATCGCATCTCTGTAGCCTCTAATCGTCTTTTTATTTGTTTGTCTACTGACATGATTCGTTTCCATAGGTTAGAATTGATTCTATATAGCACCGATGAACTCTCTTTCTCACCTCTATTAATATAGAGTTGTTGTTTAATATATTTTCTATTTTCTGAAATGCTATTTTGGCCTGAGCTATTCAGTTTTTTTTTTATTTCTGTGGGGCATCTTCCATCCGATGTTATTATTTTGCCCAGCTCTTTGACGTTTTGCACCTTTTCAGATTTTGATTTTTAGGTGGCATTTTAGTGATGATTATTTTTTTTATATGTCCATAACTTCTGTTTTCTTCCTATTCAGACTAACACCTTTTGTATGCTTTCTTGTACTATTATGTCTAGCACTTCATGTAGTCCATTCTCTGTCTCTGCTTTTAAGACTTTGTCATTAGCATAGTGCAAATTATTTATGTTGTGACCGTTTACTTCAATTCCTTTTTTGTCTACTATTGATCTCATAATATGTTCGCTGTAAAGTAAATCAAATCCGGCGACAGAACACAGCCGTGTCTGACTCCTTGTTTTATCAGTTGAAATTATCCTGTTTGGTTGTTAATTCGTATGGCTGCTGTTTGTTGCCAGTACATGTTTTTTTTTTTTATGATTCGCAGATGATTGCTATCACTGTTTACTTTCTCCAGCATATTGATTATTTACACATGCTTTACTTTGTCAAATGATTTTGTGTAGTCTATAAAGCATATATATATATATCTTTCGCTTTCTATACCTCTTTAGATCTTTCTACCATGGTTCTTAAATTGTATATTCCATTATTGGTGCCCTTTCCTTCCACAAATCCACAGTGCTCCTCACTTATTTCGGTTTTATTTTGTTCCTTACAAGTCCCATGATGATTCGTAGTAATGTTTCGTCATATGGTTCATGAGACTGACAGTGCGATGGTCTTCAGAATCAGTGGCGCCTTACTTCTTCGGTATGGTTACAAATATAGATTTAGTCGATCTATCGGGTATATGCCCAGTATTATATATGCCATTGAGTAGTTTTATTACAACTTGTACTGCCAGCTCTCCTAATGAATTTATCTCTTCGATTGTTAAATTGTCGAGACCTGAAGCTTTGCCTTTTTTGAAGTGTTGAATTGCCTCCTCCACTTCACTCTGTATTATTGGTGGTCCTGTGTCTTTGTTGGAATTGTTTAGCTCTGGATTTCATAATCACAGAGTTGAATGATATATTATGTCCGTCTTTCGATTGTCTTCACGATTCCATTATTATATTTCCTTCCTTTGATTCACGAATCCTGGACCTTTGACGTCTTTTCTTCCTGTTAATTCATTTAATTGACTGTGTATACACTTTGAGTCTTTCTTTTGTTGTTTGTCCACTACTTCACAATTATGCTTTAATCATCCTACACAAGGCAATGTCCCCAAGACACATTTTGCACTTTAGCTGTTCTTACCATTTCATTCAAAATATATGTGTACAGACTAGTCGATCCATGATTTTACCGAATTTGCAACTTCATAATAGGTTCTGTTATTGTTCGTTTGATTTTAAATTAAACATATGTGTTATCTTGCAGTATTTCATTTTAAATAAACACTGAATAAAACTATGTGTTCTCCAATAAAGCACTGCATACAAATATTATAATATCTGCATGCAAATGTTCAGTCTAATTGTATTCTATATTTTAAATATTCACATTTGCTAGCGCTATAAACTAACGAACTATTTCTAAACCTCCCTACAGCGACATCATCAAACCAGTGCTTGCTCTCAAGGGTCATCGTAGTTTTGTGGGCAACACAAATTTGAAATGATACGAGCCATGCTTCTATCTGCGTCTGTTACTGGGTTCTGTGTCCTCACTTTGGCATTAGCCAAATCCATACCAGAACCAACTACGTCTGTTGAGACCGATGTAATAAATGGCGATAAAGTAACAAGTAGAATATTGCATCGTGAAGTACGAGGTGAGTGTGTTAAATGTTGTCTGTGAATTTCAATAATCGATTTTCCCATAACAACAGCTGGAAAGTTTACCTTCAGAATATTTGATTTATCCATTTTTTAAAAAATTGTTTGTTCAACCTACTCGAGTTTAGTTTTAAAAAACATTTTTACCCACCGGTTAAGTGGTTAAGCCTGCTTTGTGATCAGAATGGTTCGAGTTAAATACCAGATACATTTTGGACCGAAATATATTCTAGGTTCATCCGTCTCGAAAAATGGGTACCTGATAATTTTCTAGGAAGTAAAGGTATTTTAGTGTTATATCGAATAGATCATTTTAAAATGTACAGTTGGTCATGGAAGAATACGGTTGGTATGATGCCCGTGCAGCTTTACTTTCCCATAACAAAATATGGTACCCACTTAAGGCTGGGTGAACCTGTCAGTCTTTACCTCCAACAAAACCATACTGTTCACCACTGATTTGTTGACTGATTTTGTTCCGAACTCTTAACATGATGATTCTTAGTATTATAAACTATATTGAAGTTTGTTGTATTGATTCTTTTAGCATTTCAAACTATTCGTCAATGTTTTGTATCTTCTCTTTTGCATTGTTCCGGTTCTGAATTGTGATGTTATATTTATCTTGTATACGTCACAGTTTGTGCTATTCAATGGCAGACGTTGGGATTTTTGACGCAAGTTATTTACACGCTGAAACGCATTAATGGATTGCCGTCAAGTCGACCGAAGATTTTCCTCTATGGGAATTTGCACCGTGTTTCGTTCGTTGTACGCTAACCGCAGGGTCTGTTGTTTTTGATCGTGTGACGGGGATAATTCGAGACTACCTGTGTGTTTCTATGTTCGGTTGGTGTCAAGAACGATGTCCTAACATCATCAAGCGCTATACATTTTTTTGTTCTCAATATGACGATCGTCATTTTCTGGTGACGTGAACTTCCATGGTATATGGTGGATAGGTGGCAGGAGCCATTGAAGGCTATGTCTGAATGGTGTTCCTTGTTGCAGTTTCCTCATATTCCAAGTCCGGCTTGTTGCAGGAGCTACTGAGTTAAATGCTCTGTGCACACCGTGAGCTGTGTCTCATCCGTTTTGATCATGTTTCGATGTCCCGATAGTTTACGATGAAGGATGATATCGTATGACAGGGAACAGTTGACTGTGTTCACTTTCTGCGCCTTATGTCTTTATCGTGTGCTGAGACTGCTACGATGGGGACTACAGTTACCTTTCTTTGTTTGGGAGATGAGTTAGTAATTCGGATGATTCCGCTGGCACGGGCGGTTGAGCAATTATGGATTTTGATTCGTTTGCAGTGATACCGAGGCCTTCCATAACCAATAACCAATAATAACCAATTTGTCTTGTAATCTCTTGTCCTATTGAGTAACTGAAATTTAACTTGATTTTAACTGAGGCTCGTTTTGCTGCTTTTAACTTTACTCCAAGCTGTCCCACAACTGGTACATGATCATTATTGCAATCTGCCATGGTCTAGTTTTCACACATACCATAATGTTCCTAAATCTGTTGTTTTTCATTATGTCTCAAATACTAATCACTATTAGAACAAGAAAAATGAAATGTTTGGGGTATGCTAAAAGACAGAACAGTCTAATTAAAATAACATTGGAAGTGAAAATACATGATAAAATAGGCATAGGCAGGCCAAGATTATCATGGATGAGTAACATCAAAACATGGATAAGTCAGCCTATGACAATCTGCACCATCAAACCAAGACACAAAAGTGAACTGGCGCTCCATGGTAGCCATCCTTCGATGCGGAGACGGCACTCAATGATGATGATCAGTATGTAATCAATTTGATTACGTGCATTCTATCCTGGGCTTTTCAATGTCCACATAAATTTTGGATGTTGTGTAAACCAGGTGTTTCCTATAATAATGGTGTGTATTCTTGCCAGTCAATAAGTTTGTCACCTTTTTCATTTCTCTCGCCTAAGCCATTAAACCAACTACTTCCTCAACTCTTTCCTTTCCTACTTTTGCGTAGGTATCCCCTAGAACTATAGTGTTTTCATGTGATTTACATTGCCTTAGTGCCATACTTAGCGCATCATAAATTTATCAACTTTCTATTTCTGCCAATATAAATTACATAACAGTCGTATGTATGTGCCTCTAGATGTATATCTTTTAGACAATGTGTACGTTCTTTATAGTATATTATATCATAAGCTTTGCATTCGTATTTGAAGTAGGTATATACTGATTTGTTTACTGATGTTTCTTCTTCTATTAACGTTCTCATGCAGAATATGTCTTCTTTTGTCCTCTGTTTTTTTTCCGAAATCTAAATTGTTACTCTAATTTCAAGCAAATATAATAGTATCCATTGTCTTTAGTCTATAAATGTGGGGGTCACTGGGGCAACACTCAAAGACAGTCTATCACATCTACCTATATCTTCGGTCATTCTGTCAGACTCTACAAAGTCGAGGGATATATTTTATGTGATGCTACATTCCAATCTCTTTCTATGCGCCTAACGTTCCATACTAATTTTACTGTTCCTTACCAATGGTCTCTGCAAGGCCAGCCGATCAAGGCACGTGACCAAACCAATTCATGTTCGCGTTTTATTCACAAATGTCAATAAAACATCATGCACGAACCTCACACATACACGCACGCAAACACACACTTACATATTCACCCACATATATATCACCATCTACCGTAACAGCTGCAGTAGACGAAGATGTCCTCCCACAACACTACACACAGAATTCACCGTATAATATTTAATTCTTAAGGTCCCTTACATTGCTTCGTACTATCTCAAACTCACATCCAGCTTCAGATCCGTCCAGAGGGTAAGTATTACATTGTGAGCATATTTCGTTATTTCCCACTTCTTGTCAAAGTAAACCCATTCTACATTTTCCGACAAATGCGGGGTAGCATTTATTTTTTTTTCTTTGATATATGAAGGGAGGTCAAAAAGTAATGCACACCAATTTTTTTCTCGGAAACTATTCGGGCAAATGTGTGATCATTTTCACAGATTGTAGCTGAACATCCCCTTTACACTACCTATTTTTCAACATAATCTCCGTCCAAGCGTATTGCCTTACGCCAACGCGAAATTAGGTCATGAATGCCTCGTTTGTACCAAGTTTTCCTGCTCGCGTAGCCATTTTTTAATTGCACGGATCACATCCTCATCATTGTCAAAGTGTGTCCCACGCAAGAATTTTTAGTGGTCCAAACAGATGGAAATCTGAAGGAGCCAGATCAGGGCTGTAAGGAGGATGGGGCAGTACAGTCCAACCAAATTTGTTGATTGGTTCCCGTGTTACCAGACTTGTGTGAGGGCGTGCATTGTCATGTTGAAGCAACAAATCTGCAGATGGCTTATTAGGCCGAACTCTGTGGAACCGATTTTGAGTTTTGTCAGTGTATTGATGTAAGCTGTCGAGTTGATTGTCTCACCTCTTGTCATTACATCAACAAGAATCACACCATCATGTCCCAGAAGACAGTGATCATCACCTTTCCGGCTGATGGAGATGTTGAATTTTTTTTTTGGTGACTGCGGATGATGCCATTCCATTGACTGCATTTTTTGTCATAATGATGTGCCCACGTTTTGTCACCGGTATTTTGGACAAAAACATTTCTCCTTCAACACCGAAACGCTCCAACAATTCAGAACAGAATGTTTCTTGAACTCTGTGATCATTTGTCACCGAGGAACCCATCGAGCGCAAATCTTTGAATATCCGAGAGTTTTAAAAATTGCGTTTGACTTCCCTTATGATCATAGTTTTTGTCTTTTTATATTCATATCTAGCCCATATTTTTTTTGCATGTCATGCTAATTTCATAAGTAATTGTTGTAGATCTTTAGAATTGTCTGCTAGTAGTACAGAATCGTCAGCATATCTTAGGTTATTGATTATCTTTCCATTAATTTGTAGGCCTGACATCTCTATGATGTTTTTTTAAAGATTTGCTCAGTGTATAGATTGAACAAGCTTGGTGATAGGATGCATCTCTGTCTTGTTCCGGGGAATATGGCGCCCTGTTCGCTGTCTTCTTCATAGGACTCACAGATAAGTGCTGATTTCCAGTGATTTTTTTCAGTTTATTTGTTTGTTTCTATTGATATTTGAATGGATCATGTGATTGTACGCGCTTTCTAAGTGATGTAAATCACTTTGCTTCTTTTCAGTCATTGCATTTTGTTACAATTTCTTTATTTCATCAATGATACTCATCTTTGTTGTTGATTGCACTATTGAGCGCGTCAAAAAATGGTGGTTTGTTTTCGCCGTTCTGTCGTCAAGGACGCGTAATTCATTTAATTTGTAAAAGGCTCACAGTGTATCCGCGTGCTGCAGAGTTATTTAATAGAGTTGGTCAGTTTATAACGTGGAAAAGGGTTCTGGACCGTGCGACTGAGTAAGTGCACGTGAGTCTAGACCATCCACAGCATCGACGTTCAACGACAATATATTTGATACTATGACGTCGGTAAGTATTCAGATGCAGCCCAAACGACAACATCGAAGAAGGAAAACACGACAAGGTAATAGAGGTGGTTTTAAACTATCGAAGTGTGAAAGGCTAGGCCTATATATGTGCGCGTTACATATTGGAATTGTGGGTCTATACATCAACGACGGCCCATTCTTGATAAGCTACTGTGCGGCACCGATGTAATGGTTTTGCAAGAAACTCTTCTTGGTGACTTGACAGTAAGCACTCCTGGATTTCATTGTTTCTACAATAGGCGACACCTTGGGCAGGCCATCCTTGTACGCAACAATATCGGATAATTCGCATATCTTTTGTGTTGTAGGATGTTACTGTAGGTACAGAGAAGTATAGTAACAATGCATATATGGAACTGATTTAAAGTAACCAAACAAATCTTTAAAAAAGTTTATAAATGTCATTTTTTAATTCTTTACTCAATTAATCATTTTACATACTCAGAAAATCAGGTGGGTCTACTATACAAGCGTATCTAACATCAATATAGATGTTGCCATTTTATAATTTCTAAACCTGAGAAGGCACGTGACAATGTCTTCGGCTCGACACATTTGCTACAGCTTGACTACGCCCCTGGAAACCGTGAGAATATTTTGGAAGCACATTATTTTTTTTTTATTTGTATCGTATCTTGCGACGTTAAACTTCGCATTCTATGCAAGTTCCATATTCCTACAATATGCCTCTACCCTAAAATTACATCACGTTTCTTCATCACCATCGTCATCATCATCATTTGTTTTACCGATTGGCGTTGAGGATCATGTTCTTCCACAACTTTATATCCGCTGTGCATTTTATTAATTATGTTGTTGACTGTTTTCCGCGCTATGTCACCGCTATATCTAGCATTATCTATCTAAGTCGCTTCGCGAATTTTCTTTCCATGTGTTTTGTCAGTTGTAACAAGAATTCCAACTTTCCTCTTCTGGAAAGTCTTCTTCTCAGTTTTAGAAATCATAAAATGGCAACATCTATATTGATGTTAGATACGCTTGTATAGCAGACACACCTGATTTTCTGAGTATGTGAAATGATTAATTGAGTACAGAATTATAAAAATGACATTTATAAACTTTTTAAAGATTTGTTTGGTTACTTAAATCAGTTCCATATATGCATTGTTACTATACTTCTCTGTACCTGCGGTAACATCCTACAACACTAAAGATATGCGAATTATCCGACAAACAAGATAGTAAAAAACATTACGAAATCTCCAGTATTTAATCAGAAGAAATTCGTGAGCCTTGTGTCAGAAGTTTCGGAATCACTGCAATATAGTGATTATTTTCTTACAAAATGAATCATTAAAGGAACATAATGATACATATTTACTTCTTTCGTAAAACACTCCCTTTATAACACTCTACCTACAGGACGTCACAAATCCTGGTGAGTAAATTATATCTGGTAGAGAATGCTGACCATTACTTGTTTTGGTTTGTAAACGAATACTATGTTTCAGAGTACCTTTTCAGCAGATGGCAATCCTTTACAGATATATCAGTTATGATTTATTTACCTCTTCTTAACATACTATGATTAAAAAAACATAGAGGCTACCAATTATATTAATATAATATAATATACCATAATATAGTGTAGTATAGTATAGTGTAGTATAGTATAGTAAAGTATAGTATAGTATAGTATAGTATAGTATAGTATAGTATAGTATAGTATAGTATAGTATAGTATAGTATAGTATAGTATAGTATAGTATAGTATAGTATAGTATAGTATAGTATAGTATAGTATAGTATAGTATAGTATAGTATAGTATAGTATAGTATAGAATGGTATGGTATAGTATGGTATGGTATAGTATAGTATAGTATAGTATGTTATAGTATGGTATAGTATATTATAGTATAGTATGTTATAGTATAGTATAGTATAGTATAGTATAGTATAGTATAGTATAGTATAGTATAGTGTAGTATAGTATATATAGTATAGTATAGTATAGTATATAGTATAGTATATTATAGTATAGTATAGTATAGTATAGTATAGTATAATATAGTATAGTATAGTATAGTATAGTATAGTATAGTATAGTATAGTATAGTATAGTATAGTATAGTATAGTATAGTATAGTATAGTATAGTATAGTATAGTATAGTATAGTATAGTATAGTATAGTATAGTATAGTATAGTATAGTATAGTATAGTATAGTATAGTATAGTATAGTATAGTATAGTATAGTATAGAATAGTATGGTATAGTATAGTATAGTATATTATAGTATGGCATGGTATAGTATAGTATAATATAGTATAGTATGGTATGGTATAGTATAGTATAGTATAGTATAGTATAGTATAGTATAGTATAGTATAGTATAGTATAGTATAGTATAGTATAGTATAGTATAGTATAGTATAGTATAGTAGAGTATAGTATAGTATAGTATAGTATAGTATAGTATAGTATAGTATAGTATAGTATAGTATAGTATAGTATAGTATAGTATAGTATAGTATAGTATAGTATAGTATAGTATAGTATAGTATAGTATAGTATAGTATAGTATAGTATAGTATAGTATAGTATAGTATAGTATAGTATAGTATAGTATAGTATAGTATAGTTTAGTATGGTATGGTATGGTATGGTATGGTATGGTATGGTATGGTATGGTATGGTATAGTATAGTATAGTATAGTATAGTATAGTATAGTATAGTATAGTATAGTATAGTATAGTATAGTATAGTATAGTATAGTATTGTATAGTATAGTATAGTATATTATTTTATAGTATATTATAGCATAGTACATATTATAGTATAGTATATAGTATTATATATATTTATATATATAATATAATAGAACATGATATAAATAATATAATATAATATAATATAAAATAATATATAAAGTAATATAATACAAATAATATAATATAATATAACATAATATAATATAATATAATATAATGTAATATAATATAATATAATTAAATATAATATAATATAATATATATAATATATATAATATATATAATATAATATAATATAATATAATATAATATAATATAATATAATATAATATAATATAATATAATATAATATAATATAATATAATATAATATAATATAATATATATGATATAATATAATATAATATGATATGATATGATATGATATGATATGATATGATATGATATGATATGATACGATACGATACGATACGATACGATACAATATAATATGATATGATATGATATGATATGATATGATATGATATAATATGATATGATATGATATGATATGATATGATATGATATGCTATAATATAATATAATATTATATTATATTATATTATATTATATATATATATATATTATATTATATTATATAATATTATATTATATGATATGATATGATATGATATGATATGATATGATATGATATAATATAATATATATAATATAATAATATAATATAATATAATATAATATAATATAATAATATAATATAATATAATATAATATAATATAATATAATATAATATAATATAATATAATATAATATAATATAATATAATATAATATAATATAATATAATATAATATAATATAATATAATATAATATAATATAATATAATATAATATAATATAATATAATATAATATAATATAATATAATATAATATAATATAATATAATATAATATAATATAATATATTATAATATAATATAATATAATATAACATAATATAATGTAATATAACCAGTTATTAAATGTTCATCAGGCTATTAAATCTAAAAATCGGAGGTGGAAAAGCTATAAAAACAATGAACAAGGGAAAAGCAGCAGGACCTGACAGCATAAATATAGAGCTGATACAGGCACTAGAAGATGTTGGCATTGGGGTGATTGCAGACATATGCAACAACATATACCACACATGATACTTATCAAATGTACTAAAAACATCTTTCATTGTATTGCCTAAAAAGAATGGTGCAGTTGAACGCAGTGACTTTAGAAAAATAAGCCTAATGAACCATCTTACAAAAATCTTGCTAAAAGTTATTACAAGAAATTCAGAATAACATCAATACTGAATTAGATGAGCAGAAATTTGGATTTAGCGGGACAAAAGAAGCCATATTATGCACGAGAACATTAATCAAAAAGTACACAGAAGTAAACAAACCAATATATGCCTGCTTCATAGACTACACCAAAACTTTTACATCATAAACTACATATAGAATGCCTAAAAGAGATACAACTAGATGACATGGACATACGACTAATAGTAAACTATACTGGGAGCAAACAGCAATAATAAAATATAACTAAGAGAACTCTACATCCATTGATATAAAAAGAGGATTGGGACATTGATGCATCCAATCACCAAGCTTGTTCAATCTATACACTGAGCAAATTTCTAAAAACATCGTATAGATGCCAGGCCAACAAATTAATGGAAAGATAATCAATAACCTATGATATGCTAATGATACCGTACTACTAGCAGAAAATCGTAAAGATCTACAACAATTACTTAATGAAATAAACATGAGAAGCAAAAAATATGAACTAGATATGAATTTCAAGAAGACAAAAACTATGATCATAAACAAAGAAAATACTGAAAACCCACAAGTGAATATCAAAATTGAAGGATTAGGTAAGCAGGCAGTTCAGAGCGACAACTACCTTGGGCATACTATACCCAGTGATGGAAAATGTACAACTGAAATAAACAAAAGAATATGAATGGCAAAAAGTAATTTTAATGTAATAAAGAACATTGTGAATCAAAACAAATAACACCAGGGCTAAAACTAAGAATAGCAAAATATTACATCTTCCCAATACCCCTATATGATGCAGAAACATGGACATTAGACAAGAAAACAGAACAGATAATTGAAGACTTTGAAACGTAGATATATAGAAGAATAGGTAGAATTGGGTGGAAGGAAAAGAAAACAAACGATGAAGTCTTAAAGCAACTAAAAATGAAAAGCGAACTAATAAACACAATTCAAACGAGACAAATGCGATTTTTTTTGTCATGTTAAAAGACACAACAGCCTACTAAAAGTTATCCTGGAGGGGAAAATACAAGGTAAAATGGGCAGAGGCAGACCAAAACTAACATTGACGAGCAACATCAAAAAATGGACTAGCCAACCTATGACAACCTGCACCATCAAAGCAAGAGACAGAGCAGAATGGCGCTCCATGGTAGCCACCTTCGTTGCGGAGACGGCACTCGATGATGATGATGAAAATTGGGGCTACAAAATGTTCTATAAATAAAATAATAAATCTTATAATTTAAACTCAGAAACTATATATACATATAACAAAAGATCTTTATTAGAAAGAGCCATAGAGGTGAAAAAAGATCTATACCTATGTTTCATAGAATATACCAAAGCATTTGACAAAGTAAAGCACCAAGAAATAATCAAAATTCTAGAAAGCATATACATAGACAGCAAAGATCTAAGAATAATAAAAAAAAGACATGTACTGGCCAGACACAGTGGCCATAAGAACTGGAAACCAAATGAGAATGTTTCAACAAATAAAACAGGGTGTTCGACAAGGTTGTGTGCTGTCACCAGATTTGTTTAATATTTATAGTGATATTATTTTAAGATCCATAAGGGGCATGCCTAGAATAAGAATTGGTGGTCATACTATAAATAATCTAAGGTATGCTGAAGATACAGTCTTAATCGCTAAGAGTGAAAATGAGTTACAAGATATGTTGGACATTATAGTGAAAGAAAGCAAAAATAATGGACTCAAAAGACAGAAGTAATGGTAACAACAAAGAAAAAGACATCACCTCAGTGCAAAATAAAGTCAAGTGGAACAATATTAAAACTTATAAATGGATTTAAACATTTGGAAAGATGAACAAAAGAGGTGAGATGCAGAATGACTCAGGTAAAATCAGCTTTCCAGAAAATGAGGAAGATATTATGCAATCCATTTTTCACAATAGAAACAAGAAAAAGAGTTGTTAAATGTTATGTAGAGCCAATCTTAACTATGGATGTGAGTCATGGACAATAGAACAACACACAAGAAAATTACTGGAGCCTGTGTAAAATGTGTTTTACATAACAATGTTGAGAATACCATGGGCAGCTAGGAAGAGTAATGAAAATGTTCTGAAAGAGGTCAAGGCAAACAGATAGCTCATATCCAATATTAGAAATAAAACAATCATCATTTTTTGGCCTTGTTATGAGAAGAGAACAACTGGAATATATTGTAACATGTGGAAAAATTAACGGACGAAGAAATAGAGAGAAGCAGAGAGAAACAAATTAAACCAGACAGTTTAAGAGAATGGCTTGGCAGAAGGTCAACAACAGAAATGATACATAATTGACGAGATCTAAAGTTGTGGAGAGACATGATCACCTACGCCAGCAGGCCCGGTACTTGATGATGATGATGATGATGATGATGATGATATATTCCCTTACTAAGTTTGTCGCTTCTGGCGGTGTCCATCGTATCTCGCTTCTCTTTCAATCGGAGTGATGTGGACTCATGCTTGTGTTGTGCCCTTCCCACATTTCGAAGGACATTCATGACGTCCGCTTAATACATTGGTTGACAATCTACGACAGTACAGTTAGCCAACCTGTCCGGTCTTTCAAAACCCCGTACTCCCGCATCACCATAGACGTAGGCCCTACGTGTGATTCACTTCTGCGATGTCACTACCCATTGCCTGCGTACAGAGGTAGCCTCCACTTTTTTATCATGCTCTCGAATCACTTCGTGTGCCGTCGTAGATGTAGTCTTGCTACTCTAACCAGATGAATGACCGGGTCACTGCCTTCACCACCATCGTCATAATACTCCTGGGTATAACGTATGCACCACTGTCCTTTTTTAATTATTTGTTAATTCCCATGTGTTGTAAATTTCGATGCACTTCTTTATTGTCGCATTACAGATCCGTCCGTATAGAAGACTGCATCCTTCTTATCCATGTTATCCCAGATGAAACCGATGACCTCTGCATTAACCACGACTGAGTTATCTTCCATACATTTCTTTTCGAGTGTGACAATACACCAGAATGCCTCCCTGAATGACGTAGGCACTGCTGTCGACTCTCTGCTCCACGTTGACCATGACTTTCAAGGAAGACTGATCCTTTGCGGGATCTTGTTATCACGTGGTCGACGTGGTCCCTAAAACAGGTTGCGAACAAACTTACAAGGTGCGTCATCAACACTGCCCTAGACACCTCGTTATCTCCCATTTGTACGACCGGTGTGTCCATGTTAATATGATTGTTAAGGGACAACCCTGCAACTGATGCTATGTTATGATTAACTAAGAAACATGATACTCCACACCAGGTATGCGATCGAGTTTGTGTTTCAGTGTGGAAACGATTCACGTCTGTCTCTTGCCTGTCGAAATACCAGAATGGCATCATCAAAAGTCATCGGTCTTCTCCTATCCCCCTGTTTATACGTGATCGTTATTTTGTACACGTCAAATAGAACTGGTGAGAATGGTGAGCTATGTGTCAGATCTGGACAAATTATTGTTAGCTCGGATGACTAACTTCCACATTTGAGCATCATCTTCCTCTGAAAGTGCTGCAGATATACATCTAATGAGGAAGGTGTGCATCGCCCATTTGAGAAGCATGTGCATGAAGTATTAATATACGAGTAGTACTATGTTGCATGCATCCTGCAGATCTATAGCAGCAGCACATTTCTCCTCTTATCTGTGGAAGCTTTGGAAGCCGTCATAGTTGAAGATTACCGCATTGAGTCGTCTCTTTGTTGTATCTATAACCTTCGAGTTTTGATGGGAATAAGAGTAGCTGTTCACTGTGACAGGTGACTACACGAACAACTATTTTCTCCAGTAACTTTTCCGAATGTTGGCATTAACTCTTTAGCTAGTCGTAGACAGCTAAATCACCTATGTCGTCGTATAAACACCAAATGAACCAGGAGCAGCGTTGAGATGCCTTTTACGTGTTATGCAAATGAAATCAGTTGTGGTGATATCGTCTCCCACCACCACATTATTAAACAATTCTGAGAGTGACCCCCACATCCTCATTCGTACAACGTCATTTCTTTGTCCAGTCTTCTGTATGTAGCGGGCAAGCAGCGCCTTTGCTTTGCTCTCATTAAATGTGTACCATATATGGCGTTTATTCTGGATGTCTGGTATGCCTGTGTGTTGTATTATTCTATTCATGCTCTGATGAAGACGTCAAAATGTGTCTAGCGCTTTATGTGAGCACACTATTTTACAGAAATAATCCCACTATGCATCCTCGATGAGCACATAGTTTAAAGTGCATGATTTTATGGTCGAAATTCTTTCAGACGATTCATGTGCTCCGGTTGTGTTCTTACATTATTTCTGGCTTTCTGCCATGGCCGTGTGTCTCTTGTTCCATCAAGCTTCCTGGACTTATAGGTTCCACCAGGGTGGCTGCCATATCAATGTCCACAGCTCCTGCCTCCATATATATATATATATATATATATATATATATATACATATATATATATATATATATATACATATATACACATATAGCAGGGCCGCGCACCATCAGCAGGCCAAAACTAGCAGATATACCTCCTCGTGGTCTCCCATGGTAACAGTCTGCGTCAAAACAGACTGGATAACAGAAGCTAGGATCGACGTGTTCCCTGTAGTGGTGGCTGTTACTGATTGAGGACCTAGTATTGCTTTACCTCTGGGCTGGACTAGTAATTTCCCAGCGTAGCCTTTGACAGACGACCTCCAACCTCCAGTAAGAGCCGGGAATGTCAAAAAGCAATTACGACCCGCCACATCTTATGAGTCAAAGGGCAAACAAGCTCGTATCAACTCGTGGTAATCCGTCAACAACAACAAAATTGAGTAGTTTACTATTTAGCTATTTTAATAAGGTGTCGCGGTTAGGTTTAGTGTTTTAGACGTGAATAGCATGAATTCGAATATTAAAAATGAGAATAAGTGCGATTACATGTTACTTAATCCTTAAACGGGGAACCGCGGTAGCTCAGTGGTTAGTGTACTGGGCTACAAAGGATAAGGGGTACGGTTCGATCACAACCGACGGCTCCCGGGTTCAGCCAGCCTTAAATGTGTACCGGATCTTTTTCTGGGAAAGTAAAATGACACGGGAGTAATACCGACCACATTACCCCAAAAACCATGTACTGAAGTTCTGTAACATTTATGGTTTCTAACATATTCCCTATACGCCACTTGGCGTGACGGGGGCTCGTTACTTTTTTTTTTTTTTTTTTTTTATTCTTAAACAAAGAATTCGGTTGTTACGCTTATTAGAAAGCAGTGAATGTATATTTAACATTTACATTTGGTGGATGAGAGTGACGGTTTACTTCAATAGTTGATACATTTGCAGCTCATGGCTTTTATGGGAAGATGTTTTGTACTAGTGGATCGAGACATCACATCTTGAAAATTGGCTTGTTTTATTTTGATTATTTTTCATTTACTGAGACATTTTAACACAACTAACTTATTTATTAATATCAACATTTTCAATTTGTTTTGTAAATGTCACAAACACTAATAATTTTACAATAGTTAACACAATGATATTTATTTCATATTTCTATCAATTAATGATTGCATAATAAAATATACATTATTTTTCCTTGACACATAAATGTATTTATATCAAATTAAAATAAATAGGCAGGTCTTCTGTTTTCACGTGTTCGTTATTGCATATCAACTGTTGGATTGACTATACAAAGGTCTATAACAGTGTTTTCTTTCATCAGAATATTGAGTGTAGTTTGATATTGAGACCATATTGTTTTGTTCACTGACCTACACGGAAAACCTACGCTGACTCGAGCGAAAAGCCAGACTACACCAATCTTGTCGTGTTGTAAAAATGTATGTAAACACGTTTACTTTCAACTAATAGACACACACAAATTAATGACAATAAATAAATCTCACACTGCATATACATTAAAGTAAATGTTTATCGTATCTTAATAAGGCCAAGTGGAATATTGTGCCAGCGACTATATATTAACGATGCAAATGTCTACACAAAACACAATATGAACGCTAACACAAGCAAAAGAGAAAGTAAAAAAATGAATAAAATACGACTACATCGAATAGAGAAGCAAATATAAGAAAAATGTATCTACGGACACCGGTTTATATTAAACATTCCCCATTTCTTCAATGGGAAGCATCAAGGTCACAGCAAATGGATAAATGAGTGTGCAAGAAAGAGAGAAATTGCAATTAATGTTACCACACAAACGTCATTATTTGTATTATATCTTTGTTTTCTGACTTGTGTGTGGAGAGAAGAAACAATTATCGACATCTCCCACTCTCCCCTTTTTTTACAAAAAGAGATATCTTGACAGGAAGATAGTTGTCTTTCTCTCTCTTTGCATCATTTTTATCGCGAGTGCAGAAACTCTTTCTTGATTTTGTTGATTCTTTTGTTCATGTGATAACCAATACTTGACATTTTGTAACATGTTATCTGTTTGTTGAATGTAAATACAATTAGTTTAATGCATTCAATAAGCCAATACCTGTATTATATTTGTTAAATGTTTGAACTTTTTCTTTAAATAGAAAGAAAACCGCCTTCCAGTGAGTTAACGTTTCTGATTTCACTGAACTATTTTCCGCATCATCTAATTTTTCTGGCAATTATATTTTCATTACATTGGATAAAGATTTGTAATTTTGTGCGTCCTCTTTTCTCTTATCCTTATATACCATCATTTTAGATCATGAAAGCAATAATTAAAATCATTATCTCTACTTTATATTGTATAAGTGCCAACAGAATCACAATAACAAATTCATTCAAAAAATGTTGTCTTTTTTTAAATATGAATGTCTCAGCATTGGTGAAGTAAAAATGGTTGAAAATACATATTTATATTTATATCATTGTCACTATATGTCACAATGTGTTCCCATCCCGTGAGATTATTAGGAAATAGTTTCTTCTTCCTCTTTAAATGTAGAAACACATTTTACTCTTAGTTTGGTTACTAGTTACCAGTTTTACAGACAATATTATAGTAGCAACCATCCGGCTGTTCAAAATATCCGTTTCATATAACATATATATAATTTCCTGAACAAACCTGCACATATTCAACGCGACTTTTGAGCGGGATTAAATATTTATATTAAATAGGCGCATACAAGTTCTCAATTTTCTTTACTGAAACATGAAATGAATAGTTTGAAAGTCCGGGTGTTCCTACCACAATATGGTATCTAAAAGTTGAAAACAGTAATCATTCAATGATTACGATATATCTCTTTATCTCGAAAAATAAACATGCATTTTCTACTTACTGGAAGAAGGAACAATGGTGACTTAGTGATAACGATGAAGAATGAAGCCATAGTCATGATCAGAGAGTTCAGATTAAAGTAGAGACAACAAACGTTAGCAGCTGCAAAATGGCGTACCTCATAAAATAAACAAAAATCCAATATGTAACTAAACAAAATGAAAAAAAAAAAATGATAAATATCATATTCATACTAATCCTAGGTTACCAGCATCAGATATGTCTAATTAACAAAGCCTACACACAGAAGATCGCAACCTGGGAAGTGACGTCCTAAAGAGATATAACAAACACCAGAGATATAGATCAAATGCCAAGTATTACAATTAAATCGGCAATGAATCAACCCTGCAATAAATATTAAGGCATCAAATGAGATGGTCCGAACACATAGAATTGATAACAGACAACACAGCATCTCAATCTGCCACAACATATCAAGATAGAGAGGGAGACTAACATAATTATGAATGCATGAAATAAAATAAACTGTCGGGAATCAAAGTATTTCAAAAGTCATTGAGTCATTTGCGGGTCATCATTATTGCACTCCAAACATGTCCATAGGTGCTCAGATCCCCACCTCAGAAATTGTAGCAGTGTCCAGCGAATGACGACCCCTGTCCTATGTTGGTTGATACGTCTTCTTACACGGCCACCTAGTTTCTCATTTCTGGCTTTGCCCATCTTAACTCACATTTTCATGATACCAAGAAGTGACGTGGATCTGTGTTTGTCGATGTCCTGTGCTCTTCCCACATCTCGTAGGGCATTGATGATGTCCGCCCGATCTTTTGGTTGCCCGTCCTCAACGACAGCGCAGCTAGCCAACCTGTCCGTTCTTTTCCTTTTTTTTTCCTTTTTTGCCTTTTTCTTGTCCCCATACTTACGCATATCAGGGACATAGACAAAGGTGACCTTACGTATTTTGGATTTCTGCAACGACTCTACCCATTGCATGCGTACAGAGCCCGCCTCCACTTTTTTTATCATGCTCATCGAATCACTCAGTATACATGCGTGCGTGTAGTCTTGTGACTCTAACCATTTGAATGTCATGATCACTGCCATCACCTCCATTGTCATGCTACTCGTGGTCATGACATATGCACCACTGTCTTCGTAGACTATTCTGACTGCCGAGCGTGCTGTAAATGCCCATGCACTTCTTTGGTACCCTTTTACAGATCCGTCTGTATATATGACTGCATCTTTCTCATCGGTATTATCGCAGATGAGATCGTGTTATCGAACTGTTAAAGATCTGTTATCGCAGATGTATCAATTTGAGTCGAACTGACAGTAATAATTGACAGGGCATACTAGATTGGTGCGAGGACTAATCCCTGGAATAAAAGAGTAAGTAGTCTCTGCTCGATGTTGGCCGCTGTCATGACCTTAAAGGCGGCTAATCCTTTGCGGGATTTTGTTATCACATGGTCGACGTGGTCCCGAAAACACCGGCTGCGATCAAACTTGACTCCGTGGTATGTCATCAACTTGTCCCTGGTCACCTCATCATGTCTCATTCGTACTACCGGTGTGGTCGTATTAACGATATGATTGTTAAGGGAGAAACTTGAAACATATGATTTATTACAATTAACCTAGGCACCTGAAACCCCAAACCAGGAAGGAAATGCGATCGAGTTCGCCTTGCATTATGGAGGCGATTTAACAGAATATCATCAGCAAAAGACATTGTTCTTCCCCGCACATTCAACTGTTGTTCCGTGATCATTAGTGTGTACACGTTAAATAGAACTGGTGACAATGGTGAGCCTTGTGGCAACCCTGGGCAAATGGATGTTGGCTCGAAAAACTAACCTCCACATCTGAGTATCACCTTCCTCTGAAACAGTGCCGTGGTGATCCATCTAATGAGTAAGGGGTGCACCGCCAGTTTGAGAAGCATATGCATGAAAAATTCAAATGGTACACTGTTGTATGCATCCTCCAGATCTATAGCAGCAGCACAAGTCTCCTCTCGTCTGTGGAAGCCTTCGAAGTTGTCATAGGCAAAAACTGCCGCATTGGGCCATGCCTCTTTGTTATATATATATATATATAACCTCCGAGTATTGGTGGGAATGCGCGTTTCTGTTCAAGGTGACAGGTGAGGACACGGGCAACTATTTTCTCCAGCAGCTTCCCCACAGTTTTCTGCATTGTAATGATTCTCTAGGCACTGATCTGAGAATGGCCCTTGTTTGGCTTCGGTAGCGGTAGTAAGTAGCTGTGTAGTAAGTCTTTCTTAATCTGACCACTCCGAATGATGACATTAAACTCATTGGCCAGTTTTGTCAAGTCGTCGTCAGCTAAATCGCCTATGTCATCGTAACGATCACCATCTGGACCAGGAGCAGTGTTGTGTGACCTTTTAAGTGTCGTGCAAATGGCATCGGTTGTGATTGTGAGATCTTCTTCCAGCACAGCATTATTACACAATTTTGACAGCGATCCCCGCATCCTCATTCTTACAGCCTCATTTCTTTAGTCCGTCCGCTCAATGTAGCGGGCATGCAGTGCCTTTCCTTTGCTCTCATCAGATGTGTGTCATTTCCGGCCTGTGCTCTGAAAGTCTTGTATGCCTCTGTGTCGCGTTGTGCCATTCATGCTCTGATGAAGACGCCAGAATGTGGCGAGCGATTTTTCTGAGCGCACTTTTTTACAGACGTCATCCCATTTTGGCATCCTTAGCCTGCTTAGCACACAGTTTAAAGTCCATCATTTTTTTGGTCGACCTTTACTTTCAGACGCTTCAATAGCTCAGGTTGTGTTTTTCCATTCTTTCTGGCCGTCTGCCTTGTCTTGGCCGTTTGTCTCTTGCTCAGCCAAGCTTCCTCGACTTCTACGTTCCACCAGGGTGGCTGCGTCCATCTTTCCTGCCTTCTACGAGGGACGCTCTGTTTCCTATGTCTGATTTTGCTAATGGCGTCCTGGTCTGTTTTCTCGTAGTGGAATGTGTCGAGCTTTCTTTTCTGACTTCTATTTCTGCTTTTCTCAATTAGGAAAATACATGGATAGTGATCACGTCTGTGGAACCCCCGTGTAAGGTTACGCCTAAGAAACGACCGTAAAATGAATACCGTATACAACAACAAATACAGTGACAAATACAAGAATAAATACAACACCTACATCAACAAGATTGTTTGATAATGTTTTTTCCTGGACGCTTTAAGATGTATGAAACATCGTAAAACAAAAACAACTACAGTTATATCTCACAAACTTTGTTCCAGTAATTCTTTAAGGTATTTCGCCAATTTGGAGTGAACAAATACCACTTCCTAACGCCAAAGGAATATTCTGAACAAATAGTATAACTTCATTTTTCCTGGATAGTAAGATACAAGACAAAGATTCACCCTATCACCAAGCTTATTCAATCTACACACAGAGTAAATCTTTAGAAACAACAACTATAAATACCAGACGTAAACATTAATTTAAAGATAATCACTATCATAATATATGTTGCTGATATTGTATTACTGCCAGAAAAGTAATCTAAATATCTACATCGATTACCTAATGAAATAAACATAAAAAGAAAAAAAATATGAATTAGTTATGAATATCAAAAAGACTAAAACTATGATCATGAACAAAGATAACACCCAAAACCTACGTGTGTATATACAAATCGCAGTAATAGACCTGGAGATATTTCACAGTTACAACTACCTTGGGCATACTAAAACCAGTGATGGAAAACTAACTATAAAATTAAGAAAATAATAGGAATGGCAAAAAGCAATTCTATTGCCAAGAAAATTATACTAACATCAAAGCAAATAACACTAGTCCTAAAAAAAAAGAGCAAAATGTTATATTTTCTCAACTTTGCTGAATGGTGAAAAAAACATGGCCATTAAACAAGAAAACAGAACAGAAAATAGAACATAAGATAGAAGTCTTTAAAATGTGGATTTATATAAAGAATAGGTAGATTTTGTTGGAAAGAAAAGAAGAAATGAAACGATGTAGTCTTACTAGAAATAACAATCATTGTATGGCATTTTATAAGACAAACCAATCAACTAAAAGCAAAGTTGGAAGAAAAAATACAGGGTAATAGAGGCAGAGGGAGACCAAGACTAACTTGGACGAGCAACATCAAAAGATGAACAAGTCATCCTGTGACAACCTGCACCATCAAAGCCAGAGATAGAACGGAACTGCGCTCCATGGTAGACAACATTCGATGCGGAGATGGCACTCGATGATGATGATAATGATGGTGATGTTAATTATGAGTAAGATACATTTGTATCTTCTTGTGTCTGTTGAATGCAAATACTTTTAGGTAAGCTCGCATCATTCGTCAATACTTGCAGTATATTGTTTATAGTGTCTTTCACATATAATGTTTGTACACAGTTCGTTAACCAACGCTGTAGATCAAGTCTTTATTCTGCTGGCTTCGTTCGTGACCTTGGAAGTTAATGACCGGTTGTTTTGGAGCAAATTGTACGTTACAATGTCACTGCTATAATGACTCAGTTTGTGACAAAACTACACGGACATGCCCAAACAATGACAGTTGTCAGCACGAATATTTCTGACCCGTGTCAGTACTTGAATCTCGTTTACAAATACGCCCAACAATTCTGAACCTACTTTCTTGTTTGATAACAACGACACCACATGCAATCCGGACACAAATTCTACATCAGTTGAGGCAACTCTCAATCAATCTTTGCCGTTTTCCTGGTTTTGGATGTATGTGAGTGACTTAACAATCCGGACAGTTTCACGGTAAAACTAAATGGTTCTGCCTCATATAACAATGAATCACGGTTTGTAGTTAGTTCGCACTAGATTGATGTCTTTTGCTCTGGGGCTGGTCTGATCAACAAGTTGCGGATTGAAGTGGCGATAGTTTTGAAATATATGCTCCATCTACATTGGCGGGGGTAGGAATGTGGCTCTCAAACAGAACACAAACCAGACCGTCACATTTAATGCTTGTTATACAGGAGACGGATGTGGACCAGAGGCAGAAGTTAATGGCAAAACACAGACACAGCTCTATGACAATGACTGCACAGACACACAATTGAGAAGTGGAACCAATTCTGTTTAGTGGTATCTGAACTTTGCGACGCCCCAGAAGACTCACACCAATCGAATTTATCATTGAGCTAGCACTATAATTCGGGTAAAGAATGCAACTCTAAAGGCTTTCTCTGACAGTGGCGGTGTAGTGTTCCAGTATAATGATATAGCATACCCAAATATTTATGTGAACACTATTGTAGTCACCACACAAGTGACAATGGCACACATTAAGATTGAGTTCTCACCGACCATTTCGCAGGCCGACAGTGCACTGACGGTGTGTGAGGTGCAAACGTTTACAGGCACCTATTGTCTGGACGGGCATTCTTAGTCGTTTTGTGCAGTATGTAGAGGGTGTTGCAAAGGCTGCAATGTCATCATCGGTACGTGTCACGGCAACTGTCACATGGGATCTATGGACACGACTGCTCCGGGTCTTGTCTTAGTGTCCGTACTTTATGTGAGGAAAAATCCGGAAAATGCCTACACTGTAAACATCCTGGCTACACCTGTACTGGCACTTGCCCCGATGTTAATTTTGGGCTACAGTGCAAACAGACGTATTCGATGACTGTGAATATGTGACCCGGAAAATACAGACTGTACGTGCAAGGAAACGTACTAAGGGTCAGACTGCACTCTAAATGTCCGGACAACTGTTTCAACGACATCTTTGAACAGTCAACATGGAACTGTACATGCAAGGGTAGGTTCTACGGGTCAGACTGCACTCTCAAATATCCGGACAACTGTTTGAACGAAACCTGTGAACAGTTAACCGGGGCCTGCGTCTCGTATGTCGATGATCCCCACGTTAAGAAGAGTCTACCGACTACAACAAACCGAAGCATATGGATACCTTAATGTGTTTCTGTGCTGGACATGGCTCATTTCTTGGTGATTTTCCGTGAAGCCATGGCTCATATCTTGACGTGTTTCTGTGCTAGCCATGGCTCATATCTTGATGTGTTTCTGTACTAGTCATGGCACAAATCTTAGCTTGTGTGTGTGTATGTGTGTGTGTGTGTGTGTGTGTGTGCTGGCCATGGCTCATATCTTGGTGTGTGTCATGTTAGTCATATCTCATATCTTGATGTGTCATTGTTAATCATGTCTCATATATTTATGTGCCTATGTGTTTAGTCATATATCTTATCTTAGTGTGTATATGTGTTAGTCATGTGCTATATCTTTGTGTGTGCATGTTTGGGTTAGTGATATCTAATATTTTTGTGCGCATGTTTATGTTAGTCATATCTCATATCTTTGTATGTGCATGTCTGTGTATGTGACATCACCAATCCTTGTGTGTGCATGGCTATGTTAGTCACATCTCATATCTTTGTGTGTGCATGTCTATGTTGGTCATATTTCATATCTTTATGTGCATGTTTATGTTAGTCATGTGTCATATATCTTGATGTGTGTCAGTGTTAGTCATGCCTCGTATCGTTGTGTGCATGTCTGTGTTAGTCACATCTCATATCTCTGTGTGTGCATGTCTGTGTTAGTCACCTCTAGTGACTCGGGCAGATGGTGCTTGTAAACCTTGGAAGGCCGACCATCTAAGGGCAGAATCCCCGTACAGAAAAGATCATCTACTGCCTTGCAGGAAGATTGGGGACAATCAAAGGCTAAGGAATGCAAACCTGAATAAAATGATGGCTGAAATCGGATGCACTGGGCCACTGGCGCAGAACACAGTGCAACGTTTTAACGGGTGTTCAATCAGAGTGGATCTGTCAGACTCTAATTGTGATGTTCTGTTTGTGGGGGCGATCAACACGCTTAACCTGACAGCTGACTTCATGTGAGAGTCTGGAATCCTACTCTGATTGAGTCATGATCGCAGAGAGAGAGAGAGAGAGAGAGAGAGAGAGAGAGAGAGATACTGTCTTTCTTTACAAATAGGAAGAACGACGCCGTGAAGTGAGTTAACGCTTCTGATTTCACTGAAATATTTTCCTCACCATTTTTCTTCTTGCAATTGTATTAACATTATATTGGATGTTGATTTGTAATCTCTTCGGACAACATTTCTCCTGTCCTTATATACCATCATTTTAGATCATTAAAGTAATAACTAAATTAAATAACATCAGTTTCTACTGTATAAGTGCTAACGACTAACTATAAAAAGTGGATTCAACGAATATTTGCCCTTGTTTAAGCATGTATATCTCAACATTGGTGCAGTAGAAAATGTTGAAAATATATATTGACATTTGTGTCATTGTCAACCATATGTCAGTTTCTTTTCCTCCCATGAGATAATTAAGAAATATTTTGTTTCTTCCTTTTCGAAATGAAGAAACATATCGCACTCTTAGCTTGATTACTTTTTTACCAGTTTTACATACCATAATATAGTAGGAACAAGAAAATGAGTTCTTAAATGTTATGTAGAGTCAATATTAACATATGGATGTGAATCATGGACAATAGGACAACATATAAGAAAATCACTACAGTCTATAGAAATGTGGTTTTACAGAAGAATGTTGAGAATACCATTGACAACTAAGAAGAGTAATGAAAACGTTCTGAAAGAGACCATAGCAAAAAAAAAGACCTACTTTCCAATATTAGGAAGAAACAATCATCCTGTTTGACCATGCAATGAGAATTGAACGGCTGGAATATATTGTAACAACTGTGAAAAATGAGGGACGAAGAGATAGAGGGATGACAAGAGAAAAGATATCAGACAGGTTAAACGAATGGCTTAGCAGAATGTCTAAAACAGAAATGATCGAAATATGTGGAGAGACATGATCACCTACGCCAGCAGGCCCGGTACTTGATGATGATGATTATAGTAGCAACCACTCGGCTGTTCAAAATATCCATTTCATGCATCAATTAAATATAATTTCCCGAACACACTTGCACATATTCAAAGCAATTTTTGAGCGGGTTTAAATATTTGCATTAAATAGACGCAAGTGAGTTCTCAATTTTCTTTACTGAAACTCGAAATGCGTAGCTTGAAAGTCCGTGTGTTACAACCATTATATGGTATGTAAATGTCATAAATATTTCGATATTTACGATATATCTCTATATCACGAAGCATAAACATTGATTTCCTAATTATCATATAGATGGGTAAATAATGGTGAAATTGGGTTAACGATGAAGAATGAACCCATAATTATGATCAGAGAGTTCAGACTAAAATAGAGACAACAAACGTTGGAAGCCATCAACTGGTTCTCCTTTTAAAATTACCCAAAAAATCCGATTTATAGCTAAGAAATAAATAATTAATACCATATTCATACCAACCCTAGGTTAATAAAACCAAATATGTATAACGAAAAAAAACTGCACATGAATTAAAGTAAATGTTTAATCGTATCTTAATAAGGCCAAGTGGAATAGTCTGCCAGTGGCTATATTTTAACAGTGCAAATGTCTGTAAAGAACACAATATTAAAGTTAAAACAAACAAAAGAGAAATTTAAAAAAAATGAATAAGAATACGACTACATCGAATAGAAAAGCAACTATAATAAACACAATACATCTACGGACACCGGGTTATATTACATAAATAATGTTCATTATATTAAACATTCCACGATTCTCCTGCGAGACTTCCATGCCCCGGCTGATGAATATGGTTAAACGAGTTTGTGGAAGAAAAGAAGCAATTACAAGCAATCTTCACAAACTGCATATTTCATATTTTGTTTTGTTTTCTGACTTGTGTGTGGAGAGAAGAAATAATGATCGACATCTCCCACCCTACCCCACCCCTCATAAAAAATATTAATATAGGAAGATATATTTCTTTGTTTTTCTGTGTATGCTTTTTTCGTGAATGCAGACACTCTCTTTTGATTTTGTTGATATTTGTTTGATAACTGATGCTTGACATTTATTTACAGTTTATCAGTTTGTTGAAAATAAATACGTTTAGGTTATCGCCTTCAATAAGCCAATACCTTTATTGTTATATATTTTAAATCGTTTCTTTATATAGAATGAAATACGCCTTGCAGTGAGTTAACGTTTCTGATTTCACTGAACTATTTTCCACACCATCTTTTTTTCTGGCAATTAGATTTTCATTACATTGGATAAAGATTTGTAATTTGTTGAGATCTCTTTTCTCTTGTTGATATACAATCATTTTAGATCATTAATACAATAATTAAAATCATTATCCCTACTTTATATTGTATAATTGCTAATATAATAACCATACAAATTTCATTTTAAAAATATATTTTTTAAAACATTGTTTGCTCAGCATTGGGAAGTAAGGGTGCCAGGATTGCCCAGTGGATAATGAACTGGACTACAAAGGACAAGTACGATCCAAACCAACGTTTCCGGTTTCGCCCAGCCTTAAATGGGTACCGGATTTTTTTCTGAGAAAGTAAAGCTGCACGGGCGTAATACCAACCACATTATCCTAAAAATCATGTGCTGAAGTATGTAAAATGCATGATCACTAACATCATATTCCCTTTACATCACTCGGAGTTATGGGATTCCTTAATACTTACATTTATTGGTGAAGTAAAAATTGTTGAAAATATATATGTATGTTAATACCATTGTCGCCCTATGTCGGAATTCTTTTCCCTCCCGCGAGATTATTTGAAAATATGTTCTTAAACTTTGAAATATAGAAACGTATAGTACTCTTAACTCGGTTACTATTTATATGTTGTACATACCACATGGTTGTTGCAACCACCAGGCTGTTCATAATACACATTTCAGGTATCATATATCATCATCATGTACTCTGCCGGTTGGCGTAGGCGATCATGTCCCTCCACAATCTTCTATCTACAGTGCATCGTATCAGTTCTGTTGTTGACTGTTTTCCATGCAATGACACCAAGATATTCAGTATTTTCTCTCTTTGTCGTCCGCGATCTCTCTTTCCTTTAACCTTGCCAGTTGTAACCAAGTATTCCAACTTTCCTCTTCTCATGATGTGCCCGAAAAATGTTGATTGCTTCTTTCTGATGTTTTTTAAGAGCGCCCTTTTTGTGTTGGCCTCTTTGAGAACTTCCTCATTGGTCTTTTTATCTGTCCAGGGAACTTACAACATTCTGCTGAGAAATCCCATCTATGTGGCCACTAACCGTCTTTTCATTTGTTTGTCCACTGTCCATGATCCGCTTCCATAGGTCAGAATTGGTTCTATATAGCACCGGTGAACTCTATTTCTCATTTTTATTGACATAGATTTGTTGCATAAGATATTTTTCATTTTCTGAAATGCTATTTTGGCCTGAGCTATTCTGCTTTTTATTTATGTGGTGCATCTCCCATCTGATGTAATTATTGTGTCCAAGTATTTGAAACGTTGCACTTGTTTTAGATGTGTCACCTTTATTTTTATGCTGCATGATGGTGATGATGGTTTCTTCGATATAACCATTACTTCTGTTTTCTTACTATTCAGACTGAGACCTTTCTTGTTGCTTTCTTTTACTATTATGTCTATCATTTCTTGTAGTTCGTTCTCTGTCTCTGCTATTACGACTGTGTCATCCGCATATCGCAAATTATTTATGTTGTGACCGTTGACTTCAATTCCTTTTTTTTCTACTATTGATCTCATAATATATTCACTGTAAAGTGAAAACAAGTCCGGTGTTTGATATATTGGAATTGTCCTGTTTGATTGTTAATTCGTATAGCTGCTGTTTGTTGCCAGTACATGTTTTTTAGTCTATAAAGCACCTATATAGATCTTTCTTTACCTCTATAGATCTTTCTACCAATGACCTTAAGATGTATATTGCGTTATTGGTGCCCTTTCATTCCACAAATCCACATTGTTCCTCACTTATTTCTGGTTTTATTTTGTTCCTTACACGTCTCATGATTATTCTTAGTAATATTTTAGTCATATGGCTCATGAGACTAATAGTGCGATGGTCTTCACAATCAGTGGCGCCTGACTTCTTCGGTATAGCTACAAAGATAGATTTTAGTAGATCCTCGGGTATGTGTCCAGTGTTATATATATATGTCATTGAGTAATTGTGTTATGACTTGTACTCCCAACTCTCCTAATGCATTTATCTCTTCGATTGTAATATTGTCAGGACCTGGAGCTTTGCCTCTTTTCATGTGTTGAATTGCGTCCTCCACTTCACTCTGCATTATTGATGGTCCTGTGTCTTCATTTGAATTGTTTAATTCTGGTTTTTCATCATCATAGTGTTGACTGATATATTCTTTCCATCTTTCCATTGTCTTCTCCTGTCCCATTATTATATTTCCTTCCTTTGATTTCACACATCCTGAAACTTTGACTCTTTTTCTTCCTGTTAATTCATTTAACTGATTGTGCATAAATTGTGGGTATTTCTTGTTTTCTTTTTCCATTTCTTCACATTTCTGTTTTAACCATCCTTCCTTTGCTTCTCTGCATTTGTTTTGGATCTCTTTGTGCAATATTGTATATGTCCGTTCTTCCTTAATCTTATGTTTTCTTCTTTCGTCCATTAGTTGTATTATTTCTTCTGTCATCCATTTCTTTTTGTTGATTCTTTTAGTCACTGTTATTACTTTTTTTGATGTTTGCTGAATCGATTGTTTCAGCATTTCCCACTGCTCCTGGATGTCCTGTATTTTCTCAATAGCATTATATCTATTTTGTACTATCATGCTGTCCTTATCACTCATCTGTTTATCTACTCTTAGCATATCTAGTTGTAATTGTATATTTATTGGTGATTTATGTGCCTTCCGCAGTTTTATTCTTATCTTTCCAACTACTGGTACATGGTCACTATTACAATCTGCTCCTGGCCTTGTTTTAACAGACGTTAGCCCATTCCTAAATCTTCTCTGTACCAGTATAAAATCAATTTGATTGTGTACTTTTTTGTCTGGGCTTTGCCATGTCCATAGTCACCTAGGGTGTTGTTTGAACCAGGTGTTACCTATAATCATTATATGTGTCTTTGCCCAATCTATCAATCTATCCCCTCTGTCATTCGTCTCGTTAAGGCCATGCCCCCCCCCCCTCCAAGTCACATTTTGCACTTTAGCTGTTCCTACCTTTGCATTGAAATCCTCTAATACAACAGTTATTTCATGGGATTTACACTGTTCCATGGCTGCCTCTAGCTCCTCGTAAAAAGTGTCAATGTCTTCTTCTTCGCTATTACTTGTTGGTGCATAAACTTGAATTATGTTGATATCCATTGGTCTGCCACTCAATTTTACTAGCAGAATTATGTCTGATACTGGCCAAAATCCGTTCACTGTTTTGATTCTTTCTCTATCTAACATGATGCCTACTCCTCTTCATAATAAGAGTTTTCTAAACACACCTGTACATATTCACTGCGGCTTTTGATCGCGATTAAGTATTTGTATTCAATACGCACAAGTGAGTTCTCAATTATCTTTACAGAAACCTGAAATGCGTAGTTGAAAGGCCAGGTTTTGCTACCACAATATGATATGTAAAAGCCTTAAATAGTAACCGCTTGATGGTTACGATATATCTCTATATCTCGTAGCAAAAACATATATTTTCTAATTATCTGGCAAAGGGAAAAAATGGTAACATAGGGTTAACGATGAAGAATGAAGCCACAATCATGAACAGAGAGTTCAACCTAAAGTAGAGACAATAAACTTTAGCAACTATCAAATGGCTCACCTTTTAAAATAATCAAAAACCCAATTTGTATGTAAAAAAGAAAGGAGAAATTTCATATTCATACCAACCCTAATTTACTAACACAAGATATCTCTATTGAGAAAAGCCCTGATACAGAAGATCGCAATCTGGGAAGTGATGTGATAAAGAGAGATAACAAACAAATGTAACAAATATAGAACAAATACCAAGTATTAAAATACAATCGGCAATAAACCATGCCTTAAATAGATGTTTTTGTTCTTCTTTCTTTACTCACTTTCATTTGAGCGTCGAAGGGACATATAATATATGGTCTTCTGATCTACTATTCGCCTCTGCTGTTGTTATGTTTTCTAGTGCTTCTAATATTCCATCAAGCCACTTATTTCGTGTTTTTTTTTTCGTGGGAGACCCTTGGGTCTGGTGTTTTCGCAACGTTTATAGAAAGCTTCTTGTGTTTTGTTTCGATCACTCTGTCTTATCATGTCACCATACCATTTTATCTGGTATTTCTTTATATATTATGTGACGTGGGTTATTCCTAACTTACTTTCTCAGTTTTTTTCATTTCTGATCCTATCTCTCAATCCGTTTTCTGTCATTCGTCTAACACATTTCATCTAAATAGATGCTACTTTATTATTGTTCTTGCATCTAATGTCCAGGATTGGCATTGGTAGCACAACGTTGGGAGACGATTGTATTGTAGAGTTTTGCCGCTAGAGTTATTTCCTTGTTGGACAATAGTGTTGATAGCTATACTACAATTATTTGACACGCTTTGTTGCATCTTATGTCCAACTCTGGTGTTTGTGAATTGTCGTTTGTAACTAGACTTTCATGTATTTAAATTCCTGCACATGGTTTAGTTGTATGCCGTGTATAGTTATGTTGATGTTCTCATTCTCTTTTGTGATATTCATATCTTCTGTTTTGTTTATGATGATTGTCTTAAATGCATTGTTTACTGTGCTGTTAAGTCTATTTCAATGTTCGTGTATGTCCTCTACTTGTTTTAATTGTATGCAGTCTTTAATTATGTTGATGTTCTGTTTTATCTTTTGTAATATTCATGACTTACGTTTTGTTGGTGTTGATTTTCATGTTGTATTTTGAACCGGTGCATGTTGTCTATTTATGTTTGTTCTTGTAGATCTTCAATTCTCTTTCCATGTATTGGTGTTTGTTCGTCTGCAAATAAAAGCTCGTTGATCTCATGTCTCCGATGGGTTGACTAACTTGCATATATAGTCCATGTATTTAACAAACCCCTGTCTTACACCTGATCAAACTAGAGAAGTAGTCTGTGTAAGCTGCTGCTGTTCTGACTGTGCAGCTGCTGTTGATGTAGAGACGTTTAATTAGTTTAGTTAAATGTTGGCTTACTCCGTACATTGTTAGTATCTCCCACAGTTTTTCTCTACTTACTCCGTCGAATGCTTTTTCTGGTCAATTAAAGAAATGCAAATGTTGGTTGTGTTTTGTCGTCATTTCTGCTACCTGTTTAAATATGAATAGAGGAGCGTCGCTATATCTTCTTGTTTTTTAAATATTTTTTTTATTCAGAAGCCCATTTGAGAATCGTCTAATTTTAGTTCTGTTATTGGTCTCACCCTATTTTGTCCATAATTTTGGCCTATAACTTATCTGCATGTCTGAGAAGCGATATACCATATATATTGATTACAGTCTCTCTTGCTACTATTCTCTTTTTTCCATTTCGGTACGATATTTGGTTATTGGTAGTTGGTGTCATGTTGAATAGCTCTTCATAATATTCTTAATATAGGAATTGATATGCAAACAACATATGAAATGGCTCGAACACTTAGAAGAGATAAACAAACAACACATAACATCACAATCTCCCACAAAATATCAGGACATGGGCGGAGACTAAAGGAATTATCAATGCATGTAGTAAAAAATGTGTTCAGCAATCAAAATAATGTTTTTCTCAAGAGCGTAGGGCCAAGAAACGACAATCACAAAATGAGTGACCAATAACACAACAAATACAACACCAACATAAACCATACTGTTTGATAATTCATTTCTTTTACTCCGACGCTTTACGATGTCTACATTAATGAACACAAACAAACAAACCATTATATCTCACAATCTTTATTCTTTGATTCTATAATGGTTTTCTTAGAGTAGATAAACAGATGAGTGATAAATACATCACGATAGTACACAATTCATATAATGCTATTGAGAAAATATAGGACATCCAGGAGCAGTGGGAAATGCTCAAACAATTGATTCAACAAACATCAAAAGAAGTAATACCAGTGACTAAAAGAATCAACAAAAAGAAATGGATGACAGAAGAAATATTACAACTAATGGACGAAAGAAGAAAACATAAGAAAGAAGAACGGACATACAAAATATTGCACAAAGAGATCAAAAACAAGTGCAGTGAAGCAAAGGAATGATGGTTAAAACAGAAATGTGAAGAAATGGAAAAACAACAACAGAAAGACTCAAAATTAATGCACAATCAGATAAATAAATTAACAGGAAGAAAAGAAGTAAATGTTTCATGATGTGTGAAATCAAAGGAACTAAATATAATAATATGACTGCAGAAGACAATGGAAAGATGGACAGAATATATCAGTCAACTCTATGATGATAAAAGACCAGAATTAAACAATTCAAATGAAGACATAGGACCATCAATAATGCAGAGTGAAGTGGAGGACGCAATTCAACACATGAAAAGAGGCAAAGCTCCAGGTCCTGACAATATAACAATCGAAGAGATAAATGCATTAGGAGAGCTAGGAGTACAAGTTATAACAAAATTACTCAATGACATATATATAACACTGGACTCATACCAAAGATCTACAAAAATCTATCTTTGTAGCCATAACGAAGAAGTCAGGCGCCACTGATTGTGAAGACCATCGCACTATTAGTCTCATGAGCCATGTGAATAAATTATTACTAAGAATAATCATGAGACGTGTAAGGAACAAAATAAAACCAGAAATAAGTGAGGAACAATGTGGATTTGTGGAAGGAAAGGGCACCAATAACGCAATATACATCTTAAGGTCATTCATAGAAAGATCTATAGAGTTAACGAAAGATCTATATATGCGCTTTATAGACTACACGAAAGCATTTGACAAAGTAAAGCATGTGGAAATAATCAATATGCTGGAGAAATTAGACATCGATGGTAAGGATCTGCGAATCATAAAAAAACATGTACTGGCAACAAACAGCAGCTATAAGAATTAACAACCAAACAGGACAATTCCAATATATCAAACACGGATCAGACAAGGCTGTTTCTGTCACCGGATTTGTTTTCACTTTACAGCTAATATATTATGAGATCAATTGTAGACAAAAAGGAATTTAAGTCAACGGTCACAACATAAATAATTTGCGATTTGCAGGTGACACAGTCTTAATAGCAGAGACAGAGAACGAACTACAAGAAATGATAGACATAATAGTAAAAGAAAGCAACAAGAAATGTCTCAGTATGAACAGTAAGTAAACCGAAGTAATGGTTTATCGAAGAAACAACCATCACCATCATGCAGCATAAAAATAAACGAGACAGATCTGAAACAAGTGCAACGTTTCAAATACTTGGGCACAATAATTACATCAGATGGGAGATGCACCACAGAAATAAAAAGCAGAATAGCTCAGGCCAAAATAGCATTTCAGAAAATGAAAAATATCTTATGCAACAAATCTATGTCAATACAAATGAGAAAGAGAGTTCATCGCTGCTATATAGAACCAATTCTGACCTATGGAAGCGAATCATGTACAGTTGACAAACAAATGAAAAGATGATTAGAGGCCACAAAGATGGGATTTCTCAGAAGAATGTTGAAAGTTCCCTGGACAGATAAAAAGACCAATGAGGAAGTTCTCAAAGAGGCCAACACAAAAAGGGAGCTCTTTAAAAACATAAGAAAAAAACAATCAACATTTTACGGGCACATCATGAGAAGAGGAAAGTTAGAATACTTGGTTACAACTGGCAAAATAAAAGGAAAGAGAGATCGCGGACGATAAAGAGAGAACATACTGGATAGCTTGGTGTCATGGCATGGAAAACAGTCAACAACAGAACTGATACGATGCACTATAGATAGAAGATTGTGGGGGGACATGATCACCTACGCCAATCGGTATGGCACATGATGATGATAATAGTTTTCACTCATTTATTGTTAATAAATACAATTTTCTACATCCCAAAAAATATTATGGATAAATTATAAATGTATTTTTCTTGGACAATAAGATAATTTTCTTTAGCCCTCTATATCTTTGTTCTAATGCAACAACTTTCTCATTCGATTTTGATGCTTTTTCTGTAAATGTGTCAAAAGATACTTCACATTTAGTAACATTTTCTTGTGTCTGTTCAGTGAAAATACTTTTAGATGAGCTCATATCGTATGTCAATACTTGCAGTGCATTGTTTATATGTTAATTCGTTTACAAATAGGAAGAAAGACGCATAGAAGTGAGTTAACGTTTCTGATTTAACTGAAATACATTCCGCGCCACCTATTTTTTTTTACTGCAAATTGTATTTATATTACATTGACAATTTTGAAAGGCGGTTCAGACCACAGAGATGGAATTGCTCATAATAATGTTGAAGATTCCTTCGACAGCTCAATAGACAAATGAGGAAATTCTCAAACAGGCCAACACACACAAAAATAAGTTTCTATGAAACATCAGAATGAAAAAAAATCGACTTTTTCGGTCACATCATGAGACGAGGAATGTTGGAATACTTGGTGAAGTGACAAAATAAAAAGAAAGAGAGATCGCGGACGACAAAGAGAGGAAATAGTGTATGGCTTGGTGTCATGGCATCGAAAACAGTCAACAATAGAATTGATACGATGCACTATGGATAGAAGAATGTGGAAGGATATGGTCGCCTATGCCAACCAGTATGGAACATGATGATGATGATTTGCTATTGATTTGCAATCTCTTTGGATAACGTATTTTTCCCTTATCCGAACATAATGACTGATATTTATTTCATATCTTGATTTATTATATTATTTATCGTTTTGTTTTAAAGATATGCGTTAAATAATCATTGTAGATATTGTACGGTGCGGTAATATAAAATAATGAGGCGGTCACTGTTCATTCATTTTCTTCACGTACCGAATGCGGCACAAAGGGCGGTAATCAAGGATATCCACGATCGATGATGTGCTGCCATTTATTCTAAAACATGTTTGTTTCTTTGTTTCATGTCTCAGCATTCTCGAATAATTTGTCCATGAAACGTTTATTTTGGTCTCTCTTATTCTCTTTTACCAGAATGACTGATGGGAATGTTTTTCTTCATCTGTTATGATCTGACGACCAATTTATGTTTAGTCATCTTCTTATAAAGCTTGTTTAGTTTCATCGCTTACCTGCTCACCTGGTGTGGGTTCACCAGTTACAGCGTATACAAAGGATTCGGTGGTTATTCGCTTATAAAAAAACAGGGGTATGGCAGTTTATGTGATTCTTTGTTTGTATCTGGGAAGAAACTGACGGTCTACGTCAATACTAAATAAATGTGCGAGATGTGTTGCTTTTATGGGAGGGTATCGTACTGTACAATTATTTCTCGACTCGAAATCGTTTCTTGAAACAAGCAATTAGGCCATTCCACCACCTCGACGATTTATTCATTGTTTTTACATTTTCAATCAAGTATTTAAAACTTGACTCAATAAATTTACTAAACTGATATTTTATATGTGTGCTATTTTTAGTATCTGAAAAGGAAATCAATTTTGGAAACATATGTGGTAAGTTGTTTGAACAAGGAGACTAGTATTAGACACGAAAGGAGTTATGGAGCCTGAATAGACCACCCTGTTTTATTTAAAATATGACCGATATTAAGCTGACGTCATTCACCCATCTCCCATGTGAGATAATGCTAAAGGCGATGTCATTCATATCGACTAAAACAATGTTATAACACAATCCTACGTAGTTTGACACAAGCACCTCACATTAAACTAGTATACCCATTGATAAGTCAAACATGTTATATGTTACTTGGTAGAGACACGATTTTCTACTTTTACAGTAAAGGCATCTTTTCTCTCAGGTTGAATTAGCTGCATACAATGTAAGTAATGTGCTGCAGAAATGTCGTGGATGTGAATAATAAATGATTATATTTGTGCTTGCTGGACAGTTTTTTTTTAAAATTATTTGACGATCCAACGGTTTCCCTAAAGGAAAAGTGTTCTCCGTTTACATTAAATTCTAAGTCTGTACGCAATGTGTACCTGCGATCAAATAAAGTGACACCAATATGTGCATGGGGCTGGTGTTCACACACTAATCTACTACATCGACCTGACAGTATTTACCACTAAGTATGCATTGGGTCGACAATGCTGATAACAGTCTCAAGAAATCATAAATGTTGAGTCGGTGAGAATATTTACAGTTGATACCTAACGCTCCTCTAGAACCTAGAGCATAACTTAATTATGTACAATGTTTCCATGATAGCATTAAAATGAATATACATCGTGCTAGCGACGTGTATATAGTTCATGATTTGCTGTCTCAGTGATCAGTAGTACTCGTGTACACTTAAAGTAGTCGTGTGATTTGTTTCATTTACTTTAACTTTTTGTGTCAGAATGGATAAGGTGACTATGCCGTAAACATTTTGTTCAGAGGACAAAACAAATGAATGTAATGATCGAACTGAATTAGGTGAAAGGGAAACAATATGAGAAAAAAATGTAGTATAGTGATAACTTTACGTGCCTGATGGACAGCATCAGGTCAAACGTTTTAATATGTTTAATTACGTAGGGAGGTCAAAAAGTAATGCACACCAATTTTTTTTCTCGGAAACTATTCGGGCAAAATGTGTGAAATTTTCACAGATTGTAGCTGAACATCCCCTTGACACTACCTATTTGTCAACATAATCTCCGTCCAAGCGTATTGCCTTACGCCAACGCGAAACTAGGTCATGAATGCCTCGTTTGTACCAAGTTTTGTCCTGCTCGCGTAGCCATTTTTTAATTGCACGGATCACACCCTCATTATTGTCAAAGTGTGTCCCACGCAGGAATTTTTTGAGTGGTCCAAACAGATGGAAATCTGAGGGAGCCAGATCAGGGCTGTAAGGAGGATGGGACAGTACAGTCCAACCAAATTTGTTGATTGCTTCCCGTGTTACCAGACTTGTGTGAGGGCGTGCATTGTCATGTTGAAGCAACAAATCTGCAGATGGCTTATTAGGCCGAACTCTGTGGAACCGATTTTTTAGTTTTGTCAGTGTATTTATGTAAGCTGTCGAGTTGATTGTCTCACCTCTTGTCATTACATCAACAAGAATCACACCATCAATGTCCCAGAAGACAGTGATCATCACCTTTCCGGCTGATGGAGATGTTTTGAATTTTTTTTCTTTTTGGTGACTGCGGATGATGCCATTCCATTGACTGCATTTTTATTTCATGCTCATAATAATGTGCCCATGTTTCGTCACCGGTAACAATTTTTGACAAAAACATTTCTCCTTCAACACCGAAACGCTCCAACAATTCAGAATAGAATGTTTTCCTTTGAACTCTGTGATCATTTGTTAGGCACCGAGGAACCCATCGAGCGCAAATCTTTGAATATCCGAGAGTTTTAAAAATTGCGATTGCACTTCCCTTGCTGACTGTAAGCTGCAATGCCAATTGCTGACTAGTGATACGCCTATCCTTACGAATAATGGCATCAGCCCGGTTTAACATGTCTGTGCTGGTAGCCGAGGCAACACGTCCAGAACGAAGTAAATCATGCAGCTCCACTCGTACACTTTCTGCAGCTTTAATTCTCTGAACCCAGCGACTTTCTGTGCTCCTATCGACTGCAGAACATTTGTACATTGCACACAGTTGTTTATGAATGTTTGTCACAGTTTCTGTTTCCGCAACCAGAAATTCTATGACAATTCGCTGTTTGTAACGGACATTGTTGACAAGCTCCATTTTAACGGTTCATAGATTGCGTAATATTTATCAAAATGCTATGCAATTTGGTGCACATAATTGGAACATGTCATATTCCAAGTGTGCAAAATTTCATATTCCTATCTTTATTATTAGCCGAGAAAAAAATGGGTGTGCATTACTTTTTGACCTCCCTTTAGTACATACTAAATGTTTGATATCTCTGCTTCATGCGCTGTCACATTTATCATTTGAATAATACCTCGCAACAGTTGTGGCCACCGGGTCCATGACAACAATTAAGGTTATAGAGAGTAGAGCTCATCTTACCTGCCCACTCATGTCCTATAAGAAGGCTCTTGTGGTTGGTGAAATTACTGAGATTTGTAAACATGTTCACGCAAACACAATGAAGCCAGAACAATCCTTCTGGGTAAATGGAGGGACTGTGGAAAAAAAAAGTGTAATGCTCTTAAGTCATCTGCAAGTGATTTGTCCGTTGTTATCATTCCACAAAAATAGAATGCACATACTTGTACTTCGCATTGGACGTGGATAACAGAAACTCAACTTAAAATGTTAAAACTGTTTATGTTAAACATTGAAAACTGCATCCTCTGAAACTCTCAAGCTTGCCATTTTAAAAAATATGTTTAGTTAGAAGCATTAATAACTAAAGTATAATCCATAATATTAATTTCAGTTATTATGTTGATTGGTTGTATCCGGTGTCGCAAATTGAAACCACTTCCATGTAATATCATGCCTCGAAAGTTACTGTACAATTTGTTATATATTGTTATTCTCCATGTGCTACGATCTGCAGCCATATTTGTCCCATTTTCTTTCAGTGATAGAAACGTGTCTCAAGAAAGCCCTAGAAACATCCTTGTATCTCAGCACGGACCTGTCCTTTGGTTTCTTTCATACCTTAAGTTCGAAATACAATATTTGTTTGGCAATACGAGTGGTGTCATTCTTCTTACATGACCCAGCCACCTTAGTCTACGACTCATAAGTGTTGCCATGATGGATGGGAGTTTGGCTGGTTGTAAGACATTAGAGTTGTTTACTTTGTTTTGCCATTTGAAGTTCATAATCTTGTTTTTTTTTTAAATACATATCGACATTACATATATTCATAGCTATTGCATTACCACAAGTCAGTGCATGGTGTAGAAGCTGGGAGAGAGAGGACACTATAGTTGTCAGGATGAAGCCTGACTTTGTCCCAACCAAACACGGAGGCTACCTTCTCGTTAGAATTACCTGCAGCAATGCTACTGTTTGTGTTCATCATGTTTATGTGGGCTTCACTTAGACGTTGAGACATGTCATGTTTATGTGGGCTTCACTTAGACGTTGAGACATGTCATGTTTATGTGGGCTTCACTTAGACGTTGAGACATGTCATGTTTATGTGAGCTTCACTTAGACGTTGAGACATGTCATGTTTATGTGAGCTTCACTTAGACGTTGAGACATGTCATGTTTATGTGAGCTTCACTTAGACGTTGAGACATGTCATGTTTATGTGAGCTTCACTTAGACGTTGAGACATGTCATGTTTATGTGGGCTTCACTTAGACGTTGAGGCATATCATGTTTATGTGGGCTTCACTGAGACGTTGAGACATGTCATGTTTATGTGACCTTCACTTAGACGTTGAGACATGTCATGTTTATGTGAGCTTCACTTAGACGTTGAGACATGTCATGTTTATGTGAGCTTCACTTAGACGTTGAGACATGTTATGTTTATGTGGGCTTCACTTAGACGTTGAGACATGTCATGTTTATGTGAGCTTCACTTAGACGTTGAGACATGTCATGTTTATGTGGGCTTCACTTAGACGTTGAGACATGTCATGTTTAAATCGATCTCAAAGACGTGTAGAGAAGTTCACCTCATGATACGAGTCTGTTTGATCATCTCAGCAAATTGTCCTTTGATGTAAAATCATATAGGGCACACACAGTTGTATGATATAGAAGCGAAGATGTATTCAGGTCCGATATAGGACACACACAGGTGTATGATGTAGAGGTGTAGATGTATTTAGGTCCGATATATTGCACACACAGGTGTATTATATAGAGGCTTAGCTGTATTTAGGTCCGATAAAGGGCACACACAGGTGTATGATATAGAGGTGTGGATGTATTTAGGTCCGATATAGGACACAAACAGGTGTATGATATAGAGGTGTAGATGTATTTAGGTCCGATATATTGCACACACAGGTGTATTATATAGAGGCTTAGCTGTATTTAGGTCCGATATAGGGCACACACAGGTGTATGATATAGAGGTGTGGAAGTATTTAGGTCCGATATAGGACACAAACAGGTGTATGATATAGAGGCGTAGATGTATTTAAGTCCGATATAGGACACAAACAGGTGTATGATATAGAGGTGTAGATGTATTTAGGTCCGATATAGGGGCTGGATGTCTAGATGTACGATGTTGGACTCATGACAAGAAGCACCCGGCATGAAAGTCTTTCAGAAGCGGTAGTGATTCTCTTTAAACAAATAGGAAACTAATAATCCGTAGTTTCTTTATGACGTCACTCTCCGCTGATCATATGGGTAGTGAGATCCGATATCTGCCATTCTCAGATAAGGGCAATAAACAGGAGATCCCGTGTGCACTTTCGCACGTTAAAGACAGTTAAAATGTAAAATAGTAGACCATGAATATGGCGGGAAGAACGATCAGCAAAGATTTACATACACCGTGGATGCCAGGCCGCGCTACAATGTGTGTGCACACGGGCAAGGATTCTCTACACATTTTCACGAAATGTTTTAGGGGAATATCTCAGCACATATTGATTCGTTTGGAGTGCAGAGTTGGTGATCCAAACAACAAATAAGCAAACACATCCGGTGTGAGGTGGAGTGGTAAGGAGATTCTTAACAACATGGCGACGATAAAAGTAAAGATAAAATGATTCAGCAACACATTTATAGATACAAATGGTGTATGCGTGTAGTCCATTATTCATTAGATCATAGAGACACTTCTTTTGGTAATTCTGACAGCACTACACTAGATAACATGTTATGCAGACAAAGCATCCGGAAACAGTGCAATCTAGGACGCAATGAGTTTTGAAGCTTGTAGGTCAAGGGTAAGAACCAATCTTCTTTTCCTCAGCTCAACAGTTTACTAACCACTGATCTACTGAAGCTAGATAGTGTCAGAGGTTGAAAAAAACAATGAAAGCCAGAACTCTGCAGCTTTCTTAAGTCGTGGATATTAGATGATATTCGAAGTAAATTATGAAATCAAGTCAAACATGCGATATAATTATAAATATTCACCCCTAAATATACATGTTTACTCAGATTGCTGAAAAGCTGATAACAATTAACGCTGTAAGTTATATAATTTAGGACTAATGAGACATTTTTTTGGCAAAAAAGTACAAATTGTATTTAAATAGGAAACGGAATGTTCAGTCGTGGAAACAAGAGATCATGAAACACATCTCACATTGAACAAAAACTTTGAACAAACTTGCAGACTTCTGAAGAATCAAAATAACCAGTAAAGGTGCAACATTTAGTTTAACTCCTACGCGATACCAGTGAAATGAATGTCGATATAAACATTAGAAACCTATCCATTCTATAGAAAGGGAATTCGGATATCTCCGAAGAATCGCAACATAAGTTAGAGAGACCATATCTTAAGCGAGGTGATATAAGATGAAAATAACAAGAATACGTGTCGAGCTTCATAAAAAGTAGGCGTTGATACTACGTCGGTTATGCCCTCAGAGTGGATGCAGAAAAAGCCACCCCCATTAGTAATTCTGGGGGAAATCATCTGGTAAACGACAACAAGGCAGTTCAAGAGAAATACTCAGCAGAACAATTAGTATGCAAGGCTAAACAATGGGGCTTAGAAACAACCAAGAACTACAAGAATTAACAGCAAATCATCAAATCTTGAGAGCTGTAACTTGTCATCGTCGGAATGTGATGATGAATGGGGACATTAACAAATAATCTTCACCTTTAGATTACCTGTTACTATTTTCTTCTTCTAATACTTTTCATCTCCCAGTGGAGGTCCTCAATAGATCCTCAATAAACACGTTGTATGCTTAATTTATTTCCCTTTCTCTTCATCTATGCAAGTATACTTTTGCTTTATTTGTTGCAATTTAAAATGTTATAAGTTATTTACTTAGTTACTCTTAGGATTATCGTCATGACAACAACTGTATGTACGCGCTCTGATCTCCTCACCAGCAAATCCGAAAGAGTCAAACGTTAAACTGGTACAAAATGTAATTCCCTAAACCCCCCCCCCCCCCCCCCCCCGCCCCGAATACTTTGTTTTCATATCTCTCTTAAATTTGTTGCAACATCTCTCTTGATGAACATGAAGATTCGAGAGACATAACAGGTCTAGATATTCACGAACATCACTGAAGACGTTATCATGTGGCTCTTCTTGCCGAGAGAACGGCTGGGGTGGGGTTATACGATCGTTCACATTTTATAACGTAGCCCGCATAAGATATTTAAACAAAAATCTTCCACAACGTTAGCTTCACTACAAAAAACGCAGCCAAGAGGCATGAACATCGTAGAGCCGAGGAAGAACCCGTAAAGTGAAACATTTGTTTTACGTGGTACAATGATCCAGATGAAGATCCTAAACAAAATCAACAGCGTTATTGAGCATCTCACAATGTCATCACATGCACGCTTATCTCCGTGACGACAGGGATAGGTCCCATTCACACCATCTGTTGATCAAAAGAGAACGCTGTCATGCGCACGAACTCAGCAGCACCGAAGAGGAATTTCTGATATATTAATTCTTTCTTCACTACAAGCTTATTGTGAACAGGTTTTCTCATTCCATCCAGACAGCAAAAGTGTCGACATGGATAGCTCCAGAGATAATGCTTGGACCGTTGTATATTAAGTAATTGATATAAATAGTAAAAAGTTATAGAAATATGTTTTTTCTTTGCTTAACTCCCTGCTGTAGTGGAATGCAGTAGTTAAGTGTGCCGTCCAGTTATTACCGATACAGTGTGATGGTGGACGGAGATTTTTATCCAACGATACTTTTTTTTTCATCTTTGCACTTTTTATATAGTTATGATTATGGTTATTCAAAGGCCCCGGTATCACAGCAAACTAATGGACATCCATAATTAGTTTGTTTCTATAATCAATAAACTATGATAATTATAATACAAATTATTATAATTATAATAATTATAATAATTTTATTATAATTACAATAATTATAATAATTTTATTATAATTATAATAATTTTATTATAATTATTATAATTTTATTATAATTATTATAATTATAATAATTTTATTATAATTATAATAATTTTATTATATTTACAATAATTATAATAATTTTATTAATTATTACAACATTAATAATTATAATGATTATAATACTTATAATAATTATTATAATTATTATAATTGTTATAATTGTTATAGTTTTTATAATTATTATAATTATTATAATTTCCGTACTTCTCCATCGATATGATGTGAACAGTTTAATAGATTGCTCAACATGTGTCTGTCAAAATGCACATTTACCTGCCGGAAAGACGATTACAGTTACTTATGTGAAATCATACCATTAAGAGTTGATCACCAAAAGTATTTCCCAATAAATGAATAAAAATTTCAAAAAAATGTCAGCACTACACGATCATTATAATTCAGCAAATCCTAATCCATCAGTGTATTTATCGATAATACTATATATATATATATATATATATATATATATATATATACATATATACACATATTGCGTTCACAAACAAAAAAGGATTAATGTCAGTATACATTAGAATAATTTACCTTTGAATATATGTGTGCATAGACACAATGATAAATACATAAACAGAGACCGACGAAGTACGAGACCGATAAAAGATTTGACGAAGGAAATGATGGAAAGCAAGGAAACTCATTTGCAATTAATAATTGCACACAACAAGGATGTAGAACGGAGCTCAAAATCGACACAAAACAAATAACAGGATTTCAATATAAAACAAACAAAACGAGGTTGTAAACTAATATGTGTTTGTAGCTGCAACGGCTGATGTTACTGATGAAAAGATACCGGCGGTTATCAAAAACTATATATTATGTGAATATATAGACTGAGGTCATAAGTGCATGTATAATGTAGGCTTCTGGAACGAAATTATACTAAATTCTAATTTTGTTTGTTTGTTTGAGTGCGTTACAAAGGCTTGTTAATTGAATGTTTATGAACCCAGTATGTTTAGCTTTGTCAGAGAGAGACAATATTAGCCCAGCTTCATCAATGGTTGCTGTAGATTGTATTGTATCCACCTGTTTTAATGACTGTTTTTTCACATATCACTTGTTTATGAACACATAATCATTATATATGTATATATGTGTATGTATGTTTATATGTGCAGTTCTCTTATATACGAAATATTACATAATTACATACCACGGACATGTAAAATAAATTCAAACCACTCGCTCAAAAGACGCCACCTCTTTGATTAAGGGGCACATGTGTCATGTGGATAACTTAATCTTGGTTATATGAATCCCCATTCTGCTTTACAACATCTGGTATACGACATGAGACGTTACAAATCAGGAGTGGTAGAAATATTTACTCTAATGTTTAAACTCGTTATCACACTACGAGTGATTGTTGTTGGTTAGTTTTATACAAAACTATGAACAGAAAGAAAAACATATGCGTATGGTTAATTTGTAAGAATATAGAATGTATCGATTCTTTAATTGCTTAAAAATGTCATATCTAAACACTATCATATATATTATTTAGATGGGGTTTATTTCAGATGCTGTAAGTATAACGATCCAGTTTTGGCAAACATGTACATAAGAAATGATAAAACACGTGTTAGTTACAGACAATGTAAAGAATTATTTGATGATTTATTGAGTAAAGTTATAAAAAGTTATCGTATATAACTGTTTACTATAAAAAAAAATCTGTTTGACACTTGTATCATTGCTGGTGTATACCGGGAGGCTAATGATAGCACCATAGTAATAGATGCAGCTTGGTCAAAGCAGTTGCCACGACGTGTGAGACTCAGAACTTTTAGTTCATCTCCGAAAGAGGGACTGGTTAGTCACGAGACAAGATACCGGCCTTGAGACTGAGAGGCTGTTGGTTCAAATTCCGGCTGCGCCAGTTGGGATTTATTATTTATGGTTTCTCTCTGCGGCAACAACCCCTTGTCTGAGCATCGAGACCCGGCTTGAAACGTCAATTACTCTTTGGCGGAAAAAAATATAAGTACCTCCGAAGACGGCGTTATTTGCCTGTGCGGCGAGGGACCCAGCGGTCTGGTAAAATTAAATGGATTATAAAATAATAGATTGTTAACTAGATTCGCCAAATTCAGTTCCTAGTCTCTAGGGACCTCGTCAGAGGTTAAAGCTGGCGAACGAAAAAAAAAAAATCCCCGTTGGAAACAATCCTTTTTGTCCACTTTTGCCGGGTTTTCAGCAGCAAATTGGTGATTTAAGCCGCACTGCCACGCGCACCAACATCACATTGCCTCAGTGATGACAAATAGAATGCGTCAAGCAGTCCAAATTCGCGTCTAGCAGGCTACTCTCGCTACGTATGGCCCACTTTCTTTAAGTAAGTGCGAAATGACGTTGCCATAACTACTGGTTGCTAATCGTGGTGGGATAATCTCTACATCAAGAGACGAATCATTGGTTACTGCCATTGCTTTCGTTGGTGTAAAATAATCTAAACCAGCCTTTGATTTCATTAATAATATTTCTGATATGATGCTAGTAAGCAATGCTAACCTTCAGCTCGACTTGCCTCTATAAAGCCCCATATATTCTGTTACACTCATGGCAATCGCCTTCGTGCTATATTCCCACGCATTTAAGACACGGAGTAAACGTTTACATCTGCTTATTTTACACACAGATTTGTTATCTCCAAATGAGGAATTTAGGAGACCACCCACCGTCGCAAGTCGCCCGCTCTTCTTAAATGTCACTTTATCTCTGCAGAAGACTCAAAATATAATTATCAATAAGACTTTGGTAATGCATTCAGTTATGCAACAACAACAATATGACAAATAAACACACGGAAACCCAAAGAAATTAGTTTACATGCAAATATCAAAACTTTAATGTTAAATTATTATCATCATGTGACCCTCTTTTATAATATTTATGTACGACCTTTTTATGTCGCCCCTTTTGATATTTTTTTCTCTGTCAACAGCTTGTTCCGTTCGTCCCTTACGACCAACTCTAGTGACTTTTCTGCGTGTTATGCATAACAACAATTAATAACACATCGATAACACATTGACCATTGATTGGCTGCCTTTATTTCTTCTTTTCTCACATGTTCTGTCATGACAATTTTTGTTTATCTATTCAATTTCTCTCCTTTCATTCTCGATTATATTATTATTTATTCTATTCTAATCTTCCTATTCATGTTCGACACTAACTTTTGTAGGACCGTTCCCATCGAACGGTCCTCCCTACTCTATCTATTGATGTTGCCTACTGGCCTCTCTTTGTCAGAATTCTAATTGATGCTATTACTAACTGTTCAGCCGTTCTTAGCTTGTTATACTTTTTATCTCAATCTATCTCCCTGGGCTTCCATTTCACGCTTTTGTCACTCGCTTATGTTGGACCGTTCCCCATCGAACGGCCCTCCATACTCTATCTATTGCTGGTTGTCAACTAATTTAAGTTGGACCGTTCCCCATCGAATGGCCCTCCCTACTCTATATATGGCTGTTGCCGGTTCCGTTACTTCTGTTAGACCAGTTCCTTAATTGTCTGTTGCTGCTGGCATTTGTTTTATACTGGTCTGCTGATTGGACCTCTCTGCTTTTTCCTCCTTTTACCCCAAGCTGTCCTCTTGGGCTTGTATCCCAACTGTTCTCTGCTTATAGGCTTCTACTGTCGTTCTTGCTTTACATGACTCTCAATTTTCCAACTGCTCTCTGCGGCTGACGATCTCTAACTGAATTATATTATCCTCTCCTTTCCAACCGTCCAGCAAACTACGTCATCCTATTTTTCTACTTCATTTCTTTTCCACGTCACTTCATCCTTTATGCGCACTGTATTGCACCAATTTTGCCTCTACCTCCTTTGGTGCGCAATTCTCTTCTACAATCATGTGTTATACCGGTTGGCGTATGCGATCATGTCCTTCCACAATTTTCTACCCACAGTGCATCGTATCAATTCTGTTTCTTGACTATTTCCATGTCATGTTACTAAGCTATTTGGTATCTTCACTTTGTCATTTTGGACCTCTATTTCCCTGTATTCAACTTTAAATGATTACTGCCATATGTCCATGAAACATGGAGAACACCACAAATAGCACTTACGAAGAAATAGACCTTCATTATTGGATGGATGCTTGCGCCGATTAAAAGTAAGAAAATGGCAAGTAACATCACTAAGGCAAGGAACAAAACGGGCTGGATAGCATTTGTTGAAGACCAGTGCTGCATACATAGTTGAAAGGAAGATGAAGTAGAAGACAAGGAAGAATGTATTAATTCATTTCGTGTGTGAGTTACATTCGCCCCACAATGCACTATATTGCACGATTCGTCATTTCATTTGTAAACAGATTCATTGGCTTCCCTTTATTTTTCCATTCCCCGGCCCCGTAGTGATAAATTCATTATGACTACTCACCCCAATCCTTAATTTTTTGTTTTTTTTATTCGCGGGATTTCATGGCTCGTGTTGGAGGAAAGGCTGTTAAACACTACATTTGTATTTTCGCTTTGACAAGTAATTTGACTCATCATCATCATCATCGTGTGCCTTCTCCGCAACGAAGGTTGGCTACCATGGATCGCCATTCTACTCTGTTTCTTGCTTTGATTGTACAGGCTCTCATAGATTGACTTGCCCATCTTTTGATGTTACTCATCCATGTTAGTCTTGGTCTGCTTCTGACTCTTTTACCATAGTATTTTTCCTTCCAATATTACTTTTAGTAGGCTGTTGTGTTTTTTAACATGCCCCAAAAATTTCATTTGTCTTGTCTTAATTGTATTTAGTAGTTCTCTTTTTATTTTCAGTTGTTTTAAAACTTTATCGTTTGTTATCTTTTGTTTCCATCCAATTCTACCTATTCTTCTATAAATCCACATTTCAAAGGCTTCAATTTTCTGTTCTGTTTTCGTGTCTAATGTCCATGTTTCTGCACCATACAGGGATATTGAGAAGATGTAACATTTTGCCATTCTTAGTTTCAGCCCTACTGATATTTGTTTTGTTGTTAGTATATTTGTCATGGCATTAAAATTACTTTTTGCAATACATATTCTTTTGTTTATTTCAATTTTGCATTTTCCATCATTGGTTATAATTTGTCACAGGTAGTTGTAACTCTGGACTGTCTCCAGATGTATTCCCTCAACTGTGATATTTAATTGAAGGTCTTGAGAATTTTCTTTGTTTATGATCATAGTTTTAGTCTTTTTGATATTCATTTCTTCATATTCATTCAATTTGACTATATAAGATATTAAGACTTAATAAAAGTATTGGCATTGCTTGATAAACATAACTTTACACACGAGTGTTTACACGGTGATTCAATGAGCATGTTTGGGAAGCTCATATCTGACATGTTGCCATTAAGGTTGTGGTTAGAGTTTTTGAGGAGGTGACTTGACTAATGTGTCTTTGGACTAAATTACATGTATATTAAACACCGAGAACATGTATATGTAAAGTACAATAATAAAGTATGTTTCATAATGCGTCCACTATTTATGTCTATTTACAATCTCCGATTTGTAATTCATGCGGTACACGATTTTGATTACACACGTTTATCCATTAGTCAATTAATCTAATCTATATTCTCACGTAAGTGCTGCTAGCAGTTAATATTAACACGACATAGATGCGCTGAATAGTAAATGTTACGCTTTTAATGGGTTGTACTTATCTATAAGGGAGCAGCGATAGCTCAGTGGTTAGTGAACTGGACTACCACGGACAAGGGGTAGGGTTCGATCCCAACCGACGGCTTCCGGGTTCACCCAGCCTTAAATGGGTACCTGATTTTTTTCTGGAAAAGTAAACCAGCACGGGCGTAATACTGACCACATTACCCCACAAAAATCATGTGCTGAAGAACTGTAAAATATAGGGTCACTAACACCATATTTCCCTATACGCCACTTGGCGTGACGGGGGTACTTTACTTTTTTTTACTTACTTATCTATTGGTAGCAAATGCATTTTTTCGCATCACTAGCAGAACATTTAGACCATACACCAAGCAGAACAAATATGATATTATAGTTATTAGAAGAAGCTTCACGTAATGTTTGCTTGCTGTAAAATGAAGGTAAAGTCTATCAAAATTAGGGTTGCCAGACAAGCTTTTCTCAGCTGATCGCAGAGAGAGAGAGAGAGAGAGAGAGATATCAAAGACAGTTGTTGTTAAAGTAACTAGACTTCTCTTAGATTATATACAATTCAAACCGATACACCCGGTTTATGGCTTAGTATAATGTTATGTCCTAACAAAGTTATTGACTCACTTTTTTATAAAGGTAATGTGTTTACGTTTGGAACAAGAAGCATCTATTTCATGTCATCTTCTGCATCCCAACTTTCCCAGTTTCCGTTTGCGTTGTGTATTGGATGTCGTCAGTGGGCCCGATATATACAACGTCAAAATTATTCCTGCTTGACTGCAGGTTAAGCTAATATCCAAGTGTTGTTTTTTTCTTTTATACTCTCAATGTAACTTTGTATCGACTCTTCTGTGTCGTGTCAACGTTAACGATAAATCAGTGCTATAATTAGATGAGATTCCCTTCATGTAGAATATCCTTATGCAGCATCACCTAAACTGATTGATTGCATGGGCTCATAGTGAAAGAGGAAATTAACGAACAGACAGGCTTGCTGGCTTGGGTTACTGAAGAATCAAACAACAACAGTTGATGCTCTATGTGCTCTCAGAACGAGTAAATGCTGCTAGCAATGAATGCGAATTCTTAAACCTGAAGAACACATGAGAAGGTTAACTCGACTGGTTTCATGCATGATAGAAACGCTATTGCGAGAGACGAAGAGGATGACAACTCAACCCAAAACGGAGTGCCTACCACCTACATGCTAGAGGCTACATTGAGGAGGATATTGAATCGCGTTTTGGAGGTGTCTGTTGTCGAGTGAAGATGATATGCCAATAACTAGTAGTAATTGTATAACTAGTATGTAGATTGATCGATTGAATGAATCTTTATAAAGATCGTAATACAGTGTTTTAGACTGTGGTTGAGTTACGCGGGATCATTTTCATTTCATGAGCACAAAAGAGCGCTTTTTCTTTACTCATTTAATCAGATATATTACAACAGCACTATGGACATAGATGGAAGCATCCACTTCAGGGTCTAATTGAATGGAGAGACTTCAATTGTGACAAAAAGTGGCTAGCATTGTTGATAACAATGATATGTTTTTTACAAGTGTATTTTATATAACTGCAATATGTTTTCTCAGATCAACGATGTGCTTGAAGGATTTTTGCTTGTATGTATTATAATATATAACTTTACCGCATTTAATATATAACTATAGCATTTCAGTTAGTTACAACTCATTACTTATTTTTATTTATCAGTTAGTTTATTTTTTTTTTCATTACCCAATGTCAGTAGTTTGTAATATTAACTGTTGGGACAGACGAAAGGTGCATTTGAGTCAATGATGGCGTATTATGTCGATCAGGCGAAAGTATGGAATACCATAGACAGTATCACATTACCATTGAGTTAATGACATGAAGGTAGAAAAAGTAATTTTTAAAATGTCGTAAACTCATCAAGAGATGGAGAGTCTGTCAGGATACACCTTTAAAGAAAAAGACAAACTTTATGTTGAAACAATGAAGTGAGCAATGCCATCCAATCATTAAAAAAAAAACACTGAGTCAAGTTAACAACATTACAAACTGATCGGATTTATTGATTCGCGAACAGTTGAGTTGGTAACGGTGAGAATATACCTTATAGAGTAGGACACACAACAGTCTATACAGACATTGAAGGTGTCGCCACCATTACGGACAGACACTCTTCCTATTTGAAAAAAAAATATTGCATTTCTCATATTTGGGTTATTGAGTTATTTACGGGTCATCATCATTGCACTCCGAACATGTCCATATATGCTCAGATCCCCTCCTCAGTAAGTCCCGCAGCAGTGTCAAGTGATTGATCACTCCAGTTCTGTGTTGGTTGATTAGTCTTCGTATACGCCCACTAAGTCTCTCGTTTCTGGCTGTGCCTCTTCTTAACTCCTATCTCTTTCATCCAAAGTATTGACGTGGATTCATGGTTGTCGAAGTCATGTGTCCTTCCCACTTCCCGGAAGGCATTGCTAGTTCCGCACTATCCATTGGTTGACCGTCATCAACAAATGCACAACTATCCAACCTGTCCGCTTTTTCATTTCTCCTCTACTCCCATATGTCCTGTGACATAGACAAAGGTGACTTTACGTATTTGTGACTTCTGCAATAACTCAACCCATTGCATATGTACATAGCTTGCTTCCACTATTCGAATCATGCTCATCGAATCACTCAATATACCGGTGAGGGTGTAGTCTTGCGACTCTAACCCTTTGAATGGCTTGGTCACTGTCATCACCTCCATCGTCCTGCTACTCGAGGTCATGTCATATGCGCCACTGTCCTCCTAGCCTGTTCTGCCCGCCGAACATGCTGTAAATGACAACGCACTCCTTTGGTGTCGTATTACACATCCGTATATATAGACGACTGCATCTTTCTCATTGGTGTTATCCCAGATGAGACCGTTGACCTCAGCATTGACCAAGACTGAGTTATGTTCCCTACATTTCCTGTCGAGTGTGACAATACATGAGAATGTCTCCTGAAGGACATCGGAGCCGGTATACACACCTCGACAGCGTTGATATTGGTAAGCCCACATACCTTTTTGATGACTTCTTCTGCCCGTCCCACCCATGATTTGTCCCTTTTTAGCCTGTCGACCTTCCCTGTGTTTAGCTCATGATGCAATGAATGTTCTTTATCTGCACGTATCTTCAGGTATGCTCGTGCTCTCCAGATGTTCATCATGGCACCCATGGTTGGAAAGTCAAGAAGATACCACATAGCTACACATGGAGTGTCCCTAGTACACTACAAGATAATGCGGATAGTTTCATTTGGTATTTTCTCCAGCGTGTCAACTTGCGTCTTACTGACAGTAAAAATTGTCAGGTCATACTCGATTGGTGTGAGGACTAGTCCGTGGAACAGTTGGGTAAGTTGTATCTGCTCCATGTTGGCAGCTGCCACGACCTTCAAGGAGGTTAATCCTTTGTGGCATTTTGTTATCATATGTTCGACGCAGTCCCGACAACATAGGCTGCGATCAAACTTAACTCCGTGATATGTCATTACCATGTATCTGGTCACCTCATCAGCTCCCATTTGTACCACCCATGTTTTCGAGTTAACGATGTGGTTGGTAAGTGAGAACCATGCAACTAATGCTTTATTAGGATTAACCAGTGCACCGGATACTCCACTCCAGGAAGAGATGATATCGAGTTCGTTTTGCATTGTGGAGGCGATTTCACTCATGTCTCTTCCCTGTCGATATACCAGAATATTATCAGCAAATGTCATAGTTCTTCCCCTCCCATCCAGCTGTTGTTCCGTGATCATTATTGTGTACACGTTAAATAGAACTGGTGACAATGGTGAACCTTGTGCCATGCCCTGGCAAATGAATGTTGGCTCCGATGACCAACTTCTACATCTGAGTATCACCTTCATCTGAAACAATGCATCAGCGATCCATCTAATGAGGAAGGGGTACGCCGCCAGATTGAGATGCATGTGCATGAGGCTTTAAAATGGTACTCTGTTGTATGCATCCTCCAGATCTATAGCAGCAGAACATGTCTCTTCTCTTCTGTGGAAAATTTCTAAGACGTCATAGGCGAAGATTGCCGTATTGAGTCATGTCTCTTTGTTATATCTAAAACCTCCGAGTACGGGTGGGAATATGCGCTTCGTTTCAATGTGACAAGTGAGGACACGAGCAACTATTTTCTCCAGTAGCTTGCCAACTGTGTTCTTCATTGTGATAATTATTGTGGCACTGATCTGAGAAATGTCCTTGTTTGGCTTCGGTAGCTGTATTAAGTACCTGTGTAGCCACTCCTCCATAATCTGGCCACTCTGAATGCTGGCATTAAACTATGTGGCCAGTTTTTGAGTGTCGTCGACGGCTAAAATCTCATATGTCGTCGAATCGAACACGATCTAGACCAGCAGCAGTATTGTGTGATCGTTTAATTGTTGTGCGAATGGTATCAGTTGTGATTGTGAGGTATTCTATAAGCACTATATCCTCATACAATTCTGAAAGGGACACCCGTATCCTCATTCGTAAGTAATTCGTAAGCCTAATTTATTTTGTCAGTGAGCTTAATCTAGCGAGCTAGCAGGGCTTTCCCTTTGCTCTCATCAGATTTTTGCCATATCTGGCTTGTGCTCAGAAAGTCTGGTATGCCTCTGTGTTGTGTTGTGCCATTCTTGCTCTGATGAAGGCGCCAGAATGTGGCTAGCGATTTTTCTGAGCACACATTTTTTTTACAGAAACCATCCCACTTGGCATCCGTAGCTTGCTTATCGCATAGTTTAAAGTGCCTCATGTTGTTGTCGACCTCTTCTTTCAGAAGCTTCAAGTGTTCAGGTTTTGTTCTTCAATTCCTACTGGCTTTCTGCCATGTCTTGGCCGTTTTTACATCTATTCCGCCAAACTTTGTCTACTCTTGCGTTCAAACAGGGAGGCTGAGTCCTTCTCTCCTGCCTCCTACGAGGGGCACCTTGTTTCCTATGTCTGATTTTGCTAATGACCTCCTGGTCTGTGTTCTCATAGCGGAATGTGTGGAGCTTGCTTTTCTGGCTTCTATTTCTGCCTTTCTCAATTTGGTGGACACATAGATAGTGATCACTTCTGTGGAACCCCATGACACTCTATAAACTTCCGCGAAGGCGGACGACACCAGCGTCAAGTATATGACACTATCAGAGCCCCCTGTTCGAACGGCCATTCAGGTTGCTCTTCATCATTCATGCACACGAAATCCACCGACACCAGTGCATTATCTAAAGTTGTTGGTTATGACGTTATCCCACTGGTTTCCTCTAGCATTAAAGTCTCCGCAGAAAATTACGTTCTCCTCCACGAGATTCTGCCATTGTTGTGTGTCCACCTTCACGTTACAGGGGTGCACATTTACAACCATTAAAGGAACTGGGGTCTGCACCCTAATCGCATGTACCTGCAATTCTTCACAGTCCCAAGCAGACATACCAAGCTCAGCTGCTGCCACGTTGCTTCACACAAGGATGGACTTTCAAATGTGTCTTCTATTGTAGTAACAATGAAATCCAAGGACAATAACTGTCCCATCACCAAGAAGTGTTTCTTGCAAAATCATTATATCGGCGCCGCACAGAAGCTTATCAAGAAAGGGATGTCGTTGATTTATAGATGCACAATTCCAATATGTAACTCACACATACTTTAGGGCTAGCCTCTCACACTTCCACAATACCACCTCGTTTACCTTTTCTAGTTTTCCTCCTTCGTTATTGTCTTTAGGGCTTCATCTGAATACTTACTGTCGTCATGATTGATATGATCGCTGAACGTCAATGCTGTGGATGGTCTAGACTCACGAGCACTCACTCAATTGCACGGTCAAGAACATGTTTCCACGTTATAGACTGGCCAACACCAGTCAACTAGCTCTACGGCAGGTGGAGGCACCGTAATCGTTTTATTTTCATCGTTTAGAAATGAAATTATGCTTCGGTGACAACGCACTATTGAAAACACACCGCCATTTTACTCGCACCTAAAAGCGCGTCCATTTCTCATCTTTGCGTTCGAGGAATTCTCTGAATTCATTCAGCAGATTACACACGCCCACGTCTACGTGCTAAGTCTATAAATCGACTCTAGTAAAATGTCCTTATAAGTTACATACCCATGTACCTGCTAGTAGTTTCTATTGGAATATTATATTGGTTTTAAATTGAAATATGGAGAGTTAGGAGTTTATATATTTCAATAAAAATTGTCACGCACGCATTGTACACTTACTAAATGTAGTCGTTATAATAGGCAATGATTTTATTTGAAGCTGTACTAGACAGGCGACCGAACTGAACAAAAAAAATGTTTCTTTGAGATAGCACAAATGTAAAATATATTAACTATCGGTCACACGGAGAGCTGTCGAAAAGAGTATAACATACACACAAAATGATATTTACCAGGAAAACTAGAAGATATATAAAATAAACATAACAGGGTGCTAAACTTGTAGAGAGAGATAGAGAGACAATCTACGACGCTTCCTCAAGAGTTGTCATCACTATAAAAAAGTACATATCAATAAACAGAAAAACATGAACGTCAAGTACTAATCTGACATCTCAAAACAGCGGAAGAACGTAGATGGCCAGGACTTATGTTGGTCACATTGTAAGAAGTCTATAGTGTATGTAGGATCTCGATGGTCAAAAAGAATCAAACATGGGGAAAAGGAGACAGTCTACCAGGAGGATGAGTGAAATGAGGTGTATCATAGGCAATAATAGGTGCCCGGGTTGCCGACTCACCTTTTGTCTACCAGGACATCCTACAGAATTGACACCTACAATGTACGTACCCTAAACGAACAAGTAAACCTGCATAGGTAGAGGCAGAAATTATAAATTACAAAATATATATTCTGGGAATGTGCGAAACAAGGTGACTAGGAAGGAAAGAATAAAACTAAATACAGGAGAGATGATTTTATCAATGGGACGCCAGGAACTTTGAACACAACATTGTGAAGGGGTAGCTATAAAGTTATTATTAAGGAATACACATACTACACTAATAGAATGGGAAGCAGTATGGCCAAGACTAATGAGAGCAATAATTAAAACAACAACAAAAAAACACAATAAATTTACATACTATCCAATGCTACGCACAACCAATGATAAGGATGATATAGTTAAAGTTGAATTCAATGAACAAATACAATGTCAGATGGATGAAAGACGAGCCAAGGATATCATAATATTGATGGAGACCTAAATGCTAAAGTAGGATCAGACAACAGAGGCTTCGAAGAGATTATGGGAAAACATGGACTTGGAGATATAAAGGAGAATGGATAGATATTTGTGAATATATGCGCCCTTAGTCAAGTGAGCCTAGGAGGAACACTATTTCAACATAAAAGAATACATAAAGCTACATGGGTGTCACCAGATCATAGAACGAAAAATTAAATTGATCACATATGTATTAATAATAAGTTTAATTCATCATTATAGGATGTAAAAGTATATAGAGTGGCAGGTGTAGCTTCAGATCATCATCATCTGATAGCCAAACTTAAACGTAAAATGAAAAGATATACTACAACGAATACAGGTAGAAAGTATTTGTATGTAGGGTTTCTTTAAGAACAAGGAATTAAAGATATATTGGTAGTCACAATATCAAACAAATACCACGTCCTCCAACAACTAGAAAAAATAATAAATATAGAAGATCATTGGAAACAGGTAAAAGATATATGGAAAGAGACATGCGGAGAAACAAAGGGGAAAATAGTACGCCAGACATGGATGACAGCAGAGACACTGGATAAAATTAAAGAAAGAAAGAACAGGAAATCAGTCATAAATTAAGGCAAAACGAGAAGTAATAAAGCCAATAATACACAGGCGGCTTACGCAGAGAGGTGAACAAAGAAGAGAGTAGATGCATTAACAGGGAAAAGAGGAAATATATAGATGAACTAGATACAGAAGCAGAGGAAGCAGCAAATAAATGGAATATGAAAGGACTACATCAGCACAACGAAATTAAGCGGAAAATACATACAGATCAATGTCTTTATTAAATGATGAATGATGATATCGTATGACAGGGAACAGTTGGCTGTGTTCACTTTCTGCGCGGTTTCGCCTTATGTCTTTTGGCGTGTGCTGAGACTGCTACGATGGGGACTACAGTTACCTTTCTTTGTTTGGGAGATGTGTTAGTAATTCGGATGATTCCACTGGCACGGGCGGTTGAGCAATTATGGATTTTAATTCGTTTGCAGTGATACCGAGGCCTTCTATAACCAATAACCAATATTAAAGATAAGAAAGGAAATTTGCTTAGTAATATAAGGGAACAAAGAGAGATGGAAGGAGCATTTTCAAGAACTTTTGAACATACCCGGCTTAAATAATCCTCCAGATATACTACCAGCAGAACAAGGGTTACACGTTAACTATGGGAAACCTAGCAAAGAAGAAATAATGAAAGCCATCAAGCTATTACAAAATGGTAAAGCTAAAGGACCAGATGAAATGCCTTCGGAAGCCAACAAAGCAGATATTAACACCTCTACACAGGTGTTACATAATCCATTAGATACAATTTGGGAGAGGGAAGAAATACTTAAAAGAATGGAAAGAAGGATATATGATCAAGCTACCAAAGAAAGGGAATTTACAGGAGCGCACAAATAATAGGGGAATTATGCTACTATCAGTGCCAGGAAAGATATTAAGCTGAATCATTCTGGAGAGACTAACGAGGCCGTAGGGGAACATTTGAGAGATGGACAAGCAGGTGTTAGGAAGAACAGATCATGTGTCGATCAAATAATTACACTACGTATAATAGTTAAACAAAGTTTAGAACTACAGTCCCAACTTTATATTGGATTCATATATTATGAAAAGGCATTTGATAGTTTAGATAGATTATTGCTTTGGAAGTTGCTGAGTCACTACGGAATCCCCAAAAAAGTTTATTAAACTGATCATCATAATCAAGTACCGGGCTACTGGCACAGATGATCATGTCTGGTATATATCCGCTGTTGTAGCTATCATTCAATATTTTTGTTATTATTTCTATTCCAAAATCACACATGGCTTCAATCTGTTCTTTATTTATATTATCTAGTCCATGAGCTTTTCCTTCTTTCATATTTCGCAAAACGTCTTCCACTTCTTCTTTGAGTATTTCTGGTCCTTCTCCATTATCCTTAATATTCACTCCTGTTCGTTCATCATTATAATATCTTTAATATATTCTGTCCATCGTTCCGTTATGATTAAACTGATAGAAATAAAGCATAAAGGAAAGAACTGTAGTGTGGTGCATGAAGGGCAGCTTACAGAAACATTTGTAATAAGAACAGGGATGCCATCTGTCTCCATTTCTCTTTCTACTGGTCATAGATTGGATTATGAAAATAACTCAACATAACAGAAATGGATTCCAGTGGTCACTGACCAAGCATCTTGATGATTTAAACTTTGCTGATGACATAGCTCTCCTATCACACAGCCATCAACAGATGCAGGATAAAATGAACATACTTGATGAAAGATCACAACAGCTAGAATTGAAAATTAATAGAGATAAGACTAGCATTATGAGAATTATTGCAGTTGGCCAAATATAATTATGAGAAATACCTCTACTAGACGTACAATCTTTCATATATCTGGGTAGAAATATATATAACGTGGGAGGGACAGAAAATGTTACAAAAATAAGGATATCAAAAGCAAGAGCAGCTTTTGTTACACTGGGAAACATACGGTCCAAAGTCCAAAGAAATTAGGTTAAATACAAAATTAAAAATGTTCAACTCCAATATTATGTCAGTCCTATTATATGGCTGTGAAACATGGATAAAAAATTGACAATCATGAAGATAAAGACTTTCATTAATGGATGCGTACGCAGAATAACATAATAAAATGGCAGGACAAAATCACTAACATAGAATTATGGAAATATACCAGTCAAATACCAGTGGATACAGTGATACAGCGAAGACGATGGCGCTGGATAGAAGAAACAATGTGAAAGCTAACTGAGAGTATTACACAATATTCCCTTTTTTGAAATAGTCAGGGAAAAATACAAAGAGGAAGTCTAAGGAATTCTTGGAGAAGACAGATAGAAGCAGGGATGAAGATGATGAGGAAGATTGAGAATGATCTTAAAGATAGCAAGAAATAGAACGACTTGGAAAGTGTTTGTTGAAGACCTATGCTCCACAGGGATCTGAAAGGTAGAAGAAGATGAAACAGCTGAACTTGTTGAGAGAGAGACAATCTACGACGCTCCCGTCAGAGTCGTCATCACTATAAAAAGAGCACATATCAATATACAGTAAAACACAAACGTCTAGTACTAATCTGAAATCTCAAAATAGTGGAAGAGCGTAGATGGCCAGGACTTATGTTGGTCACATTATAAGAAGTCTATAGTGTATGTAGGATCTCAATGGTCAAAAGGTAGCAGACATGGGGAAACGGAGAAAGGCTCTCAGGATGATGAGTGAAAGAAGGTGTATCATAGGCTAGGAGGAAAAACAGAAATTAGAGGCGGTAAGTGGGGAGGGAACAGGGGCGACGATAATACAGCATAATAATAAGAGAGTTAAAGAGGAGTCAAGTGATGAAAGGAACGAGTGAAAAGAGTTAACATCTATCGAATGGAGAGGCTAAAAGGCCATGGTTTGTCTTGTCTCTATACAAATTGAGATGTTTAATTCCATTTTGTGTTTATTTTACAAGTTTTCTTAGCTCTACTCTCATTGTATTTATTTTATTATATATTATATATATGCGCTTCTCTCTAAACCTATAGAGAGACAAGACAAACTATAACGTTTCGGTCAAGGCCTTTGTCAGACTGAAGAATTATAAAAGGACAACATTATATGAATATTCAACTTAGCAGCATGACACTTTTATCAATAGATTGCGAACGTCCGAACAACGAGAATATAAACACATAGTAACTATAGTATATATATATATATATATATAAACAACGGCCATAAAAACTGGAAATCAATTGGAAATAAATAAAACAGGGCGTTAGGCAAGGTTGTGTGCTGTCACCAGAATTGTTTAATTTGTATAATGATATTTTTTTAAGATTCATAAAAGACATGCCTTGAAAATCAATAATTATTAATAATCTAAGGTAGGCTGATACAGTCTTAATCGATAAGAGTGAAATTGATTAAAAGAAATGTTATACATTATAGTCAAATAAATAAAAAATAAAGGACTCAGCCTTTTATAGCAAAACGACAGAAGTAATGGTAGCAACAAAGAAAAAAGACATCACCTTAGTGCAAAATAAAGACACCTGGAACAATATTTAAACAGGTAAATTAATTTAAATATTTGGGAAATATGTTAATCTCAGACGGTAGATGTACAACAGAGGTGAGATACATAATAGCTCAGGGAAAAGCAACTTTCCAAAAAATGTGGAAGATAATATATAATAATAATAACCAATATATAGATAATATATAACCAATTTTTGACAATGGAAACAAAAAAATAGTTGTTAAATGTTATATCGAGCCAGCCTTAACATATGGATGTGAATTATGTACAATAGGACAACAGAGAAAAAAATTACTGTAGTCTGTAGAAATGTGGTTTTACAGAAGAATGTTAGAATGTTTAGAATACCATGGACAGCTACGAAGAGTAATGAACATGTTCAGAAAGAGGCCAATGCAAAAAGACAGCTAATTTCCAATATTAGGAAGAAACAATCATCATTTTTGGCCATGTAATGAGAAGAGAACTTAATATATTGTAACAACTAGGAAAATTGAGGAACGAAGAGATAGAGGGAAGGAAAGATAAAAGATACCAGACAGCTTAAGGGAATGCCTTTGGCAGAAGGTCAACATCATGATGTGCCGCACCGGTTTGCGTAGGTGATCATGTCCCTCCACAATCTTCTATCTACAGTTCATTGTAATAGTTATATTGTTGACTGTTTTCCACACCATGACACCAAGCCAGTATGTTCTCTCTTTGTCGTCCGCGACCTCTCTTTCCTTTTATTTTGCCAGTTGTAACCAAGTATTCCAACTTTCCTCTTCTCACGATGTGCACGAAAAATAATGATTGCTTATTTCTGATGTCATGACATAAGCCAGACAGAGCTGAATAGAACAAACAGAGAGCCTTAATCTAGACAAAAATGGTCATAATCTATGGAAACTTACGAAAGCTCTGAGTGACGAAAACACTTGCCGACCTCCAATATCATTAACACACAATCAGAACATCCACGCAGGCAAAAGGGCAGCAAATCTACTAATATAGACTTACAAAAACATTAGCAGAATAAACATTCCAAACGACAAACAGAAAGCTGCAAGGCGGGAAAACCAAAATGCGAAACACATACCTTTAGTACCAGAAGAACATCAGACGACCATCTTTACCCCAACTGAATTAGATATTGCCCTCAAAGGATTGAAGCCCAAAAGTTCCCCTGGTAATATGGAATCTCCAACGAAATGCTCCTAAATCTGGGGCAGAAAGCCAAGAGCCAGCTTCTAAGGATAATAAATGCTAGCTGGAAGAGAGGTCATGTGCCGGCAATCAAGAAAGAAGCTATTATGGTGCCCATCCTCAAGTGTGGAAAAGACCCACTAGACAAAAAGTAACTATAGACCAATTAGCCTACTGAGCTGCCTGAGTAAACTCATGGAAAGGCTGGTTAACATAATACTTGTGTTGCATTTGGAGACAAAACAACAAATCGTACCACAATAAAGTGGCTTCCGTCAGCACAGATCAAGTGAAGACCTGGTCACCTACATTGCACAGGAAATAGAGGATGCTCTTCAATACAAGAAACACACACTGGCAGTGCGGGTCAACACGGAGAAGGCTTTTGATAGGGTTTGGCGAGAGGGTTAAAAGAACAAACTTTTTAGACTTGGCTTCCAGGGTCGTTTATTCAATTGGGTCTCTCAATTTACCTTCAGGATAGAACGGCCAGAGTACATGTTCAACTAAGTAAGAAGGTTTCTATCAAGCACGGTGTCCCACAAGGCGGAGTTTTGTCCCCGACACTCTTTTTAATTTTGATAAATGACATCGTAATGGACATTCCATCCAGAATACACTCAGCAATATACGTAGATGATCTGGCGTTATGGGCTCGAGAGGAAAGTATGACGGTAGCTGAACCCAGGATGCAAGATGCCCTAGATGAACTTGGAAAGTGGGCGAACACCTGGTTCTTACCAATCAACGAAAGGAAAACTTCATACACAATTTTCAGCCTATCAAGGAAAACACTCTCTGCAAATTTGAAGTTAAAGGATCATACATTCCATATTGACCACATCCCAACATATCTTGGTGTCACCATGAATCGCAGAATGACTTGGAAAAATCAGATAGACAGAGCAAGGATGAAAGCCAGACAACGAACAAACATTATGAAGAAATTGGCAGGAACAGACTGGGGGGCAGACAGCAATATTTTGAAATGACTATACGAAGGAAGAGTCAGACCCGTTCTAGAGTATGGAGTCACAGTCTGGGCTATGGCTTCCAAATCACACCTAAGCAAAATTAACAGAATACAGAACCAAGCTGCCCGTATCATCACTGGTACTATAAAATCTACACCTATCAAGACTCTAGAAACAGTAACATGCTTACGACCCTTAGATGACAGACGGGTCACTAAAGTTTTGCAATAAGCGGAGAAATATAGAAGGCTCCTTAGCCATCCATGCACCAAAGAATATCTGGTTCCGGAATTGTACGACTAAAGAGGAGCAACTTCGCTGCAATTGCCAATGAACCAACTACTGGAGACCCAGTACTTTCCCAAACAATACCGAAACCCTTAAGCCCATCTGATATGTCTCCTCATGGAAAACATAAAATACCAGAACGTAAGGAAAATATAACAAGAATCATGAAAAAAGGCACACAATCAGACACAGAAAGAAAACACGTATCAGAAAAAACATATATACGATACCTACCAACATGACTCTTGGTCCCACATATACACAGATGGCTCTGCTACAAATGCCACCAGAAATGGAGGGGGAAGTGTGTTCTTGACGCTGAACAATCAGGACGAGATCACCAAGTCAAGAGCTACTGGAAAATTATCAAACAACTTTAAAGCAGAAGCTGAGGCCATCAGAGATGCTGCAACAATGGCTACTCAACACAAATATAACATGCACAATAAATTGGTGATTCTGACTGATGCACTGTCAGTACTATCATCTCTAAAAAGCCCCAAGAACAATGAACTAGATGACTTGAGAACTATCCTGGACCAACTATGCAATAACTTCCAGAGAGTAGTCATTCAGTGGAAAACATCACACTGTAATATACACTGGGACGAACGCGCAGACAAATTAGCTAAAGTGGGAGGGAGATTACCACAAGCGAAACATCCGCACAGTTATGATGAAACCAAATCCATCCTTAAGGGTTAGTACCATGACAAATGTAAACGTGAACACCCAAAGCATAACGAGAGTGACGGATACCACCAACTATCAAGGAGGGATCAAGTCATCATACCTCGCCTAAGCACAGGCCACAATAGAATGAGAAATCACATGTTCACCAAATTCAAAATAGGAACAACCAGCCTATGCCACTGTACACTGGACAATATGACTACAATCATGTTCTACATGATTGCCACCAGTACACGGACCTGAGAAGAGCAATGTGGTCCACGCCAATCTCCCTGGAGGATAAAACTATACGGGGCAATCGATTCGCTTAAACAGACAGCTGACTTCATAAGATAGTCTGGTATCCTACTCTGATTGATTTATGATCGCAGAGAGAGAGAGAGAGAGAGAGAGATATATTTCTGATGTTTTTTAAGAGCTTCCTTTTCGTGTTCTCCTCTTTGAGAACTTCCTCATTGGTCTTTTTAGCTGTCCATGGAACTTTCACCATTCTTCTGAGAAATCCCATCTCTGTTGCCTCTAATCGTCTTTTCGTTTGATTGTCTACTGTCCATGATTCGCTTCCATAGGTCAGAATTAATTCTATATAGCACCGATGAACTCTCTTTCTCATTTTTATTGACATAGATTTGTTGCATAAGATATTTTTCATTTTCTGAAATGCTATTTTGGCCTGAGCTATTCTGCTTTTTATTTATATGGTTCATCTCCCCTCTGATGTTATTATTGTGCCCAAGTATTTGAAACGTTGCACTTGTTTCAGATTTGTCTCGTTTATTTTTATGCTGCATGATGGTGATGATTGTTTCTTCGATATAACCATTACTTCTGTTTTCTTACTATTCAAACTGATAACTTTTTTTGTTGCTTTCTTTTAACAACAGAAATGATAAATAACTGCCGGAATCGAAAGTTGAGGAGAAACATGATCACCTACGCCAGCAGGCCTGGCACTTGATGGTGATTAACTAAGAACAATGAGGTCTGGTTTCGTATCAACAAATCACAAAGTAGAAACTATAGAGGTTCATGATTTAGCTGAACTAGTGATGCTAATGATAAATAATTGTCCACATACAACTGTATTATAAGATACAATTTAATATCTTCTATTTTAGATTTATAATTGTATATCAGATGTAAGTATTATGATAAATACTTGTAGAGTATGCGAACACTAATGTACGTCCCTTAAAAGTCACAGACTTTAATAATTGAACTTGATAAACATATACAATAAATATCATACATGACACATTTATTAATTTACAATCATGGTGCGTCGGTGAATGTTTGGGTGTATTGAATTATCGATTTTTTTGCGGGCCATCGTCACTGCACTCAGAACATGTTCATAGATGCTCAGATACTGTCCTCAGCAAGTGCCGCTGTGTCCAGCGACTGACGACTTTTATGTTTGGGTGTATACAAAATTGAATTGTGAAGGAATGGGTAAATGAACTAGCAAATGGGTTACCTTTGTTTATTGTGTTCCGTCTTCAAATGGGTTTAGAGAGAGAATTAATTGCTAAGTGAGCGAATTCATCATCAAAATTTAGCGCATTGTCTCTGCATTGAAGGTTCGCTACCATGGGGCGTTTTTTTCTCTATATCTCTTGCTTTGATAGTGCATGTTGTCATAGGCTGACTCGTTCATCATGTGAAGTTACTCGTCCTTGTTAAGCTAATCAAAAGTGTATAGTTTTTCGAAGGTGATTGGAGGAACTTGAGAGTACATGACTCCTATTCAAGCTTCTTCAATTATGCAGTGAATCCCAATCACGCTATCACACCAAATGTTTCAAGAATCTTGGTAGCATCCCTCTATGTGGATAATTGCAAGTGAATAAATCCACGGTTAAATAAGTCCGTGGATACTTAAGTGCGAGGGTAGTGAGTCCATTGTTAAATGAGTAATAATTAAATAAATGAAAAGGTACATAAGTAAGAGAGTGAGAACGATATTAATTCACTGATGTCTACGAAGTTACATTATGTTCACACCTAAATCATTTATATCTTTTAAGATTATCAAAGTGTCAAAAAGCGATGAATTTGTAAGTAAGATAACGATGAAGTTATAATACAAAGCTTTAAATATCAAGCAATGCTTATTATTTGTTTATTTTTTTTTAACCAAGAGTAATTGAAAGCCTGTATGCATCAGTCTAAATGTATACTATGTTTGTACATTAAAGAAAATCAAAGAAGTTATAAAACGACGGCCAATTTGATCCAATAACAAATTAGATAACTAAGGTGTTTCTTAATTTAAAAAAAAAAAATGATTGTAAGGACGAAGAACTATGGGACAAAATTTAACAGAAAGAAACTACTTACAGAGTAAAGTAATATTCATTTTATGAACATTCTCTTGTTTATATTACTATTGCCAATCAAATACAGATGTTGCATCAAATCGGGGAGATTGTTACTTCTTTGTCCCAGCCAATGAAACGCAGGGATTTTTAGATACAAACTAATCGAATAAAAGCATCAGGGTTGGCCTTTGGAATATATATGGTACATCTGACATAAACATATTGTATATAATGAAGCATCGATGTGTACTATGTTGTTTGTTTGTTGTTAGGGTTCATCATCACTGCACACCGGACGAATCCATAGGTGCGCCAAGAAACATAACAATTAGTTGTGCAATCCGTCCATAATTGGTGCATCACCTAAACATCGACATGTTTAAACTTTAATCCTGGATGTGTCAATATGATTTAGTAGATTGTCACATACGTTCTTTTTGTGGAGTTGGCGAGAAAAGGGTTGGGATTAGAGCATAATGGCTTACAAAGGATGAAGATAGTTTAATACGCGGTGCTAACTAATATTATCCTGTTGTGATATAAGTAAAGGCTTCTTTGCAATCAGGAAAAAAATTGTGCTTAGTCAATAATGTTTTCTTTAAAAAAGTAACTTATATGTCGTAGGATATTTATTATCTTCTAGCGTGAGAGTGTGTGTATATACATATATAACTATTCGACCACGTCTAATTTCCATTGCGGAAATATCTGCAAATAATCTGTCCAGTGTAATCTCATTTAACTTTTAGAAAGGCTCAAATCAGATTCTTCTCTCTTGAATCTAAAGCTAATAACTGGACTTATTTCCTGGTGACATTCCACCCGTACTTCAACCTTTTCCAATCGCTGTTGAAATGCCCCTCGTGTCTTCCTGTGAACACAAAGAGATTATACTTCATTCTTCTCGAGTTCTCTGAGCAGCGCCCCTTTTACAAGACAGCTCTTTACTTGAAGTATTTGAACAACCACCCGTTCTTCTATAGATTGACGGTGACTTCGTACAGCTTATAATTTAAAGTTATCCCCGATGTTTGTCATGGCGTTATCCTCACCGAACGAATGTCTGCGCTATCGTTCAGATTTCCTCCCCAGCATTGTTCAAAAATAAAAAAAAATGAGGAATTATGGCGCGAAAGTTTCCCGCACGCCAGCAGAAGGCAGGGAGTGCCCACACAATTCAAAATCCACGTCTCTGATTGGCTACTAGGATCCCGCTATTTGATATCCCTCTCGACTCGTGAATCTCGACAACGAAGCTGAAGAACGCGGCCTTACCTGGGAAAACCTGCAAGAGCTCTGCAACATAGCACACACTCTGCAACAAAGTTGTTATAAGAATAAAAGAGTTCTAAAAACATCTTTACAGTATGTACACTTTAGTTACATCTACGTATGTTACACACACACGTATCATATGTATACCATTTATACATTATTTTATGTATGCTATTTATACTATTAATATTTTATTTCCATGTTTGAAACGATTATTTAATGTTCTAATGATAGCATATGCACCTATATGGTTCCATATACACTTATTGATATTATACATACACAAAAAATGTACGCATGTTAAAAATGAGAGGGTGACACTACCTCGCGGTTTTTCACTTATCGCGGCCGGTTCTGGTCCCTATTAATCGCTATAACTTAGGGATTATTGTATTTGCTTTAATGTTTTTCTTTTTTTTATTCATAGGCTCAAGAGAAGAACAAACAATACGCTGTGGTAAGTTTTACAAACCAACATGTTAGCACAGTTAGCCGACAGTTAGTAACAGAAGCTGTTAACAAATGGTAAATATACTTTCCCCACCACTGCCTTCGTTACCATGACAACGTTGGCAAATCGTCATAAATTCTCGTCCCATTTGAGGAAATGACTAAAGGTAAATTAATTACTAATACACTAAGTGGGCAGTGATAACAATTATAGTGGCCAGTAGCTTTATTTGCACTCTTTTTAAAACATTACATGCTCTCCTACGTTTCTTAAACGATCTGTTTTGTAAACATGTTAAAAACATATGTTCTACTTTAGATTGCAGAATATGCTACGAGAGTAAGTAGAGCCATATTTGAGAAAGACGATTAGTTCTACTAGAAAGATAGTGTCAATCTCATATTTATATTAATTAATGCATGTAATCGATCGGTAAAATCTGCTGACCTTTTCAAACAGAAAGATGAAAATATTCAGTTCATCTCAACAAAAATGTGTAACAGATATCAGCGAGAAGTTGGAAAGTATAACAATCGTTGCACTACTATAAAAATAAATGTATTTCTAGGATACACTGCAGATAGACACGATATATATTGTTGACGTCGAATGTTAAAATTGCAAAGAGAATACAATAGAACATTAGGAGAGAAACACAGAGAGAAGAGCTTAAAGAAGATCATCATCGTGTATCATTTCTGGCTGAGTAGATGAGAATGCGTTTTTACAATTTCCTGTATCGAATTTGTTATCAATTCATCAGTTGACCTCTCATGTTCGCATTCTGTTATGCTTTCTGATCCCACTTCTACAAATGTCCACCTATCTCGCCTATCTTTAATTTTCTTGTAACTTCAAATGCTGCTATATGTTCCAGTTCTTCGCTTCTGATTACGCAACAATATAACAACGATGCCGACCATCAATGACAATGGACGTGCTCAGATTTCATCCATCGCTTTGTTGCAAAGTATAATTAAGTAATGCATGTTTAGCTAAATGTGAACAGAAGGTTCAGTCTGAATGTTTCATTCAAGCTATAAAATGCTGGCTGAAATCGGATGCACTGGGCCACTGGAGGTCACCTTTGTCTATGTCCCTGGACATGCGGGAGTACGGGGAAATGAGAGAGCGGACAGGTTGGCTAGCTGCGCTGTCGTTGAGGACGGGCAACCGATGGATCGGGCGGACATCATCAATGCACTCCGAGATGTGGGAAGAGCACAGGACTTCGACAAACACAGATCCACGTCACTTCTTCGGATGATGGAAATGGGAGATGGGCACAGCCAGAAATGAGAAACTTAGTGGCCGTGTAAGAAGACTTATCAACCAACATAGAACTGGAGTCGTCAGTCGCTGGACACTGAGGGAATTGCTGAGGAGGGGATCTGAGCACCTATGGACGTGTTCGGAGTGCAATGATGATGACCCGCAATTAACTCAATAACTCAATAACAGTGCAACGTATTAACGGGTGTTCAGTCAGAGTGGATCTGACAGACTCTAATTGTGATGTTCTGTCTGTGGGGGCGATCAACACACTTAGCCTGACAGCTGACTTCATATGAGAGTCTGGAATCCTTACTCTGATTGAGTCCTGAACGCAGAGAGAGAGAGAGAGAGAGAGAGAGAGAGAGAGAGTTCAAGCTATTAGTTTTAATTATGTTGTCTAACCTACAATTTTAATTTCATCCAAGCTATAGTTTGTGTTTGATTCGATAGATCTTTCTCTTACTAAAAACCAGATAAAGTAATAAAATAATACAAGGCACATGAAATGAGTATTTAACAAATGTATCAGCAAAAACCCATTATTTAACTGCATATGGAAATAAACAATAAAATAACTAGGCAAACTGGATAATGTTATCATTCGTATATCATATAAACATCATAAAATATAACGAACTGAGAAGAATAAATGGGGCAGTTGTAGGAAGAGGCGACAAGCATATATGAAACAGTGCAATGAAATTAAATGACAATTTCATAATCTACTAGAGAAATGATGGCTATAACGCTGAAGCTTTCTCAACACAAAGGACAGGAAAATAGAACGTTATAAGAACTGTCACATGCACATATTTACAATATAAGTGAAACATGTACATACTTATTATATAAGTGAAGCATGTACATACTTATTATATAAGTGCCACATGTACATATTTATTATATAAGTGCCACATGTACATATTCATTATATAAGTGTCACATGTGCATATGTATATATAAGTGCCACATGTACATATTTATTATATAGGTGTCACATGTATATATTTATTATATAAGGGTCACTTGTACATATTTATTATATAAGGGTTACATGTTCATATTTATTATATAATGGTAATATGTACATATTTGTTATATAAGTGAATCATGTACATAATTATTAAATAAATGTCACATCTACATACTTATTATATAACACAATCATGTTGTATTTTCAGATCTATAATGGAATATATGAAATATGCGCTGTAGTGAGTAATGTGATGTAGAATGTATTACAATGCTAATAATAAATAATTTTGCTTACATGATTTATCATGTATCACTTGTTTAACTCAGTATTGACCAATGATAACGGCCAAACTGATACTGTTGTATCAACAAAAATTCAATTAATTTTAAAGCTTGGATTGTAAATGTAATAAATGAAAAGTGCAATAGTCACATACTGCCAATTATTCTAGATGTAGTAACAGATGAGCAATGAAGACATTAAGAGATGGATCAGCAGTAGATTATCAGAAAATGCCACTAAAAAAATAGCTGAATGGCAAGGATAGTCTTGTTAAATATTTCAACACCCTGTAAAGAAAAAAAAAACCCATCGAATTTCATTAGAAATAAATTATTCTTGAGCTTTGAATACAAGGTATTGTATTGATGTTATTATGTTATTATTTCTTACATCAAGTGAATAGTTACAAAGCTCATCATCTATTTCTATTACTCTTAACCATAAAGTTTCCCATAATCTCCTACCTTTTACAACGTTACGATACAAATTTCTTGTCATTCTTCCGTTAACGTCCATTGGTGGAAACCAACAAGTCACAACACATAGAAGTTCATTGATACTTGTTAGAACAACATTTACTCATTTCTAACCCGTTAACCACTAGCTCATCATGTACAGTTTATTAATAAAAAGAAAATTATAATAAATACTATAATTTCATCTTCAATAATGCTGGTTACGTCCCTACTTAACCCAGTGTAAACTTACATAATACTTTTCCCTCTCTTTTTCTATTAAATGTCATTTTACTGACTAAAAAAAATGTGGAATCTACAATCTTCTATCCACAGTGCATTGTTACAATTATGTTGCTGACTGTTAAACGTGCCATGTCACCATGCTTATCTTGTATCTTCTCTTTCTGTCGTTGCGATCTCTCTTTCCCTGTATTTTGCCAGTTGTAACCAAGTATTCCAGCTTTACTATTTTTATGATGTGCCTTAAAATGTTGATTGTTTGTGTCTGATATTTTATTATGAGCTACCTTTGTGTGTAGGCCTCTTTGAGAATGTCCTCATTTGTCTGTTTACCTTTCCATGGAACTGTCAACATTCTTCTGAGAAATCCCGACGCTATGGCCTCTAATTATCTTTTCATTTGCTAGTCTGTCCACGATTCGCTTCCATAAGCCAGACTTGGCTCAATATAGCATCGAGGATCACTTTTTACTTCATAGCGAAAATATTATGAGATCAATAGAAGACACAATGGGAATTGAAGTCAACTGTCACAACATAAACAATTAACGATATGCGGATGGTAGTCTTAATATCAGTGATATAGCATCAAATACAAGAAATGATATACATAATAGTAAAAGAAAACAACAATGCAGATCTCAGTCTGAATAGTAAGAAAACAGAAGGAGTGGTCATATCGAAGAAATAACCATCACCACCAAGCAGGATAAAAATAAATACGACAAATCTGAAACAAGTGCAAGGCGCCAAATACTTGGCACAATATATAGCATCCTCAAAGCAAATATTAACACCTCTAGCAAGATGTTACATAATCTATTAGATAAAATGTGGGAGAGGGAAGAAATATCTAAATAATGGAAAGAAGGTTATATGGACAAAGTACCAAAGAAAGGTTGTTACATTGGTAATTTATTTACATCGATAATTATTTCAGGAAAAAAAATATATTAAGCGGAATCATTCTGGAAAGACTAAAAGAGGCAAAAGAGAACTATTTGAGAGATGAACAAGCAGGCTTTAGGAAGAACAGATCATGTGCTGATCAAATAACTACTCTACGTATAATAGTTGAACAAAGTTTACAACTACAGTCCCCACTTTATATTGGATTCATACATTAGGAAAAGGCATTTGATAGTTTAGACAGATGAATGCTTTGGAAGTTGCGGAGTCACTATGGAATCCCCACAAAGTTTATTGACCTGATAAGATCATGATAAGAAGGAATGAAATGTAGTGTGGTTCATGAAGGGCAGCTGACATAAGCATTTGAAACAAGAACAGGAGTAAGATAGGGATGCTTTCTATCTTTATTTGTCTTTCTACTGGCCATATATAGAAGAATAGGTAGAATTGGATGGAAGGAAAAGAAAACAAACGACGAAGTCTAAGAATATCCAAACGAAAAAAAATAATAGAAATACCTATACTATACGTACACTCGTACATCTATCTGGGCAGTAAAATAGACAAAGAGGAAGGACATAAAATGATACCAAAATAAGGATATTAAGAGCAAAAGAGAAGCATTTGTTGCAGTGAGAAATATATGGAAGTCCAAAGAAATTAGGTTAAATTCTAAAATAACATGCTTCAACTCCAATTTTAAGTCAGTCTTATTATATGGTTATGAAACATGGAGACCAAAAAAAATTGACAATCATGTTGATACAGACTTTTATTAATGGATTCTTACGTAGAATACCTCTTCCTCTTCTTCTTTCTTCTATACTTCCTCTGCTGCCGTTGGCGTCGAGGGGAGAAACAATCTGCTATTCTTTGCTCTTCTGTTGGCCTCTTCTGATGTTATTCCTCCTAGTGACTCTAGTATTCGCTTTATCCATCTCTTTCTCGGTCTTCCTCTTAATCTAACGTTTTCGTAGCGTTTATTTAAGGCTCTTTGAGTCATTGTTAGTTCTTTTTGTCTTGTTATGTGGCCGAACCAATTTATATTATGTTTCTTTATGTATTCGATGGCTGGTTCAATTTCGAGTTTCTTCCTCAGGTCAGTGGTTCTTACTCTGTCCCTTAAGCTGTTTCCTGTCATTCTTCTGACACATTTCATGTCGGTGGTCGTTATATTTCTTATTGTTCTAGAGTTGGTTGGTTATTATTGGTTATGGAAGGCCTCGGTATCACTGCAAACGAATTAAAATCCATAATTGCTCAACCGCCCGTGCCAGTGGAATCATCCGAATTACTAACTCATCTCCCAAACAAAGAAAGGTAACTGTAGTCTCCATCGTAGCAGTCTCAGCACACGCCAAAAGACATAAGGCGAAACCGCGCAGAAAGTGAACACAGCCAACTGTTCCCTGTCATACGATATCATCATTCATCGTAAACAAGCGGGATATCGAAGCAGGATCAAAACGGATGAGACACACAGCTCACGGTTTGCACAGAGCACTTAACTCAGTAGCTCCTACAACAAGCCGGACTTGGAATATGAGGAAACTGCAAGAAGGAGCACTTTTCAGACATAGCCTTCAATGGTTCCTGCCGCCTATCCACCATATACCATGGGAGTTCGCGTCCTCCCGAAAATGATGATCGTCGTAGCACTTGATGTTAGGCCATCGTTGATGACTCCAATTCCAAACATATATAGACACACAGTGGTGGTAAGTTATCATTTCCAATCCAACAGAAGCCCCATGACCTGTAGTTAGTAAAACCACAGAGAGAATATGATTTTGTGACCTTCACTGATCCACTCTTGGATGTGAATGTGTAGTTTACACAAGAGGAGAAGTTTTCAACTACAGTGATCCCAATTAAGGCAATTCTGGGATAGCAAGGCAAGTCTCCCTTATAGCAGCAGAACTTGATGTTCTCTGCTCCCTTCTTGTTGTTCTAGAGTACAGCGTCCAATTCTGGCACTGATAGCACAGAGGTGGTAGAAAAATTGATTTGCATATTGCCCTTTTTGCTTCCGTAGTAATTGCTTTGTTTTTCAATATAGTTGATAAAAGGATGGAAATGGCAGGACAAAATCACTAACACACATTTACTGAAATGGCCCAGTCAAATACCAGTGGATAAAGAGATACAGCAAAGATGATGGCATTCGAAAGGACACACACTGCGGAAGCCAACTGTAAGTGTTACACAACATGTCCTTTTTCGGAAATCCTATGGAAAAAGACAAAGAGGGAGACCGATACATTATTGGAGAAGAAAGATGAAAGCAGAGAGATGAAGAAACGGGGAAGGCATGGAATGATATTAAAATATTGACAAGAAACAGAACGGCTTGGAGAAAGTGTTTGTTTAAACCTATGCTCCACATGGAGCTGACATGTAGAAGCAGAAAAGAAGAATAGAAATCAGAAAGGGAATTGAAGTCAACTGTCACAACATAAACAATTTACGATACGCGGATGGCAGTTTTAAGATCAGAGAAATATAATCAAATACAAGTCATGATAGACATAATAGTAAAAACAGGAACAAGACAGGCCTCAGTCTGAATAGTATGAAAACAGAACTAATGGTCATATCGAAGAAACAATCATCACCACCATGCAGCATACAAATAAACATGACAAATCTGAAACAAGTTCAACGCGTCAAATATTTGGGCACAATAAATAATATCAGATGGAAGATGAACCACACAATTAAAAAGCAGAATAGCTCATGCCATTTAGAAAAAATGCAAGACGTCTATGTCAAGAGAAGTAAGTAAGGGAAATCATCGGTGATATATAGAGCCAATTCTGACATGTGGAAGCGAATCGTTGACATTAGACAATCGAATAAAAAAAAAACGATCAGAGGCTACAGATGTTGAATTGTTCAGAAGAATGTTTAATATTCCCTCCACAACTAAAAAGACCAATGATGACATTAAAAAAGAGGCCAACATAAAATGTGAGCTCATAAAAAAACACCAAAAAGAAATAATCAACATTTTTCAGACACATCATAAGAAGAGGAAATGTAGAATACGTTGATACAACTGACAAAATACAGAACGAGCGATTGCGTCTAACGCAGAGAGAGAAGTTACTAAATAACTTTGTGTCAAGACATGGAAAACAGTGAACAATTTGATTTCATTTGTAATGATGCCCTGTGGATAGTAGATTTTGGTGGGAGATGATCGCCTACGCCAACTGGTATGGTACATGATGATGATGATTTGAAGATTTGTTTTATTAACACCACCCCCCCCTTCTCGTTTTTGTTTCTATGTTGGTGTTGTTTCTCATATAACGTCTGTTATGTTTAATGATTTATTTTTACTATTTAAAAGAAGAGAGACATGACGTGTGGACACGAGTTGCAGACATGAACTAAGTTGTGAAATCATAAAAATAAACTCTTGAGTTTTAAAGATTTCTCTTATTTTAAACACCAGATGATCAGCAAACTAGGTCGAGTACATGAGGCCCTGGGGCTGTTATTAATCGATCAGGTTCGATGATCTAGAACGCACGAAATACAAATCTTGAAGCTTCAATCATTGATTTTATTTGAGCAAGGTCGCATTTGAATTAATATTTCAGACAAACGAATGTTTTAAGAACATATAAGATTAACTAATTCATTAAAATAAAACTTCATATATTTATAATCTTCATTTCCATGGAAGACATCGGGATCGGCGGAGGTAAGTTATGTCATGCAATGAGTTTAACAAATCAATATTGTTGAAGTTGAATGCCTACAATACATATGCAGATAATGCAGATCACATATAGCTAATCATATATCTTCTTCTTTTTATACATTTTTAGCTCCCAGTGGATCATAGGTCTTCAACAAACACTTTTCAAGTCGTTCTGCTTTTTTGCAATTCTTTTAAGATCATCGCATGTCTTCCCCATCATCTCCATCTCTAAACATATATGGTCATTCATTATTAACTGATACAGCTGCCACATACCTAACTTTGGTGCTCTTTGTTACATTCACTAGTACATAATACTAACACTTAATTGTATCATAAGGAGCATAATAACATAGTCTTTTTTGAACTTTTGACAAACTAACGGTGTGTTTACCAATTTGACACATGGGGAACTAGGATTTCATGTTTCAGGTTAATGTATGGACCCTTGGACCGTACGTGTTGTTTACTTACTCAGACTGAGGGCGTACGTTTTCAGGTATGTTCGACTGCCCTAACGGGTTATCTACTGAGTGACCCGGATCTAAAAACTGTTGTTTGACGTGCCGACGATCGAGGAAATTTCCCTGGTCAAGGGGGAAAAAAAAAACTTAAAGTAACCAATTTTTTGAAATTTTGCAAAATCTTTTTTCGCATTATAGGATCGTATCTCACAAAATGTAAACACAATCCTACATCAATAGAAAGATATTAAACACTCAGGGTTACCAGAAGTAGCTAGTAGGGAGGTGGACGGAGAGGGGTAATCTATGATCACTGCAAGATATACACCTTTGAAGAATATGTGTTCTGAAGCGGTAAATTTTACCCAGGTATCGTAATTTAGAGTAACAATAACATCCATTGTAGAAATTTTACCACGCAGCATCCTGCTAATGTAAATGTGTCGTTGCCCTCTTATTATGTGAATGCGAAATAATATCTTTACATTGTGGTCATATTTGAGGAAATGACAAAGATACTGTCATTCCAATCGACTTATAACGCATAGATAAAATCAACATGAAAACTGATTTGTACATGCACACATCGACAGATAATTCACTTTCCCAATTTGTTTATGTTTATGATATTTATTTATTAAGTTTCGGAAACATTTTCTCAAATGAAATAAATTCGCTTCAATTTCAGATTAAATGTTTTAAATATAAAGTAAGTTACTTGATAAAGGAATGTCGGGAATATAAATGAGAATTGATCAAACACGTTTGCGCCCCAATCTAACATATTGACCATGCAGCAAATTGGGTTGGAAATATAAGATATGCATTGTGCTATTTTTGTTTCTGCTTTACATACTGTTTAAGTGATTGTTTCAACATGAGAAAGAATGTAAAAACGATGAATGTTTACAAGACTAAGCTAAACAGTGTGTTAATATATTTAAAAGAACTATTACATGTATGAGTGTATTATGGGATGTTTAAATGGATGATTCAATGCGCGAGAGTGTGTGTGTCTTTATATGATTATCAGATTGGTGACACAGTGGGTGTTTATTTTAGAAAATAGATGAATAAGGGCATATTCTAATGAGATGGCAAATGATGGTGTGAATTGGTGAATGTGTTAGTGTATAAATGGATGGAAGTGAGTGAAACGTTTCACATTTGTCTGCCATTGATATTTAAGTTATCTGTCATCTGAATAACGCTCTACATACCATTTTTTGTTTGCCTTCCACTAATTTTATAATGTACCTGACTCTAAATCCCACCTGAATAATTTTAATTGTACAAAGTACCCATAACTGTTGTCTGGCATATTCACTTACTGTAGATTATCATTTGAGATGAGGATTTTTCTATTACATATTATCAATTATAACGGTTCCCGATTCTCATAAAGAAACATTGTTTTCTCAATGGCAATGACGTCACTCCCTATCTTCACAATTGAGTCGCGAGATGTATTTGAGGCCGCTTTATTTGCATACATAAAATCATCTTAAGTACATATTTCGTAAGGAAAGGAGGTTTCGCTTTGTTTGACATTTCTGGCAATAGTAGTGTGTTGTAAATTATTTTTGTCCTTCAAGGTTTTGTTTCGTTACGTTTTTGGTTTGTTCTGTGAAATATGTATTTCAACATTTTTAGCAACCAATATATGTTAACGGGCAAAGAGACGAACAGGGTCTCTAACCTCAAAAACTGTGATCATAATCTGACTTTGGTTTGATTTACATCTTTTGTGTGATTTACAGTGATATTAATAAAGTATGATCTGACAACTGATAATATATACACTATTTGATATGTAAACTACATTTTTATGATTATCGACGTTAATTGACGGTCTTCAAAGCTAGGCTTGACGGTCACTTCGACGAAAACTTCTTTTTCCTTTACTCTCTGGTTTCATTTTGAGTGTCAGCTTGGAGATTATTTTGCTGTCTCTTCTCATCACGTGGCCAACATATGACCATCTTCGTATCTTGATTATAGATTATAGTTTTGGATGCTTTGTCATTTCTCTTGTTTCTGCACTAGTTTTAAGTGCGACAGGAATCTGAGATATATTTTGGTTAGGAGCCATCTTCCTCGCTCCCACCCTCAACACTTCGGTACGGTCCCTTGTGGTTGTAACTGTATCACCCGTGCCTATGTGCTCCCTACTGACTCGGTCTTTTTCCCTAATGGACGGTTCGAGATCAAGCATAGCTTCACATGTGTGTCCCGCAACATCATTTATGCCATCATATGCCAACGATGCCACATGACCTATATTGGTGAGTCTGGGAGAAGATTAGCGGAAAGATTTTGTGAACATCTACATGATGTCCAACAGAATACTGGTACTCCGGTGTCTTCCCACTTCAACTCCCCTGATCACAAGGGCAAAGACGACATCCGTGTCACTGGTATTGTCCTTTGTCACTCTGGCGACCGCAGCCGCCATACTTTGGAAAACGCCTCATAGTCCAGTATGGTTTGCTGACCCCACGAGGTATGAATGTATCACACTCATACACATAGTTTCCTTTTGGTTGCTCCTTCCCTTTTGCATAGTCTTCTCTACTGCACATATTTGGGTTCTTTGGTCTACTTATTATGTCTTGCTATTTATAGTTATCCACCTCGAGTCCCTAATGAGACACTTCGGTGTTTTCCTCTATACCTTTTTTCTGTGCTCCTTACCCCTTATTTGTTTTTATTGTACCCCACTCTCGGACATCTCATTCTTGCTGCCTTTTGAGCACCTGTTGGTCTGCTATTCTTTTTTTTTTCCTTTGTGTTTGCACACTGACCCCTGTGTGAACTCCTCTGGTTCTGTGTGCATTTGCGCACATTTCTGCACGTTTCTATACGTTCACGACAGTCGCACTTGGTTACTATTTCCTTTTCGTTGTGACCTCTGTTTACACACAGGATAGATAATTTTGTTTTCTTTAACACATTTCGATTTTTTTTGTTTTGGTTGTTTCGTTATTAGTTTGTGTGTGTTTGTGTTTGTTCCTGAAGAAGGCCTATTGGGGCGAAACGTCGTTTAATCTGTGTCGTCCACTTATCACGTAAAGCTTCTTACATACCATTTTTTTCTATTTTATAATGTATCCTGAATTTATTCCCTGTTATACAAAGTACTGACCTGAGGTATTTGATTTCACATGTATCCAGTTTATTTTCTATTTATTTATATGCTATCGAAGTTCTCCAAGACATAAGTAAAACTGTGCAATACATTTGATATTAAAAAAACTATATTTGTGTGCTTAGTAATTTTGATTATTTATAATTTATCAATGCTATTGCTGCCTTTTCATATTCTGATTCTACTTTCTGTATTCTTAATCTATGCAGCTTCCAAGATACACAAACTGATTTACTTATGTCACTATTTTTTATTCATGGCTCAACTGTTATAATGTGCGCTTTATTTATTATTTCTCACAATGTTCGCACTTCTGATTTGAATATTATTATAATAATATAACTTTATTTGCTTCTTATATGTTTATGGTGATACCAGTTGATTATAGTACGTTTTTTGTACACACTTCCAATAATAACGTTTTTTTTTTTTTCAAAACTAGAAAAGCTAGAAAGGGACCCAAACTAGCCGTATCATACTAGAGAAAGTGAATGTCAGAACAGTTGGTCACAATTAGACTCTAATGTCAATAGGAAGGGTTGTTGTAAAGTTTGTGTTTATTATGTCAGGACATGTTTTAAATAAAACCGGTGCTAGTTCCTATATTACACTTTCACGTCATTTCATGCTAAGCCAACCTGTCAATGAGGTCATTGACATGGAAACATAAGCTGTTAAATGTGTGACAAGCCAATATATCAATGAGGACACTGATATGCAGTTGAACACACGATACAAAAAAAGAAACAAACAAACATGACAAATGGAAGAGGAGCAAACAGCTTTAAACATGGTTTCTACCTGTTGAAATTTAGCATGAAAACTTATTTTCACTGCAAATGTACTCACAGCTGACATAATGAACGAGAAAGCATGGATGGCACTGTTTCTAGTATAACAGTGAAAAGGAATGCATGAACGTTTATTTATGTTCCTTGAGAGCCATCTGCTTTTTCATTTTCAAGTTCAAAATTCTACTTTGATATAATTCAATAATGGATGAATATTTCTGCTAGTGATCAGACATAAACGCATTTATGTTCTAAGTGCATGTCGTCTGTTATAAAAGTATATGAACACTGCATTCCCATTAAATACACTTGCAATGCGCATTATTTATGTTCGATTAAATCATTATTATGATTTCGTCAATATAGCGGATAGGCGGCAAAAACCGTTGACATAAGCGTTTTCCTCATATTCCAAATCCAGCCTGCTGCCGGAGCTACTGAAATTAGTGTTCTGTGCACATCGTGAGCTGTGTGTTTCATCCGGACAGTGTTTCTATATTCTGATTGTTTACGATGATGATGATATCATATGACGAAGGACAGTTCAGTTGCGTTCACTGTCGATGTTAATATAATGCTTTTTGTCGTTTGACGTGTGACGTGATTGCGACAATGGGAACCTCATCTACCTTTATTTGTTTGGATATTCGATGCGATGTTAATAAGGACGATACCACTGGTACGGGCAGTTGAGGAATTATGGATTTCCATTATTTTGCAGTGGTCCGTGGCCTTCGAATAAGTATCATCATCATGTGCCATACCGGTTGACGCAGGCGATCATGTCATTTAACAATTTTCTATCTACAGTGCTTGGTATCAGTTCTGTTGTTGACCGTTTTCCATGCCATGACACCAAGCTATTCAATATTTTCTCTCTATGTCGTCCGCGATCCCTTTTTCTTTTTATTGTGCAAGTGGTAACCAAGTATTCTAACTTTCCTCTTCTTTAGATGTGCCCGAAAAAAAAGTTGTTTGTTTCTTTATGATGTTTTTAAGAGCTCCCTTTTTGTGTCGGCATCTTTGAGAATTTCAACATTGGTTTTTTTTAGCTGTCCAGTTATGCCAAGGGAACTTTAAACATTCTTCTGAGAAATCCCATCTCTGTGGCCTCTAATAATCTTTTCATTTCTTTGTCTACTGTCCATGATTCGCTTCCATAGGAGAGAATTGGATCTATATAGCACTGATGAACTCTCTTTCTCACTCCTATTGACATAGATTTGTTGCATATAATATTATTCATTTTCTGAAATGCTGTTTTGGCCTCATGTATTCTGTATTTTATTTATGTTTTGCAACTGCCATCTGATGTCATTATTGTTCCCAAGTATTTAATGCGTTGCACTTGTTTCAAATTCGCCCTGTTTATTTGCATGCTGAATGATGGTGATGATTGTTTTTTTTTCGATATGACCATTACGTCTTACTTTCTTACTATTCAGACTGAGACCTTTCTTGTTGCTTTCTCTTACTATTATGTCTATAATTTCTTGTAGTTCATTCTCTGTCTCTGCTATTAAGACAGTATCATCCGCATATTGCAAATTATTTATGTTGTGACCGTTGACTTTAATTCATTTTTTGTCTACTATTGATCTCATATGTTCGCTGTAAAGTGAAAACAAATCCGGCGACAGAACACAGCCTTGTCTGACTCCTTATTTTAAAAGTTGAAATTGTCCTGTTTGGTTGTTAATTCTTATAGCTGCTGTTTGGCAGATCCTTGCCATCAATGTTTAATATCTCCAGTATATTGGTTATTTCCACATGCTTTACTTTGTCAATTGCTTTTGTGTAGTCTATAAAGCACATATATTGGTCTTTCTTTATAGATCTTTCTATCTATGTTTTAAAGATGTATATTACATTATTTGTGTTTATTCATTCAACAAAGCCACATTGTTACTTATTTCTTATTTTATTTTGTTTCTTACACGTCTCATGATGATTCTTCGTAATATTCTCGTCACACTATTTCGGATGCTAGTGTCTCTTTATTTTTGATCTTGCATACAGTAGCTCGATGACGATCGGCTGTCACCTGTAGAATATGACGCTCCCAACCGGACGAGGTGACACTGCAGTCCCCATTAACGTCGTTAGCTGTAGATATTAAGTTGTGTTTTTACATAACTATGGTAGGTAATATAAGAAGGTAATTTGCTATTCCTTTCCTTCTTGACAGTGACTATAATAGTTGTAGATCGCAGCCATTGTCTCTATACATGAGATCCTCTTCTTGAAATCACGCAGTGGAGACCATAACCGACACTACTTGTCGTCTGCTCCCACAACACCATCCACCGCTTGTTCCAATGGCATGACATATAGGGGGAGGGGGATGGGGGCTAAACGGGAGCTTCACCTTGTCGAAGGGTGCCCCAAAGATCAGCGGCAGAAAGGAGATGTCTTACTTCTCCTTTAGCAGGGCAGAACTCGATCCCGCTAATCCACGAATAAGTATAACTATTATTATTACTTGTAACGTAACATATAGCAGGCATTACTTTCGCTGGTTTATTTTACAAATATCTTATTCTGGTTGAAATATGTATTTTTACATTGTTTGCTGTCGATTCTGTAAAATAGAACATTCATCACACTATGAACAATTAACTGTTGATTGCAAATGTTACTTTTAAAAAAAAAATGTTTGTTTGTAAAGTCTTTGCATACAATATTCATTGTTGAAGTTGATATCAGATCGATGTGTTATTTCATTTGACGAATGGCAAGTATGCTAGAGTTTCAGAGGTCTGGTACATCACACGTTTCTTATTTAATGGAATGGGATAAAGTAGTTTCTGTATTTTTTAAATAGAAAATCAAACCCCGAAGAAACTAATCCTGAAAGCAGGCAGTCACATAGCGCTTATTGCTCCTAGCCGTCTAGGTCCCATACCATTCATTTCAACGGCTGCCGACCAGTATGTTGCGATTACATTTTTAAAATAGTGTTTAATGACATATCCCTGATGACTTGATTAAATTCATGTTTATGTCTATTGTCCGTCCTATTAAGAAACAAAGAGTGGCTGGATGTGAGAACCTTCGCAACAAACAGCCTCATGATTTATGTTGCAAATATACTGCTACATATAGTATTGAAGAGTATAATGAATAATATCAGACATGAACGTTCTGAAATACAAAGTGATTTTGTAGAGGGGCAAGAACAAGCAAACACCAAGTCCATCATAAGTGCATTGATGGAACAGACATGTACCCTTGCGCCACTAAACTATTGTACTACTTTTAGCAAAGTAACACACTTATAAATAATAATACAATTGTTAACAGACATAAATGTAATGGGGAAGGATATAAGAATCGTCAAGAAAATATCCGGGAAACAATCAGTGTAAAGAGTTAACAAAGTGGGCGAATATAAGAATTTACCCATATGGCGTACAATAAGGATGTATATTAATGTAATAAGGACAGACATTTTGTTTGTTGCGTTCGTCAGCTTTCACCTCTGGCGAAGCCTCTAGAAACTAGAAAACTGAATTGTGCCTGTCAATCCGTTTAACCCGGGCAGCCGTCTCCAAGAGGGAGATAACATCGACTTTGGAGGTGTGAATATTTTGTGTCCGTCGATTATTTATTGATATTTCAAGCCGGGCCTCGCTGCTGAGACCAGAGGTGGTTGTCGCAGAGAAATGACACATACAAATCACAACTGGTTCAGCTGGGGTTTGAACTCACAATCCCTCTGTCTCGAGACCGGTGTCTTGCCTAAAGATAAACCAGTCCCACACGAATCATTAGATATACATGATATATGCAAGGCATAATAGTAAACAAGGGAGAAGGGGTTTAATTTTAACAAAGTACGCAGGTAAAATCTTCATTGATGAATTGATTATGGGTATGGAAGGCTCATGTATCACTGCTAACGAATTGAAATTCATTATTGCTTAACCGTCCGTGCCAGTGGAATCATTCAAATTACTATTCCATCTCCCAAACAAAGAAATGTAGCTAAGTTCATAAATTGATTGACTCCTTGAAAGTAAAAAAAAAACACATAAATAAAGAAGAAAAAAGTTAATAAAAACATAAAGAAGTAGCGGTGCCTACACAAATCAATGTTTCCAAAAGGGCAATATGTAAGTTAACAAGTTAAGAACTCAGAGACAAGTAAATTGTTTTAAATATATGGGCACACAATTAAAACATCAGATAGCGGGTGTTCTGCTGTGGAGAAATGTGGAATCGTTCTGCGCACTGCTACATCGAACGGGTGCTGTTGCATGGTTGATGACAGTATGACTTGGACAGTAATAAGGAGATACAGATAAAGGAGCTACTGAGTTAAGTGCTCTGTGCGCATCCGTGAGCTGTGTGTTTCATCCGTTTTGATCATGTTCCGATATCTCAATTGTTTACGATGAATGCTGGTATCGTATGACAGGGAACAGTTGGCCGTGTTCACTATCTGTGCGGTTTCGCCTTATGTCTTTTGACATGTGCTGAGACAGCTATGATGGGGACTACAGCTAATTTTCTTTGTTTGGGAGATGAGTTAGTAATTCGGATGATTCCACTGGCACGGGCGTTTGAGCAATTATGGATTTGACGGGGTTGATTGTCACGTATGTTAAAGCATCACTGGAAGCAAACTCAACGATGGAAAACAAGCCAAATCGGGAACATCGTATGATAGCGCTGCCAAAAAGATCTCAAGCAATTAGTCACGAACTTCATCGTGTTTTCCTTTTAAAACATCGTGTTCGTTACATTTCATGTCGTAGACGTTTTGCAAATTTGATGTTGACTTGGAGTAATTGCCATGAGTCTTAGGATGAAATTGTGCACTCAATAAATCAATGCGAGGAAGATTTATCATTGCTTCTGTAGAGAGAAAAAAATGGGAGCTTCGTTATTGTTTTATATCAGACCACCTAGAGAATTCACATATAACGCTGGGCAGGGGAAGGTCGCATTCACAAACATTTGACTTGACAATGAGGAACAATGAGGTTAGTACAATCTGTCATCATCGGCGAACTCTGCTAACTGGATCAGGTGATTAGCTCAGAAAATTACACCGTAGAGCTGACGCTAATCAGTTCACTTATGTAACTTCTGCAGCGGTCCAACGAACGTGACCTCCTCATTCCACCATGTTTGGAAACGGAAGTCCAACTAATAACTACATCAAACTTGGGCAGATGGTGCTCGTAAGCCTGGGAGGGCCGACCGTCTAAGGGCAGAATCCCCCTACAGACAAGACAATATGCTGCCTTGCAGGAAGAGTGGGGATAATCAAATGCGCTAAAGTAAAAAAACTGAGTAAATTGTTGGCTGAAATCGGATGCACTGAGCCACACGCGCAGAACACAATGCAACGTTTTAACAAGTAATCAATCAGACTGTAACTAACAGACTCTAATTATGATAGAAACTACCGCTGACCGGAAAGGTTTCAAGAAACAGCTGAGTATAATACACTGGAATGCGGATGGCATATACCACAAAACACAAGCACTAACAATCAGACTAGCAGAGGAGGAGATAGACGTTGTCTGCATCCAGGAAACTCATCTTAATCCTCAGCACAAATTTATGATCAGGGGCTACCAAACATTTAGACAAGACAGGGAAGGTCACAAGGGTGGAATTCTTATACTTATTAAACATTCCATCCTAGCAAAGCAGATAGATGTAGTCACAAACGGAGAGGCAGAGATCATTGGTACAGACCTATACATTAACTCCGCTAGTATAAGGATATTTAATGTATACTGTCCAAATGACAAATTACTGAAGCTGGAGTCAATGGAAATAACACCATGAAAGTGTCTGGTAGTAGGAGACTTTAACAGCCACTCTGAAAGATGGGGATATCAGGAGTCCAATGTTCGAGGTGAAGAAGTGGAATAATGTGAAATAGACAACAACCTATTCCTCATAAACTCTAGGGAGGATCCCCCAACCTTTTACTCAAGAAGATGGAAAACAACTTCCACTCCCGACCTAGCATTTGCAACTGGAGACATATCTATCAAAATAACAAGAAAAGTGATGAACCAACTTGATGATAGTGACCATAGATCAGTCAAACTTTTAGTGGATCTTGCTCACAAACAGGAGTTGCAAATACCTCTTCCCCGCTGGAACTATAAGAAAGAAGATTGGACAAAATTTTCAAGACTCAATGATGTATATACTGCGCCTATCAAGACCCTCGAAAAGAAGGTCAATATTATGATAGAGCGGTTAACAAATGGAATCATGAGAGCTTCTAAAGAATCCATTCATTGAGGAGCAAGAAGAAGCTACAAGCCATACCGGAGCAAGGAAATACAAAACCTAGAAGAGGAGCTGAACTCTGCCAGAGAACTAGCTGAAACAATACACAGTACAGAGAGCAACATTGCCTACAAAACATCCTTGGCAAAATACAAACGTGAGGTCATGATATCAGCAAGACAAATCTCGATATTCAAAACAGAGTGCCTTAATCTAGACAAAATTGATCATAAACTATGGAAACTTGCGAAAGCACTAAGCGACGAAAACAACTACGACCTCCACTATCATTAGCATACAATTAGAACATCCTCACAGGCAAATGTGCAGCAAATCTACTGATAGAGACTTACAAAAACATTAGTAGAATAAACATTCCACCCACAATAGACAAACAGAAAGCTGCAAGACTGGGAAACCAAGATGCAAAACACATGCCTTTAGCACCAGAAGAGCATCATACGACTTTCTTTAACCCAACTGTATTAGATGTTGCCTTCAAAGGAATTGAAGCCCAAAAGTTCCCGTGGTAAAGATGGAATCTCCAACGAAATGCTTCTAAATCTGGGACAGAAAGCCAAGAGCCAGCTTCTAAGGATAATAAATGCTAGCTGGAAGAGAGGTCATGAGCCGGCGATCTGGAAAGAAGTTATTATGGTGCCCATCCCCAAGCGTGGAAAAGACCCACTAGACCCAAATAGCTATAGGCCAATTAGCCTATTGAGCTGTCTGAATAAACTCATGGAAAGGCTGGTTAACAGAAGACTTATGTGGCATTTGGAGACAAAACAAAAAATCGTACCACAACAATGTGGCTTACGTCAGCACAGATCAACTGAAGACCTGGTCACCTACATTGCACAGGAAATAGAAGATGCTCTACAAGAAAAGAAACACACTGGAAGTGTGGGTCGACATGGAAAAAGCTTTTGATAGCATTTGGCGACAGGGTTTAAGGAACAAGCTTTTTAGACTTGGCATCCATGGTCGTTTATTCAATTGGGTCTCTCAATACCTTCAGGATAGAACGGCCAGACTACAAGTTCAAGGTCAACGAAGTAAGAAGGCCTCTATCGAACAAGGTGCCCCGCAAGGCGGAGTCTTGTCCCCAACACTCTTTTTAATATTCATAAATGAAATCGTAATTGACATTCCACCCATAATACACTCAGCAATATGCGCAGATGATCTGGCGTTATGGCCCTAGGTGAACTTGAAAAATGAAGGAACACCTGGTTCTTACCAATCAACGAAAAACAAATACATACACAATTTTCAGCCTATCAAGAAACACACTCTCTGCAAACTTGAAGGTAAACGACCATACACTTACAATTGACGAAAACCAACATATCTTGGGGTCACCATCAATCGCAGAATGACATGGAAAAATCAGATAGACAGAGCAAGGAAAAAAAAAACGAAAACGAACAAATATTATAAAGAAATTGGCAGGAACGGACAGGAGACAGACTTAAATATTTTGAAAATACTATACGTAGGAAGAGTCAGGCCAGTTCTAGAGTATGGAGTCACAGCCTGGGCTATGGCTTCCAAATCACATCTTACCAAAATTAACAGAACACAGAACCAAGATGCCCGTATCATCACTGGTGCTATGAAATCTACACCAATCAAACTCTAGAAACAGTAACAGGTCTACAACCCTTAGATGACAGATGGGCCACTAAAGTATTGCAACAAGCGGAAAAATATAGAAGACTCCTTAGCCACCCCATGCACCAAAGAATAACTGGTTTCTGAATTGTACGACTAAAGAGGAGCAACTTCGCTGAAATTGCCAATGAACTAACTACTGGAGACACAGTACTTTCCTAAACAATATCGAAACCCTTGGGCCCATCTGATATGTCTCCTCATGGAAAACATAAAATACCAGAACGTAAGGAAAATATAACAGGAATTATGGAAAAAGGCACCCAATCAGACACAGAAAGAAAACACGTAGCAGAAAAACACATACACGATACCTACCTACAGTACTCTTGGTTCCACATACATACAGATGGCTCTGCTACAAATGCCACCAGAAATGGAGGGAGATGTGTGTTCTTGACGCTGAATAATCAAAAGAGATCACCAAGTCAATAGCTACTGGAAAATTCTCAAACAACTTTAAAGCTGAAACTGAGGCCCCCAGAGATGCTGCAACACAGGCTAATCAACACAAAAATAACATGCACAATATATTGGTGATTCTGACTGATGCACTGTCAGTACTATCAGCTCCAAAAAGCATCAAGAACAATGAACTAGATGACTTGAGAACAACCCTGGACTAACTGCAATAACTTCCAGAGGGTAGTCATTCATTGGATACCATCACACTGCAAAATACTTGGGGACGAACGCGCAGACAAATTAGCTAAACAGGGATGGAGATTACCACAAGAGAACTATCCGCTCAGCTATGATGAAGTCAAATCCATCCTCAAAGGTCAGTTCCATGAAAAATGGAAACGAGAACACCCAAAGCATAACGAGAGTGACGGATACCACTAACTATCAAGGAGGCATCAAGTCGTCATACTTCGCCTACGCACTGGCCGCAATAGAATGATAAATCACATGTTCACCAAATTAAACATATGGTACTGGTTGTACCAGCCTATGCCACTGTACACTGGACAATATGACTACAAAACATGTTCTACTGGATTGCCCCCAGTACACAGACCTGAGAAGAGCAATGTGGTCCACGCCCACCTCCATGGAAGATTAACTATATGCGGCAATCGATTCCCTTAAACAGACAGCTGACTTCATGAGAAAGTCTGGAATTCTACTCTGATTCAGTCTTGATCGCAGTGATAGAGAGATATATATGAAGATCATTAAACACATTAGGAGAAGGAAATCCTTATTTGTGAGGAAGACGTTGTTTGCAATACTTAGAACCAACAGGAACAATAGAAGGCAGGAGCAATAGAGGTAAACAAAGGGAAAAGAAGTTGGAGAGAGTTACGTAGCGAGGTAGAAGTTCACTGGTGGAATTGTTACATCTCACAGATCGAGAGTTATTGGGGAACATGACATTCATCGACTATGGTTTTCACTAGTTTTACGTAGTTGGTGAATTTGAGGTGAAATTATCTTCGGTGTATGAAAATGTGCTGAGGAGAGACCTGGGCATTCTGGAGCTTTTTGTGCATTGAAGAAGAACCGTAGACTACATTAAACTAAACTATTATCTTTAGACGGGTGTCCGGTTAGCGCAATCGATAGGCGGTTGGCTTACCACGGCAACAGCCGGGGTTCGTACCCTGGCGAGGACACCTGGGTTTTACTAATTCCCTAAAAATTAGTGGGAGCCGCGATAGCTCAGTGGTTAGTGAACTGGACTACTACGGACAAGGGGTAGGGTTCGATCCCAACCGACGGCTCCGGGTTCACCCAGCCTTAAATGGGTACCGGATTTTTTCTGGGAAAGTAAAGCAGCACGGGCGTAATACCGACCACATTACCCCAAAAATCATGTGCTGAAGGTCTGTAAAATATAGGGTCACTATCACCATATTTCCCTATACGCCACTTGGCGTGACGGGGGGTACTTTACTTTTTTACTATTATCTTTAGACGCACCACAGTGAACGCTTCTTGCGACCAAGCCATGTAAACAATGTTGACTTTCCTTGTCTCCAACGGTTTATATCATTCTATTAGAGAATTTCACGCTATCTGTTACCACAGTGATGGCGGATTTTTAAAAAATGTAATCACGGGTTTGATAATAAATGTGTGTACACAGTTCTTTAACCATTGCTGTAGATCAAGTCTTTATTCGCTGGCTTCGTTAGCAACCATGGAAGCTAATGACCCTACTTGTGGCGAAGGTTGGTTTGGTGCAAATTGTTCGTTACAATGTCACTGCTATAATGACTTAGTTTGTGACAAATCTACAGGGACATGCCCAAACAATGACAGTTGTTGGCACGAAATTTTCGGACCCCAGTGTCAGTACTTGGATTTTATTTACAAATATGCCCAAAAATCTGAACCTACTTTCCTGTTTGATAACAACGACACCTCATGTAATCCGGACACAGATTCTACATCAGATGAGGCAACACTCAATCAATCTTTGCCGTGCTCCTGGTTTAGGATTTATGCGAATGACTTAAAATATCCGGACAGTTTCACGGTAACACTGAAAAGGTTCTGCTTCATGTATCAAGGTTTGTAGTTAGTCCGCACGAGATTGATGTCTTCTGCTCTGGGGCTGGTCTGATCAACAAGTTACGGATTGAAAGGGCGATATTTGCAAATATCTGCTCCATCTACATTGGCGGGGGTCGGAAAGTGGCTCTCAAACAGATCACAAACCAGACCGACACATTTGATGCTTGTTATACAGGAGACGGATGTGGACCACAAGCCGCAGTTAATAGCAAAACAAAGACCAATCTCTATGACAATGACTGCACACACACACAATGGGGAAGTGAAACCAATTCTGTTTACTGGTATCTGCACTTTGCAACGCCCCAGAAGACTAAAACCATTCGAATCTATCATCGAGCTAGCACTATGATTCGGGTAAAGGATGCCACTCTAAATGCTTTCTCTGACAGTGGCGGAGTAGTGTTCCAGTATAATGATATATCATACCCTAATTTATCTGTGAACACTATTGTAGTCAAAACACAAACGCCAATGGCACACATTAAGATTGAGTTCTCACCGACCATTTCGCAGGCCGACAGTACACTGAGGTGCAAACATTTACAGACACCTATTGTCTGGACTAGCATTCTTGGTCGTTCTGTGCAATATGTAGCGGGTGTAGTAAAAGCTGCAATGTCATCATCGGTACTTGTCACGGCAACTGTTCACATGGGATCTATGGACACGACTGTTCCGGGTCTTGTCTCAGTGTCTGTACTTTATTTGAGGAAAATCTGGAAAATGCCTACAATGTAAACATCTTTGCTATACCTGTAATGACACTTGTCCCGATGGTAATTTTGGGCTACAGTGCGAACAGATGTGTTCTGATGGCTATGACATCATATGTAGTCTCAGATGCCCGGACAACTGTTTCAACGACACCTGTGAACAGTCGATCGGGAATCTGTACATGCAAGAGAACGTTCTATGGGTTAGACTACACTCTCAAATCTCCGGACAACTGTTTAACGAAACCTGTGATTCCCACGTTCAGAAGAGTCTGCCGACTACAACAAACCCAAGCTTATGGGCACTTTAATGTGTTTCTGTGCTAGACATGGTTCATTTCTTGGTGTTTTAATATTTTTAGATAATGTTTGTTTTGTAGAGTACCCGTTTTGCCTCTTTTGTTATTTTCTTGTTGGACAATAGTGGTGATAGCTGTCCAATGATTTTACAAGTCATATTGCATCTTCATGTTGTATTTTGTTACTGTGCTGTTGAGTCTATTTAAAAATGTAACAGTGATTAGAAAAATTAATAAATGAAACACGCTTGATTTTCAACATTCAGGTTGTAGGTCTACTATATAGTTTCTCTCTCTCTCTCTCTCTCTCCCCTCTCTCTCTCTCTCTCTCTCTCTCTCTCTCTCTCTCTGCGTTCAGGACTCAATCAGTTTAAGGATTCCAGACTCTCATATGAAGTCAGCTGTCAGGCTAAGTGTGTTGATCGCCCCCACAGACAGAACATCACAATTAGAGTCTGTCAGATCCACTCTGACTGAACACCCGTTAATACGTTGCACTGTGTTCTGCGCCAGTGGCCAGTTGCATCCGATTTCAGCCAGCATTTTATTCGGGTTTGCTTTCCCTATTCTTTGATTGTCCCCAATCTTCCTGCAAGGCAGCAGATGATCTTTTTCTTTAGGGGGATTCTGCCCTTAGATGGTAGGCCCTCCCAGACGACCACCATCTGCCCGAGTCACTAGAGGTGACTAACACAGACACGGACACACAAAGATGTGAGATGTGACTAACACAGACATACACACACAAAGATGTGAGATGTGACTAATACAGACATGCACACAGCGATACGAGGCATGACTAACACTGACACACATCAAGATATATGACACATGATTAACATAAACATGCACATAAAGAAATGAGATATAACTGACATTGGCATGCACACACAAAGATATGCAACATGCCTAACATAGACATGCACACAAAGATAAGAGATATGACTAACATAAATATGCACACACAAAGATATGATATGGGACTAACATAGCCATGCACACACAAGGATATGAGATGTGACAAACACAGACATGCACACACAAAGATATGAGATATGACTAACATAAACATGCACACAAAGATATGAGATATCACTAACCCAGACATGCACACACAAAGATATGACATATGACTAGCACTGGTACACACTAACATATGAGCTATGACTAAACACAGACACACATAAAGATATGAGACATGATTAACACGGACACACCGAGATATGAGATATGACTATCATGACACACACCAAGATATGAGCCATGGCCATCACACACAAGCTAAGATATGAGCCATGGCTAGGACAGAAACACAGCAAGATATGAGCCATAGCTTCACTAAAAAACACCAAAAAATGAACCATGTCTAGCACAGAAACACATTAAAGTGCCCATATGCCTGGGCTTGTTGTAGTCGGCAGACTCTTCTGAACGTGGGAATCAACGGTTTCGTTAAACAGTTGTCAGGAGATTTGAGAGTGCAGTCTGACCCATAGAACGTTCTCTTGCATGTACAGATTCCAGATCGACTGTTGACAGGTGTCGTTGAAACAATTGTCCGGACATTTGAGAGTACATGTGATGTCACAGCCATCAGAACACATCTGTTCGCACTGTAGTCCAAAATTACCATCTGGACAAGTGTCATTACAGGTATAGCCAAGATGTTTACATTGTAGTCATTTTCCAGATTTTTCCTCAAATAAAGGACAGACACTGATACAAGACCCGGAACAGTCGTGTCCATAGATCCCATGTGAACAGTAGCCGTGACAAGTACCGATGATGACATTGCAACCTTTACTACACCCACTACACACTGCACAAAACGACAAGAATGCTAGTCCAGACAATAGGTGTCTGTAAATGTTTGCACCTCACATACCGTCAGTGAACTGTCGGCCTGCAAAATGGTCGGTGAGAACTCAATCTTAATGTGTGCCATTGACGTTTGTGTTTTGACTACAATGGTGTTCACAGATAAATTAGGGTAGGATATATCATTATACTGGAACACTACTCTGCCACTGTCAGAGAAAGCCCTTAGAGTGGCATTCTTTACCCGAATCATAGTGCTAGCTCGATGATAGATTCGAATGATTTGAGTCTTCTGGGGCGTTGCAAAGTTCAGATACCAGTAAACAGAATTGGTTCCACTTCTCCATTGTGTGTGTGCAGTCATTGTCATAGAGATTGGTCTTTGTTTTGCTATTAACTGCGGCCTCTGGTCCACATCCGTCTCCTGTATAACAAGCAGTAAATGTTTTGTGCATTAAATCGGTCTGGTTTGTGTTCTGTTTGAGAGCCAGTTTCCGACCCCCGCCAATGTAGTTGGAGCAGATATTTGCAACTATCGCCCTTTCAACCCGTAACTTGTTGATCAGACCAGCCCCAGTGCAGAAGGCATCAATCTCGTGCGGACTAACTACAAACCTTGATACATTGTTACATGAGGCAGAACCATTCAGATTTACCGTGAAACTGTCCGGATATTTTAAGTCATTCGCATAAATCCTAAACCAGGAGCACGGCAAAGATTGATTGAGAGTTGCCTCAACTGATGTAGAATCTGTATCCGGATTACATGAGGTGTCGTTGCCATCAAACAGGAAAGTAGGTTCAGATTTTTGGGCATATTTGCAAACAAAATCCAAGTACTGACACTGGGGTCCGAAAATTTTGTGCTGACAACTGTCATTGTTTGGGCATGTCCCTGTAGTTTTGTCACAAACTAAGCCATTATAGCAGTGACATTGTAACGTACAATGTGTCCCAAACCAACCGGCTGCACAAGTAAGGTCATTAGCTTCCATTGTTGCTAACGAAACCAACGAATAAAGACTTGATCTACAGCGATGGTTAAAGAACTGTGTACACACATTTATTATCAAACCCGTGTTTACATTTTTTACAAATCCGCCATCTCACTGTAGTAACAGATAGCGTGCAATTCTCTAATAGAATGAGATAAACCGTTGGTGACAAGGAAAGTCAACATTGTTTACATGGCTTGGACGCAAGAAGCGTCCATTTTGGTGCGTCCCATGACGTCCCTATATAGTTTTATATAAATTTACTAGCAGATTGGCTAAGAATAATAATAAAAAATACCTCGTTTATAATTTTGCTGTTAATAATAATTAAACTGACGTCTCTTCGTAGCTTATAAAGCTGGGGCAGGTATTACATTGGGTAAGTCTAGTCCATTACACGTGGCATGGATGGAACTTTATACAATTAAAATATGTACACTTTGTTATATTTATAATTCATTTTCAAGCGATGTAGCCTTGTTAACAGTGTGTACAACGTTTCAAGTAAGTAAGTATAGATTCCTTCCATGCCTCTCTTGGCATATGCGGAATATGGTGTTAGTGACCATATTTGTATATTACCACGGAACATTTTTTTTTAATTGTGTAGTTAATATCACAACAAGACACATTTACTTCTCAGAAAAATATGTGATATCTTTTTTTTAAATGTTGAGATGTTGAGCCTTGTTGTTCGAAAAACAATCCACCACTGCTGACGGGGGAGGGGGGGGGGGGTTGAACCCGAATTAGTTTGGGTCAAGAAGCGAGAGCACTATCTACATATCGCTGCTTTATATAATTAGGTTCATTCTACATAAATTCAGAAGAATGTAACGATAGTAGGGACATGGCGATAACTATACATTTGGTATAGAAACTTCTTGAAATAGGCCAATAGCGGCGCATGTCTTCACCACAAGAGAAAACTATTGATATAAGTAAATGTAAGATGTAACCAACAATTAACAACTGCATAAGGTAAACATAACTGCAAGAGACCTGTCATAATTCATGATCCGAAGCGTTTTACTGAGATTTAGAAACAAGCATTACTCATTTTTGGTGTCCATATTATGTCCAGCATTCTTTGGTAGAAAACAACAAACAAACTAAAATTGGATCAAAGCTGAATTTGAAATGTAAAACAACTGTTTATGTTGAGTATACATGCAGTTCATAGAAAACAGAGTTTCTTATCTTATCGTAACCAGTACCGACCTTACAGTAATATATATATGTCGATTTATTTCAGTGACTTCAGGTCTTGAAGACAAGCAACTACCACAATGTATTTTGTGTTGCGATGTATTATCAAAAGAGGACATGAAACTATCAAAAGTCCAAATATATTTAGATTTTCAACGTAAAGAACACCACTCAAAGAGGATCATTTTTTTTTTTATTTGAGAAGTAAGAATCATAAACTTGGGAAATATGAAGAACTGATAAAAAACGACTCCACCATAACGTAACATTGAAGTTGATAAAAGTGAGGGCTTCATTGAAAGGTTCTCATCTGATAGGAAAACCGGAAAACTGTGCTTGATGAACTTATATTACCTGATAATCATCATATCATGGATTAACATTCACGAACAAGATACATGCCCATGCAATTTCCTTACAACTTTAAAAAATAATTCACTTTATAAATGAAATGGCGGCTTGTCATTAACTAGGCGCATGTATTAGAAAGAATGTATACGTTCAGCTATTTGTTCTGCATTTTGGCAAGCGTAGAAACATAAACAACAAAGCGACCTTAATATGCTAAGTTAAGTGTGAGCACAAGATACATGTTTTCAAAGACATACTGTTCACCTGCTCGTTGGTACACACTACAGTTGAAGAAGTTTTTAACGGCTTAGACAAGGTAATAACATTGAATGACTTAGACAAGGTAACAACATTGAATGGCTTAGACAAGGTAATAACATTTAATGGCTTAGACAAGGTAATAACATTGAATGGTTTAGATAAGATAATAACATTGTATGGCTTAGACAAGGTAATAACATTGAATGCCTTGGACAAGGTAATAACATTGAATGGCTTAGCCAAGGTAATAACATTGACTGGCTTATACAAGATACCGCATTGAATGGTTTAGACAAAGTAATAAGATTGAATGGCTTAGACAAAGTAATAAGATTGAATGACTTAGTCAATGTAATAACACTGAATGGGTTAGACAATGTAATATCATTGAATGCCTTAGACAAGGTAATAACATTGAATGGCTTTGACAAGGTAGTAACATTGAATATGTTAGACAATGTAATAAGACTGAATGGCTTAGATAAGGAAATAACATTGAATGGCTTAGTCAAGATAATACTATTGAATGGCTTAGACAAGGTAATAACATTGAATGGCTTTGACAAGGGGTGTGGGGGTAGGGGCCTAGTTGGCAAAAGCACCCGACTTTGTTCGATTCCCGCTGGAAGCAGTTTGAGATGTACTCGTGGTTGAAAAAAAATACCCCGCAGTAGACCCAACCACTGGCAGAAATGGGTACCAGGGTAGTACTCTGGAAAGGTGTGGAATTCCGCCTTGCATCGTAAGTCCGTTGCTTGAAGCGACACTATCCAGAAGTCTCAGAGCAATTCTGGACTGCGGTCAAGCACATATGGGTGGAGACTCACGTGCTAAGATGCCGATTCAAGTCTCGTACTTTACTTTTGCTTTATCTGAAACATCTTCATCAATAGTTCAGGACGCAGATGAGGAAATGACAAGAGAAAAGACGTCCATATGTAGTGGCACTTATCAACATTGTAAATGGAGATTATTCAATAAATTTGCTTAAACACATCAAGACACTTCGGGCTATCTACGAAAAATTGATTATAACAATATATGAGTATATTTTAATATGTATTTTTAAAGAGAATTTATGAATATTCTATTTCAGGTGGATAATTTAGCAAAAAATGTAAGTAAACAGATCTATAATTGACGTTGTAGTTAAAAGCAGTTAAGCTTGTTAAATCAATATTTCATTTAAAAAATTTTTAGTAATTTGATGACATATATCTCAAAACCTTGTTAAATATTTCCTTAAGAGGATTACTACATGTGTGATGATCAAAATTTAGATGTTTATGTCGTGACGCTGTAAATCAACGATAGGATATTTGAATGTTTACTGTCAGCGTTTACCACCGTGAATAGAAAGAAAAGTAAAGAAGAACTCAAACTGTGTTAGGATTTGTAATTTAGCATCAGGTTTTTATTTCTGAACGAATAAGTTCGAGAGAAGAAGTATGTTTATAACACCCGTGAAAATATACACAAAAATCAACAACATAAAAAAGTAACATTAGACAGCCCGGAGTACGATCGAACGCTTTCTCCTCGACACAGCGCCTTGCCACAATTGACTATGAATTACGGTACACGAGCAACTAAACAACCTAAAAATGTTTATATCATTAGCGATGTATTGCATGCATGTGTACTCTGAGTAAAGCATATGATTAAGAACACATATTTCTTCCATTTCTGTTCATGATCGCTGTAGTCATTCATTTTTTGTTTCTGATGATTTGTTTTTAAGCACGATAGTGCTGAATTCGTATCCACTTTTCTTTATTAGTTGTCATTTAGTTGTAACTTGTTTCATTTGAAGTGTTCCTAATGTACTGCTCTATCTCTTCTTCTAATAACTTGTGATATGCATTCTTTACTTATATTATGTAGGCACATCGAAGTTCTGTTTGACCCAAAACTGTTATGTCCAGTGTTGTCATGTTTGTATTATTCTTCACTTTTAACAGCGGGTCACTGCTTTGAAAATGAGAAACTTTTTTTAATCTCGTTTACTCTTATAATAGACCATGTAGCAAAATGAATGTGGGCATTATAATGCAACAATCAGTACAGTAAATTAAGGACTTACTATCAACTGTAAAAAGAGAGCAGGAATATAATGTTAAATCATTTTACTCGGATCTACTGGACATTATGAAACAAGTGAAGAGGACACAGTAACAGGTAAAAGAAAAAAGGGTAGACGGGGAAAGTAGTGGGGAATCACCATCAACTAATAGACACGATTAACTCTGGTCACGTCTCAGAAAGCAAATATTAATCATGAAGGTTGGTACATCATTGGGAAGACGACATCATGCGTTATCCAACGACTGCTAGTGTTAGGATATTAATTATGGTAATGAAGTCCTGATATATCTCGAAAAAAAACGTTCACAGATATGTGGGGAATAGCGTGACGATTATATTAATAAAGAAATGTCACCTTCTTTATGGCATCGCTCTATGACGTTTGTTGGTAATTTGGGTGGATAGGCGGAATGTGGACGAGAGTGATTAAGGTTATTGCTGAGTGAGCCGAAAAGACGTCAGGTTGGCTGTGAATTAAAAAGACCTATCTGTAATCACGGAGTAAACAAATACCTCTAATTCTTCTTTTCTTCTTTGTTTGTGTCTTCTTCCTCTTTCCTACATTATTTGCCTTTTAGCGTCGAGGGGATATATCATTTGCGTTCATTTGCTCTTCTATTCGCCTCTGCTGCTGTTATGTTTCCTAGTGTTTATATTATCATATCAATCCATCTCCTTAGAGGTCGGCCTTTAGGTATGGTGTTCTTATAGCGTTAATTGAAGGCTCGTTGTGTTGTGTTTTGATATTTCTCCCTTATCAACGTGGCCTAATCATTGTATCTGTTGTTTCTTTATACATTATATAAAAGCAAATGTAAAGAGCCCCGTCACGCCACGTGGTGTATAGGGAAAATTGTGTTCATCATCATCATCAAGTACCGGCCTAGTGGCGTAGGTGATCATGTCTCTCCACAACTTTCGACCTCGGCAGCTATTTATCATTTCTGTTGTTGACCTTTTGCCAAGCCATTCTCTTAAGCTGTCTGTTATGTTTTCTCTTTACTTCCCTCTATCTCTTCGTCCCTCAATTTTTCCAGTTGTTACAATATATTCAAGTTGTTCTCTTCTCATTACACGGCCAAAAAATGATGATTGTCCCTTCCTAACATTGGAAATTATCTCTCTTTTTGCTTTGACCTATCTCAGAACCTCTTCATTACTATTCTTAGCCGGCCATGGTATTCTCAACATTCTTCTGTAAAACCACATTTCTACAGACTCCAGTGATTTTCTTGTCTGTTGTCCTATTGTTCATGACTCGCATCCATATGCTAGGGAATATTGTGTTAGTGACCATAAATTGTACAAACCTTCAGCACATGCATTTTTGGATAATGTGGTCGGTATTGCTCCGGTGCCGCTTTACTGTACCAGAAAAAAAATCCGGTACCCATTTAAGGCTGGGTGAAACCGGAGCCGTCGGTTGGGCCTACCCCTTATCCGTTGTAGTCCAGTTCACTAACCACTGAGCTATCGCGGCTCCCTTTATATATTATATGGCGAGGGTTATTCCTAGTATTTTTGTCAGCTCTTCATTTCTGATTTTACCACCATGGGTGTTTCCTGCCATTCGTATAACACACTACATCTCAGTAGATATTGTTTTTCTTATTGTTATTGCAACAAATGTCCAGAGCTTGCATTGGTAGCACAACATTGGAATAAAGATTATATTGTAGAGTGCCCGTTTTGCCTCTAGAGTTATTTCCTTGTTGAACAATAGTGGTGATTGCTGCCCAATGATTTGACTAGCTTTGTTGCATCTTGAGGCCATTTCTTCTGTTTGTGAATTATCGTTTGTCCTAGACTTCCTAGATATTTAAATTCCTCTACTTATTTTAGTTGTCTGCCGTCTATCGTTCTGTTGATATTCATAATTTCTGTTTTGTTAAAGTTGATTTTCATGTTAAATTGTGTGGCTGTGCTGTTGAGTCAATTTCAGTGTACCTGCAGGTCTTCTGTTTTTCATGTGATTAGTGCCTGGTTCTCTGCGAATATAATCTCATTGATCTCCTGTCTCTGGTGGGTTGGCTGACCTGTATATATAGTCCATGTATGTAATAAACAAGAGAAAGGGGTGGGGGAGTACCCACCCCTGTCTTACTCCTGATCTAACTTCAAAGTGCTCTATTCTAACTGTGCAGCTGCTATTAATGTAGGGACTTTTAATTAGTTTGGTTAGATGTTGGCTTATTCCGTATATTGTTAGTATCTCCAACAGTAGTTCTCTGTTTGCTCGATCGAATCCTTTTTCCTGATCAATGAAAGCTGTGTACACATTTTGATAGTGATGTGTCGTCTTTTCTGCTTGCTGTTTTAAAGTAAATATAACTTAACTACATCCTCTGTTTTTTATCAGATTCCCATTTGAGAATAGCTTAGCTGTAATTCTATTATTGGTCTCAGACTTTTTTCCATAATTTTTGGCTTATAACTTGTCTACATGGATGAGAAGTGATATACCTGTAAGTGAAGTGCTGTAACTCTTGTTTCTTCTGATGCTGCTATTAATTCTATTGGTTTGTTATCTATTATCGGTGCTTTGTTCCTTAGTGTATATTTGTTGTGTAAACAAATGGTGGGAGAAAAAGGTGAGTGGCGCTTTGTCTACTACATCATTTACAGTATCGGACACAGGCAAGACATAGATAAGGGTGTGTCCAGTCAGACATATTAACTGGCATGGCTCGCAGTATCGGATCAACCCCTGCTAAGTACATTAACTGTCATCTGAGTGTGGGTGTACCCATACTTCTTAAAGTATTTAAGTACGTCACGCAGAGGTAGCATTGAACTTAAAACTGAATTTGGACTTTGCATTATACCAGAAGGTTTGTGTAGGCCAGAGTCTCTTTTGTTATGTGCGTAACGTGTAGTGAACTTTCATGTTGTATGTAGCAGGAATCGGATACATTCCTTGTGAGGCATGACCCAATGTGACCCGTCGCCTACCCCTTATACTGTTGAGAAGCAAAAGGGCCGAAACAATTACCAAACAATGCTATTTCTGATGATTAGATTGCCTCCTACAAACAACGCTCTCTGGAAACTGTTTCCTGTCACTGTAAATAAAGGTTCCCATTTTCCTGAAAATATTTTTTTCTTTTTTTAAATATGTGTGCATTCATTTTATAATTAATATTTTATCTTATTTAAATAATTATTAAAAAAAGGTTGATAGTGCGTGGGTATTCCAGCAGGATCATTGTCCTCTAATAACAGTGCTACGCGGATACAACAATAACATTAAGAATGAGAAGTTAAATAATTCGAAAGCATCATGTGAATCAAACACAAGTGATATTGAAGACACTAGTAGGACCGAAAAGATATGAACCGTGATGTATTTATAAGTATATGGTTGGTAATAGTAATAAATAAATAAGGTGAGAATGTCACTTATTTTTAAAATTAAAAATCGCATGTTTCTTAGATTAGCAATACGCTGACTGAACCATTGATCGTAAGTAATATCATGTAGGTACATTATAAATAAGATAAACTGACATGAATATCAAACCGCCATTGTTATGGATTACCAGATACATTCCACAAACCAATGAGAATGGAATTATATTAATACAAATGTGTTTTGTGAGGCTAAAGCAAGCTTGTAACAACGACAATTCTACACTTGGAGTGAGTGACATCATTAGGTTAGCGGGCCGTGGGTACGGACGGTTTTTACAAGAATGTGAATCAACCATAAATAACATGAGTCACAATACAAGAAATTTAGTAAAATTAAAATTACTGAGAAAATGTATCTTTCCGATAGTAACATGTGGTTGGGAACCATAGACAATCTCGCAAATATAATGGAAGAACATCGATTAATTCGAAACAACTTAAATTCCTTAAATCCTTAAATTACTTAGGATAATTAAAAACAAGCACATTGAAAGCATATTCGAAGATTTAAAAATTAAAAGGATCTGGATTATTAATAATATTCTACAGAAGAAATTAACATAATATAAAAGAAACAGTAGATGGGAAAGAACAATCGTGGAAGGAAGTTAATGGAAGGCGCATCACGGGCAGATCAAGAAGAGGGGGGTTTCAAGCCATCAATGAGACGTTGACTATAGCAAGTGGGGGATCTGGCTAGGGACATAAATTCTTTCAGATGTGATGTCGTGAATGTGACGTTCTGCAAATGATATTCAATCATGGACGGCACGATTCATGGGTGGCGTTCACGGGCAGACCAAGAAAAGGATGTTTTCAAGCCATCAATGAGACGTTGACTTTAGCAAGTGGGGATCTGGCTAGGGACATACATTCTTTCAGATGTGATGTGGTGAATGTGACGTTCTGCAAATGACGTTAAATCATGACGGCATGATTCATGGGCGGCGTATCACGGGCAGACCAAGAAAACGGTGGTTCCAAGCGATCAACGAGACGTTGGTCATAGCAAGTGGGGGATTTGGTTGTAGATCAATTCGAGCAAAACAGATTGGAAAGTTACTGTATGTACTCTCTCCATGGCGATGTCGTCAGACATTGACTTACACTCAGCTGGAGTTCAACCTTGCTAACGTTTTAACACAAAAATGAACAATGGCTACATTTTGCCCTGTTTTTGCAGATAATAACGTTGTCCCTTAAACTTTTATTTCTGCTTGATTTGTTTGCTTTAAATATTTTTTTTTTCGACGAAGCTGGAGTGAGGAAGTGACTGTGAACTATCTTTTCAATGGAAGTCGCTTGGAGTCGTCGTCTTTGTAGACATTTATGGCTACACGGAAGTCGACCTTGCCAACATAATTTTCAAACGCTCTTTGGCGTGAGCTGTTGTGTGTTGTGAAGCGGATATGGGATATTCCCGATTGTTGTGTCCCTGATTCCATGAACAGTACAAAACCATTTGGATCGTGCCTTGATGTGGTTTGAAAATTACTAAACGTGCGCAATGATTATTTAATAAGCTTTTGCATGAGTCTTTCTAGGTATAAATTGAACGGATGTTAGCCAAGTGTACGTTAATCCAGTAATGATCATATTATATATTATATAACAATAATAAACAACAACAATTAAATATATAAGACAGAAAACTTGATGCTCATGACAATAGATATGCAACTGCAGTTAATGGGGAAGTTAGACATATTTGAATATACACTATACTAAAACACATGTACACATACGATTGTGTATACATACATATCAAGGTTTAAAGTGAACTCAGAATCGAACAACTTGAAGCGACAGCACTCAACAAGAATCCTATATTCTTCGGTCCTATAGACCACCACGGTAGACTCCCGGAAATTGGTTAATGCTGTAATTATATTTTATCATTATTATTATCATTGTATATATATATATATATATATATATATATATATATATATATATGTATATATATATGTGTATATATATATATATATGTATATATATATATATATATATATATATATATATATATATATATGGAGAGAGAAAGAGAGAGAGAAAGGAAGACGGAAAGAAAATAAAAAATGCATGATGAAATAATAACAATTACATTAATTAACGATTTCAAAGAATGCATATTGTAACAAAGAAAGGTAACAAAAATTGTACACATGAGTAGAACAATTGGACACCAGGTCTACGCTTTCCATACACACAACTTCAATATCAATGGTGTTGGCAAGTGATGATGTCTCATCATCATCATTATGTGCCATACCGGTTGGCGTTGGTGATCATGTCCCTCAACAATCTTCTATCTACAGTGCATCGTATCAGTTCTGTTGTTAACTGTATTCCATGCCATGACACCAAGCTATCCAGTATTTTCTCTCTGTGTCGCCCCGTAATCTCTCTTTCCTTTTATTTTGCCAGTTGTAACCAAGTATTCCAACTTTCCTATTCTCATGATGTGCCCAAAAAATTGTGATTGCTTCTTTCTGATGCTTTTTAAGAGCTCCCTTTTTGTGTTGGCCTCTTTGAGAACTTCCTCATTGGTCTTTTTATCCGTCCAGGGAACTTTCAACATTCTTCTGAGAAATCCCATCTCTGTGGCCTCTAATAGATGCTGTCTACTAAATGCATTAATAAAGAGATTCAATAACAGAAGATGTAACTGAACTTTCCAACCACCTTCTATACTCGATGTTAAAAATACTCCCTAACTCACTAGTTTCTGAAAAGTAAAAAACAAGTTAAAGACAAAAAAGTGTTCATAAATTAATGAAGTAGGTAACATAGAAACGTGTTGGCCATTTCAAAGTCTCTATGGATAGAAGAGTATTTTTTTTTTAAAGAAAGAAAGTGTTACTTCAATCATACATTATTTATTTTAAGCGTTTGCCTTGTGATAATGAAGGATAGACATTTTTATTTTCTTTAACGTATTTCGATTATTTTTGTTTTTGGATGTTTCGTTATTAGTTTTACTTACATATCCGTGTGTGTGTGTTTTTGTTTGTTTGTTCCTGCTGAAGGCCTATTGGGCCGAAACGTCGTTTAGTATGTGTCGTCCACTAATCGCGTAAAGCTTCTAACATACCACTTTTTTCAATTTTTGTATTTGTCCTGACATTCAGCTTTACTGCAGCTTCGCATTTTTATGCATTCATTTGCATTTCTTTGCCTTAACTCCCTATATGGATCTGAAACCTGGACAACATATTCAAACCAGGAAAAAAGACTAAATGTCTTCCACATACGATGTCCCCGCAGAATAATGCACATCAAATGCCAGAATATAAAAACCAACTTAACTGGCCTGCAACGTTGAAAGACCCCAACAGTCATGTCTATACTCAGATGTTGAAGACTAAGATGGCTGGGGCATGTCCAGAGTATGGAAGAAAAGGCATCCCCCAGGCAAATACTATATGGCGAACTAACATACGGAAGATGACAAATCCGTAGACCTAAATTACGATATAGAGATATATGTGAAGTATCACTGAATGAATTCTCCATACGTGGATATGACTGGGAACATCTGGCAAGTGACCGCACATCATGGAGAGCATGTATAAGGAACGGTATAACATCATTTGAGACTGTGCTAAGGCAAAAGTTAGAAGAGAAAAGACTCATGAAATAGGATAGAAAACCATGTGGACAAGTGGGCCTGACGTGTTCATTCTGTGGCCGCGTGTCTTTGTCAAACATTGGTAGAATCAGCCATGGGAAAAGCTGTTTGACAATAATAAAACTTCAAAAAATACACAATAGCCTCCACTAGACCTCTGACAAGACAAAAAGGACTATATATATATATATATATATATATATATATAAGACATAAATAATAATAATAATTATGAACTGTTGACGCTTAAAAAGAGACTATTATTATGAACTATGAATCCGCATTTCGGAATGAATGGATACCAATTTAGGCCAGCCATGTCATAGTCTTCCCATGTATCATTTTAAAGCTGCGTGATTCCTTCCCCCTGAATGCACTCGTTTTATATTCTGCCTCTTCATAATACATGACTTGAGATTTACTCAGGTTGTTTGTGTTGTGTTGAGTTTATTAACTTACCCCTCACGATTAGCGCTCATAATGATAATTGACAATTTTACTTTGAACATTATACAATCATGATTGATTATGATATGTACATGTCTACATAAATTACATATTTAACTATGTAGCGTTTAACTTTACGTATTTCTAGAAACCAAAAAATACTAAGGAGTATGTGAGAAACGCAAATACGGTAAGCTAAAGACAACATCAATTTAAAAGAAATTATTTTAAATTTAGTTTGAAAAAAAAAACATACACATGGCTCAGGTGTTTATGTCGTTAATTTGAAACATTTATAGTGGGCAAATTGGAAATGAAAAATATATTTCTTCTTTTCCGTTTTGTTCTTTTCTTCCTCATTTGTCTTTCAGTGCCGAGAGGAGATATCATTTGCGGTCTTTTGCTCTGTTGTTCCTAGTGTTTATAATATTCCGTCAGTCCATCTTTTTCGTGTTCGGACCTTGGGAATGGTGTTCTCGTAACGTTTATCGAAGGCTCGTTATGTTGTGCTTTGATCTTCCTGCCTTGCTACATAACAAAACAATTGTATCATTGTTTCTTTATCTATTCTGTTGCAGAGATTATTCTCAGCTGTTTACTCAGTTCTTTATTTTTGATCTCATCTCTTACGTTGTGTCCTGTTTTCAAACACATTTAATCTCAGTAGAGGTTATTTTCGCATTGTTATTGCATAAATTGCTCAGGACTGGAAGTGGTTGCCGTGAAGTTTGTAAAAAAGAGTGCCCGTTTAGCCTCTAGAGTTATTTCCTTGTTGGACAATCGTGGATATAGATGCCCAATTATTTATCGATATGTGTTGCATCTGGAGTCAATTTCTGCTTATTATGATTTATTTGTTATTAGTCTATCTATGTATTTCAATTACTCTATTTGTTTTAATTGTCTGCCGCCTATAGTTATGTTGTTGTTCTTTATTTCTGATATTCACTACTTCTGTTTTGTTGATGTTGAATTTATGTTCATTTTTTGCCGGTGCTGTTGAATGCTAATTAAATGTTCGTGTAGGTCATCTATTTTTTTCATGCATTAGTACCTGATCGTTTACAAATAAAAGCTCGTTGATCTCCTCTATCTCTGAAGGGTTGGCTAACTTGTATATATAGTTCATGTATTAAACAGTAGGAGTGATAGTACGCACCACTGTCTTACACCAGAAGCTAACCCCGATGTGGTCAGTGTAGCTTGCTGCTGTTCTGACTTTGCAGCTGCTGTTGAGGTAGAAAGTTTTATTTTTTAGGTTGGTTAGATGTTGGCTTACTCCGTATGTTGTTAGTATCTCTTATAGTTCTGTTTACACGGTCGAAAGCTTTATCCTGGTCAATGAAAGCTATGTAGACATTTTAATTGTGTTCTATTGTCTTTTCTGCAAGCTGTTTTAAGGTGAAGCGTTAGTACTTCCTCCGTTTTTTTGGGACTACATTTGAGAATCTCTTAACTGTAGTTCTATTCTTGGTCTCAGGCTTTTCCCCCACAATTTTGACTTATAACTTTCCTTCATGGCAGAGAAGCGATATACTTCTATATTGATTACAGTTTATCTTGCTATCTTTATTTTTTTGTTCATATTCAGTTTCATCCATATATGTTCATGATACGAACAAAAATATTTCATCCAATTCCGCAAAAAAGTGAGAAAAAAACCGTACTGTACATTTACTTGAACTCTCTGGTCTACTTATATGTGTTTAATCTGAATCGTATTTATTCATCTTTTATTTTTAAATATACAATACATTTGTCTTTCATGATTTACTTCCTCTTCCGTTCAGGTGTCAAGTGAATTAAAATGTTTATGTTTGGTTCTCGCCCTTTTGGCAGGCTTCAACTATTGTCACTTGATGTTGTTGTAGCGATTGTTTGATTTTGCCTGTCCATTATACTCTGGTTTCTGCCTCTTAGTCTTCTCCCTCCTCATCTTTTAATATATGCATAGTATGTCAAGGAATAACGCGACATTCTTATTTATATGCAAAGCTTAAGATTGACTAAACGCTTTCTCTTTTCATAATTTTATAATATCTGTCTGATTCCGTCTTTTCACTCCAAGCGATTTTAACATGTCTTTCTGTTGGACTGTTTGGCTGTTTGTCTGTCCGTCTGTCTGTGACGTCTTACATTACCGTCATACCTTATAGAAACTACGTTTTGTATCACCTGGGTCAGGACTGCCAAGAGTAGACCTATAGCTGCATTGAACTTGAATACACAAACACAATTCGGCACAAATGAAACATTGCGTTGAAGTGTATTAGTTCAACAGTTAATTTTCCTTAGATTAGTGAAGTCCTTGATGGGATAGCTGAGGTAAGTAATAACATGATTTGTCGCGTACATTAATAACGATTCATTTAAATGAAGTGCAATTATAGCTGTTAATGCTTCGGCCAATGTAACTTGCTTTTGTACGTACGGTTGGTAGCAAAAAATCATGATAAGTTAGTTGTGTGATACTATATTAATGCTTTATGCTGGGTGCTATTTTAACGAACAGCTTTTCTCGTAGTTGAATACTCCAACATTATATATATATATATATATATATATATATATATATATATATATATATATATATACACATCTAATAGAATAATAATATAATTCCAACGAATCAAAAACATCCTGGTGGAATAAAGAAATGTCGATTAATGTTAGTAAACGTGCAGTAAGGTGCCGTAACAATATGTTCTACTTCACGGAAGTGAGTCATGGACTATGAGCAAGACAACATAAAGAGGTAGCAGCGATGTGGTTTATCAGAAGTATGCTACGAATTCCATGAGTTTCAAAAATTGCAAATGTAGAAAATTGTAAAAGGACCTGGAGAAACCAGAAAAATCATCAAAATTATTATGATAAGGCAATCTTCATTTCCTGAACATGTTATGTGAAAAGAAGGCATTGAGAGAAATCTGTAAACATGTAGACTGTAAGACGTGATGAGGAAAAAGACATGAAAAAAAAAACAATATTGAGAATATTGAACAGCTTATCGAACTAGTATAACAAAAGTTCACCGACTGAAATTATAACATGCATGCAGGAGCGATATATCCAACCGACATGCCAACTGATTATTATGTAATTGTATATATATATATATATATATATATAGGGTTTAATCTAATATAACAGGATAATAGAATATGGGGTGCATGAAATCAATTGTTGACCGCTCCTCCCATTCGCTAGATATCGGGACACTTTAGACCAAAGCTGCGTTCATAGTCTCCCTCTTAATCTCTTTCAGTTAAACTGGAAACATTGGGATGAAGTAGTGGGGGCAGTTAAACGTAGTGTCATTTTAGGTTTCCTCTTCGTGATGGCAGAGAAGGGATCTGAATTGTAAAGAAATTGCCTGCTGAAGTAATAGCAGATGAGAGGAGTTGTTTCCCTTAAAATGAAGGCATATTCCAAGGCCGGTCTGAATATTCCCGTCTAGTAAAGAAAACAAGTACCCCTATCACGCCAATTGGCGTACAGGGAACATGGTGTTAGTGACAATACATGTTACAGACCTTAGGCATATGATTTGTGGGGTAATGTGGTCGATATTACGCCCGTGCCGCTTTACTTTCCCATAAAAAATAGCCGGTACCCATTAAAGGTTTGGTGAACCGGAAGCCGTCGGTTGGGAGCGAACCTTACAATTTGCCCGTTGTAGTCCAGTTCACTAACCACTGAGCTATCGCGGCTCCCAATTCCCGTTTAGGCCTTGCATAATTCACCTTCAGCCTGACTGCTTCCGTGTACTAGTGGCTTGTTCCATGACCAGCATGTTAACTGCTTCCGTGTACTAGTGGCATATTCCATGCCTGCATATTGACTGCTTCCGTGTACTAGTGGCATATTCCATGCCCAGCATATTGACTACTTCCGTGTACTAGTGGCATATTCCATGCCTGCATATTGACTATTTCCGTATACTAGTGGCATATTCCATGACCAGCATAGTGACTACTTCCTTGTACTTGTGGCATATTCCATGACCAGCATAGTGACTACTTCCTTGTACTAGTGGCATATTCCATGATCAGCATATTGACTACTTCCGTTTACTAGTGGGATGTTCCATGACCAGCATAGTGACTACTTCCTTGTACTTGTGGCATATTCCATGACCAGCATGGTAACTACTTCCGTGTACTTGTGGCATATTCTGTGACCGACCTGAATACCTCCGCGGGGATTTGATTTAGACGACGAGGGGTGGGATATGTCGACATCCACAAAAATCCTGACATTCGTTGTAAAATATCTACACAACGAATCCATGCCCACTTAACAGGCGTTTACCTGTGTTTATCTGTCTAATGAATTGGCAGACTTTGTTATATCTTGAATCAATTTATGTTGCTTACATGATGTTATATAGCAGGTGCTGCATAAGTCTTTGCATTCCTTTACTTGTTTTAGGATATTGTGATATATTGTCATGTTGGTGACCTGTGTTTTGTTTGATATTGCCATTACTTCTGTGTTATTTATGTTTATTTTTATAGTGTGTTATTTCCAGACCTTCCTAAGTATGTCTATGTGTTCTTTATGTTTTATATTTTTGTGTCTGTAGCAGTGCTTGTTCTTCGGTGAAAATTAGTTTGTTTATGTTGTCGTTTTCGGATGGCTTTGCTAGTTTGCATATGCAACCAATGTATGTGATGAATAGCAGGAGAATAGTACACATCCTTGTTTAACACTGCTTTGACATTGAAACGTGTTGTATAAACAACTGCCGTTATTACTTTGCTGGTGATGATGCCAAATAGTATTTCGCTTTTTGCTTGTGTTAATTGACACGCAATACACGAAGCTAGGAATAGCCCCGCCATATAATATATAAAGAAACAACAAATAAAATGGTTTGGCCACATGACACATCAGAAATATCAAACCACAACACTACGAGCCCTCAATAAAGGGTGTAAAAATATCAGACCCAAGGGTCGACCACTAAAAAAGATAGATCGATGGAATACTAGAAGCACTAGGAAACATAACATCAGCAGAGTTGAACAGAAGAGCAAAAGACCGCAAATTATATCACCCCTCGACGCTGAAAGGTAAATGAGGAAGAAAGGAGAAGAAGATACCATACAGCCGGCATGATGTCAGCAACTTTAAACGCTTTGGCGCACATCTGGTGTTGTTAAATAATACAATGGTTGAATTGAACATCATGATGACCATATTTGATATCTAATGAGATGTATTTTATTTTGTTTAACCAAGTCTGACTTAAGAACCAGTCATAGCTGGTGCTCCGTCTGTTATAAGCCCACAGAGCCTGTCCCAATTGAATCCAAAATATTACAGAGCGAGCTCCAACGCTTTGAAAATGTCCTCGCCTGTTGTGCTTTTGAGTGGTTGTAACGCTAATATATCATCCGAAAAGTTAATGATCGTGTCAATGCCCCTACTATTGATAATTATGTATGCTCTGTCTGTTATAACAATTGACGTATCTAAGGCGACGGAGAATGCTACGAATTCTGATACACATTTGTTAAGTTTAAACATCTTCTCCTATGCCATCTATTCGTTTTCCGATAGTCGAACGTGATAAACGTGGTGAAATAAAGAAAAAAAAAATTATCATCAGAAAAAAAGCACTTTGACAGCTGCTCCGAAACATTACTTCACATTTTCTCCATCGGAAAATGGTTTCAAACGCTACAATACTAATATAGCTCACAGGAACAGCTTTCTCCGAACATTAATTTACATTGTAAAACACACTCTGTTGACTTTTAAATACTCCTCTGATTGTTCTATTTTGTCCTGTTTAACTTGTCCTTCCAGTGATCTGTAATGTTCATGTTTTGATTGAAAGTGACGTCTCAGGTTTTATTCTTTAAGAATACACACTTGTATTACACATTAAACACGCATTGTTATCTCGATATAGAACAAAGAAATAATCCAACCTCCATCCTTTCTGAAAAGTACGAAATTAAGTGTCCATTTTCCTCTGTTAGCTTGCTAGTGCCATTGTGTAACTAGTTGGTGAGAACCGGTTATTGATTTTAAACGCATGCAATATGGGTAAGAAGTACATAACATATGTCGACCAAAGCAAATCGTAACCCCATCATATTCTCCTTCAACTTCCTCTTGTTTCCTTCATCATTTGCCTTTTAACTCTGAGGGGAGATAAAATTTGCAGACTTTTGGTCTTCTGTTCGCCTCTACTGCTGTTATGTGTCCTAGTATTTCCTATATTCTGTCAATCCATCTTTTTGGTGGCCGGCCCTTATGTCTGGTGTTCTCGCAACGTTTATTGAAGGCTCGAGTTGTGTTTTGATATTTTTGCTTTATCAAGTATCCATATCATTTTATCTGTTGTTTCTTTATATATTCTACGGCAGAGTTATTCCTGTGTTTTTTCTCAGTTCTTCATTTCCGATCAAAATAGTTTAGCAGTCGGTTCTGGCATATAGACCAGTCGTACACGGCCCATCACTGCGCTAGAACCACGTGCTAAATAGACCTGCACATTTTATTAAGTCATCCATATACTTTTACATATGTAAACATTTTTATGAGAACGTTTTAAACGTCAAATACCCATATTCTAATAATTGAAAATTATCAACTTTTTTCCAGGTTTTGCGTATAACGCCCGCCTCACCCAAATACCTTCAACAGGTAATTTTTGTGATAAAACATATTAACAAAATGCAAACTCTGCGTCAATTGTGATTAACCTGTTATTCCATTAAAAAAAAAAGTTTATTTCCCTTTATCATAACGTTGAGTGGATATCATTACCATGTCTCTCCGATTTCATTTATGAACGATGTTGTAAAAATCTGCCACAAATGGGCAACATGATTGTGAAAAAAACGGTGTCGGAAATTAGGACTTTACACTCGAGTTTCATTTTTCTCTAGAATTAGGTGTCTTATATTGACCGATTGAGAACCATCGAACAAAGTAAAACGTTCACTCAATGGGACACTACTCTTCCGAACTGTTCCGAAATGAATTAATTTATCAAACTAAACTCAAACTTTACACACAAAAAATTGGATATGTTTTCTATCTGTTTTGTAATTCTAATCATTTTGCATTATAGACTGCAGCCATGATTAATGACGGCCTTGATAACCTAAATAAAGTAAGTTAAATCTGTTAGAGTGAATATGTCTAATATATCATATACATGATGAGAAAATGTATTAGCAAACTGTTTCATCTATAGCAAACAATGTCAGATCACTTTAGTTGAAATAGTTTGATAACATTTAGCTTGTACTCAAAAATAAATTCATATGTGTGGCCTTGAATCTAAGTTTCAACGAACATGGCATTCATACAACCCCCATAAATGTGATGATAACTATAAATATCATTTGAACGCCTCGTGAGGAGAAAATAATTACAAATGCATGTAACTGTGTACAATCTATTCTATTCTATTTATGGAATCGATTTAACTGTAGTCGGGGCATTCCCATATCCGTTCCACCGCTCGCCCCTACATTTGAAGAAGCGCAAGCAGACTGATTGTCCTGGAAGGTGTTGATTGTAGATATATATGTTTTTTTCCGCTAAGCACTCGAATCAACCAGTGTCCTTTTCCGAATTAAGATTCCTCAGTCTCTCAATGCATACATCATTGTCCCAACCATTCTCCTCTCATCTTCTATCAAGGACTGAAGAACAAACGTGGCGATGCTCATTTTGTCTACACTTGCTTCCACCACAGCCAGCAAGATTATCGGCTAATTGCATTACCGTGTATACCAGCATGCCCTGGACAGTACACCCAAGTTAACGCACACACTGTAGAGCCATCCAGAAACTGCATCCACCCTATCACATAAACTGCCTGTAAGGTTTCTGTAGCATACTTTGGGAGTCAATCACCAAGACTGAGTGAACAACGCTTTTTGATACCAATCAAGGTATCGCCGCTGTTGCTGCTTCTATCTCCATTCTAACACTGGACACCGTAATGCTACACATGCCAGATTGCCTAGCTACTTCTCTGCCATGTTGTTATGCCACAAAGCTCCAACCCCTGCGATGTTCGCATGATACAGACCCATCCGTGGAGATAACAGGGTCCTGTGGTGACAACACTTTTTCGATGGATTCCCGTTATTTCAACCTTGGTAGGTCCATAAGCTCAGTTGTGAAACTCTCGCCGAGCTGAATAATTACTTTGGTTAGCCTATTTCTATCCCGTTGCTATTTCTATCCATTCCCTGCCAGCCCTAATGTCATTATAATCACAATTCAAGTCTCCTTATGGTCTCTTCCACTGCGGCCATCCAAAATTGTTCACGTCAGAGGAGCCTACTCTTAGTTCCAACCAATTCTGTATACAAGAGGAGATGACTTACGTCCCTTTACACGTTCAAATAAGCCCTGACTTGAGCATATCTTCGTGTATGTCACACGCTAATGATAAGTAAGTCAAGTAGGTGTCTCATTGAACGTATAGGTGTAGTTCTGATACATATGGGAACTGATCGTAGGCCCTCATTCTGAAATCTTCCCAACCTTTATCTTTATTGTGGTTTGACCTTGAATTTGATGTTCTCGTAACTTTTATTAAAATGTCATTGTGTTGTGTTTTTGTATTTCCTTCTTATCACATTGTTAAACGATTGTAACTGTTGTTTCTGTATGTATCCCATGGCAATTATTATAACATGCTTTTCCAATTAAAAGCAGTTAATTTCTAAATCTTTTAAACAGATCATGTTGAGTAAACTAGAAATATGCGATGCCAGCATCTACACTATTTATGTATTTAATCGGTTTATAAAAATAACTTTTAATATAACGAATATTTCATAACTGATTTAGTACAATACACTCCCAAGTATATGTATACACTTTAACTCTCTTTCTTAGAATCTACAAACTGACAACATTACTGATATAATATCACTGGTAACTCATGTGAAGTCATTTGTATGTTTTTATTTCAATGTGTAATTAATTTGCAAGAAATGTTAATAAATTATATATAGACTAAGCATAAACTAGTTTTCTCAATTTACTAAAAGTATAATTTCAAAATAATATCTTCGTCTGCACTTTTAACGTGCGTGAAAATGACCAAGAATGGATTTCCCCATCCTTGAGGTAAACACTTATAGTCAATGGTTTTAGATAGACACTCAATAAACGTACTTATAACAGTGGAAAGTAACCGTATTATTAGTCAAGTTTTATTTGATCTATGGTGTCAATTATACCATTTCAGTATGTCTCAAGGGTAAGTAACATCATACATGGTCTTTGTAAAATTAACGCAATCAAAGTATAACGAACATTTCATATTTTGACTATTTGACTGACGCCATCTCTCTGTATAAGCATCTGAGCTTGGAAAACTGAAGGGATAAGAACATGTATAGATAAGGGTGATGACGTAGCATACATTTGATATAAATTTGACAACATGGCGTTCATTTAACCTCATAGAAGTGACGTAAACTGAGAGGTGTGGTCTCATATCACGTTCTTTTTCGCTGGCTGAAAAGAGAGGGAAACAATATATTTTTTAAATTTGTGAAAGTGGAATGTAGGAAACAAACTGGAAGACCATCATTGCTTATTGAATATGACAAGTTTCTTTTAGAGGCAGGCAACAGAGAACGACAGATAGAAATAGGATCACTGATTTCCGACCATGGTTAAGTAGAAAGTAGGTCACTTCACTTCAAACTGCTTATTGTTATCACAGTCCAACAATCATATTTCTACTACGACGCTCGATCTAACAATAACCAAAATGTCCGTCTTGATTGTTAATAATATTTTATGTTGAACGTATTGCCTTTTAAGTAAACAGTTGCGCACCTTATGATAAATATTCTGTGCTGCTGAAACGGTCATCGCCAGCGACGACATTCTGACAGTTCAGGTACTCAAGCCATGTAGACTCCGTGGTTGGATGACAGTCCGATGATTAGAGAATAATGTTACCGTTAATCTCAATGACTTATAAGTGAACAATTGTCAATTTTGGCGGAAGCCCTAATTGCAATAAAAAAAAAAGGCAGAGACTGATAGTTTCCTTGACATCTCTCCGGATACTGACATAGTCGACTCAAATCTCCCACAAGGCCGCCGTGTTGTGGTCGCTGTTGACATACTATCATTCTCAAACGAGGATTGCTGTCGTTTAGCAAGAGATAGTTTTCTCATTGCGATGTTAGTTTCTTCAATACGATAGTTTTAATTCCTGTCACTCTTACATCAACCTACAACAACATTTTCATCTTTCACATTTTAAATATTTTACATAGTTTCACTGCTATCTCACCTGAGGTCAGTCATGTGCGCCCGTTATCTCTCTCTCTCTCTCTCTCTCTCTCTCTACTGTAAAAACCACATAGTATTAGTTCCTCATTCCTGTATTCATCATCATCATCATGTGCCAAACCGGTTGGCGTAGGTGATCATGTCCCTCCACAATCTTCTATCCAGAGTGCATCGTATTAGTTCTGTTGTTGACTGTTTTCCATGCCATGACACCAAGCTATCCAGTATTTTCTCTCTTTGTTGCCCGCGATCTCTCTTTCCTTTTATTTTGCCACTTGTAACCAAGTATTCCAACTTTCCTCTTCTCATGATGTGCCCAAAAAATATTGATTTTCTGATGGTTTCTAAGAGCTCCCTTTTTGTGTTGGACTCTTTGAGAACTTCCTCATTGGTCTATTTAGCTGTCCAGGGAACTTTCAACATTCTTCTGAGAAATCCCATCTCTGTGGCATCTAATCGTCTTTTCATTTGTGTGTCTACTGTTCATGATTCGCTTCCATGGGTCAGAATTGGTTCTATATAGCACCGATGAACTCTCTTTCTCATTTTTATTGACATAGATTTGTTGCATACGATATTTTTCATTTTCTGAAATGCTATTTTGGCTTGAGCTATTCTGCTTTTTATTTCTGTGGTGCATCTCCCATCTGATGTTATTATTGTGCCCAAGTATTTGAAACGTTGCACTTGTTTTAGATTTGTCTTGTTTATTGTTAGGCTGCATGATGGTGGGGATTGTTTCTTCAATATAACCATTACTTCTGTTTTCTTACTATTTAGACTGAGACATTTCTTGTTGCTTTCTTTTGCTATTATGTCTATCATTTCTTGTAGTTCATTCTCTGTCTCTGCTATTAAGACTGTATCATCCGCATATCGCAAATTATTTATTATGTATTACGTGAAGGTATTATATTAATTAAAATTAACCGTTCATTGTGAGATTTTTTTTTTTTTATTTGCGACAGTTTTGACAGTGTAGTCACTGTAATTTTCCTAGCGAATGACAATGTTTGAACAGCGATATTGTTTGTTTCCAAGTGAAATATATTCTTTCATAAAAACGGTAATATGTCATAATCTCGTATGTATATATACGTAATTTTATATAATTAATAAAATGTATACGTACATATATATATATATATATATATATATATATATATGTACATATAATCAGTTGTAACACACAATTCTTTCTTATGAAACAATATGTGAAAATAAACAATGAGAATATGATTAAAAAGAAGAAATGTCTTAGTTATATTTCTCTTAAGGACAGCAATAAGCAAACAGTTGTGATGCTGTGGTAAAGCTGAAGAATGGTGATCAAAGAACGTGTTGAGCACAGTTCACTATAACAGCTTTAACTTGAGCAATGATCCAAAACCGTGATATTTTATCCTGCATATGGTCTACCTCAGAAAGCTAAACAAATGTAATAAATAATCGTATAGATTATATCACATTTCTCTCGTTTGTCCTTTGTTTTTTTTTTTTTTTTTTGTGTTTTTTTTCTGAGGATGGTCATATGTAGCCCGAAACGTCAACATTTTATATTATTCTTCAGTATAAATATGTGACAATACACTGTATCCGACAGTCACTTATATTTCACTGTCTTCACAGATGAACAATTTTATGACTGGGGATGTGAAAGTAAGTATTAGTATCGATAATTGGCGAGAATTTGAAGGAAATTAGAAAATTGTTCTAGGAGTTTTTTTTTTTTTTTTTTGTACTGTATTCTTCTGACGAAGTCCCTATAGACTAGGTACTTACTTACTAGAGACTAGGACTTAATTTTGCGTGTTAAACCATTTTTCCCTGGCGGCCGTGTGTACAGGCGGTCCCTCGCCACACGAGCAGATAACTCCGTCTTCGGAGGTACTTATATTTCTTTCCGTCGATGAATATTTGATGTTTCAAGCCGAGCCTCGCTGCTGAGACCAGGGGTGGTTGCCGCAGAGAGAAACCATTGATAAAAATCCCAACTAGGGGGGGGGGTGGGGAGCTAGGATTTGAACTCACAACCTCTCTGTCTCGAGTCCGGCGTCTCGCCTCGAGACCAACCAGTCCCCTTACTGTATTCAGTATGTATAACAAAAATGTTATCTATATAATGTTCCCAGCTTTAAAAAAGGTAAAGACAGCTCCATAGCACGTTAAGCTGGATATCGAAGTGTTAATTACTCGTACTATTCCTCGTCATCAATAGATGAGGTTCCTAATGCTCCACATCACTACTTTTAATTTCCAGGGAACATATCTGTGACCCATTAAATGAGGCTGCATGGAGCACATAGCCACATTAAAAGTACAGTTTTCCTTCCCTCCTTGTTAGGTGTAGTGGCATTATGGTGTTAGTGACAATATATTTTTTATGACGACGACACATTTATGAGTGATGTGGTAGCTATCACGCCAGGCCGCCCATAGGTGAAAATGATTCGTATGAAATGCTGTATGAAATCCAAACCTTAGCCGTAGGCTAGTTATGATTTTGATTTAATTAAAATTCGTATTTTATTAAAATAATTAACTACATGAATAAGCCAGTAGCCCCATCACATATGAATAAACTAAAAAACGCATTCCATATCAGTTGCAAAAATGAAATATCATAGCAGGATATCAAATTATTACACTATTATAAAATTGTAACGAATAGTTATCAGAGCATGTTATACGATTTGATCATGTATGAGCAATTAATAATGACATTAGACATGAATTGAATATTAAGGATTAATGATATAACTGAAACACGCAACAATAGCCAGAAAGACATCATTTAAACTTGGGTAAACAGTCACAAATATATCATTGAAAAGTGCAGAGGAAATGTTTCTTTCATAATCATCAAGTCGCATATCCTTTGTAGAACGTTACATTCACCACAAACCGCCTGAAAGATTCTCTGTCTCTAACCAGGTCTCCAGCGTCCGCCATTGTCAAGTTCATTGTCTCCTTGATGTCTTGAAATCACTTTCTTATTGATGCGTCGACCATGAACTTAGTCTTCGTTCGTTTTGGTTTACCCGTTGAATAACAAATCACATCTCATTGTCATCCGCCCTTGAAACCACGTTTAGTGGACGTGTCGGAGTTGTCTTGTGGTTTGCAGTATAACTGTTATTTTACGGCTTTTGACCCAACACATCAGGCTTCAGTTATTGTCATTTTCCCAGTCCGCTGTGCCCTATGATGTGACCATACTACATGTATTGTCTTTGCGTAATAGTGTTGATAGCCAGTTCTTTTGAATATTCAAAGAGAAAATTAATTATATATATGTATATATATATATATATATATATATATATATATACATACATATATACACACATACACACATATATATTGTGGAGAATAGGTAAAATTAGAAAATATAAAATTGTAGATACAAAATGATTATATATATTTACATCTCGTAGAATCCGTCGTGGTACGATGCACTGTAACGGTAACCTATGTAAAACTTGAAATCCACGTCCTCCGAACGGATACAGTTCTCTTATCTAATCGTTCTTTTGAGATCAGAGAGGGATTCACTTGCACATGGCGGAACATTATATATGTCGTCGTATGTAGGGAATGCATGTTGACTTACATTGGCGAATCAGGACACCGACTTAGACTGATGCAGGAACATTTGTATGACAACTTTCGAGAATTGCTGGCAACGTTGTGGTCTCCCACTTCAACTCTCAGTGCCATCAGGATAAGGCTACTGTCTTAATTACTGGCCTCGTTAGTTGTTCCTCTGACAGCCGCAGCCGAGATCCTTTAGAAAATCATCTGATCGCAATATTAACCCATTAACCCACTCACCCCACATGGCATCAACGTGTTCCTGTCTCACGGGTAGCCCTCTCTTCTTACTCCTCCCTCACTCTTTTTCTTCTTGCACCCCTTCTCTCATCCGTTTCTCCCTCCTCTACTCTGGTTTTGGCTCTCTCCTGCAATTTTTCGTGCCTGCACTACATTTCTTAACTACCCTTTATCATATCAATCAGAAGTCCATTAGCTCTAAATCAGGATACCTTTCATATTATGAATAGATGGGAACAAGTTATCATTATACGCCTCAAAACAGGACACAATCGATTCCACAGTCACACGTTTACTAAATTCAAGTTCGGCACCTCAACTACATTAAAGATGGACTGCCGAACACATACTCCAAGACTGCACTGAATATAGTAGACTGAGATAAATTCATTGGCACATAGATACAACACTACAGACAAAACTATTTGGGCCACTGCAAGAATTACAAAAGAAGGAAACATTTATACAGGGAAAGACATTGTAGATATAGACAATACTTCAGGCCAACGAAAGATATATATATCTATTGATGCACCAAAGCAAACTATATACTCAGGCAAGCACGAACGCACATACACAAACACACACACACATCGCAAACACCCATATATGTGTATATATATATATATATATATATATATATATATATATATATATATGTATAAGACGTATAGATATGTATGCATAGGTAAGAAAAGGAACAGAATCTATGGGCGGTAGATAGATCGTTGAACAGAATAATAGAGTGTATATATGTTTGAAAATGCGTTTGTAAATTAGAATCTTTGTCATTTTCAGTTTTCTCAAATAATGGATAAGATATTGGATGTAAGTATAGTGATCTGTAACTCTGAGTGTATGGGCTAATACAATCACGTGCACATAGAGAGGAGAGAGAGAAGTTTCATTGTATAATCAGTTAGTTAGTTGGTAAGTTATTTAATATAAGCTACTTAGTTACCTAGTTATCCACATGTTTGTTTTGTTAGCGAGTCTCCTTTCCCCCCCCCCCCCCAAGCCTTGAAGTTAATACGTTTTTTTAGTTAATTAGGTAGCTAGTAGGTCTATAAAAATGTAGTCAAATATAATATATGCTTCGTTGATTGTATAGTGTAAAGTGTTGTTGTAAAAAATGTATTTTCTAAAAATGTGTAGTTGTCATTGTTATGTTGTTAGTTGTCAATCATTGTTTTTATTATAGTTTAATATTGTGTAATGTGTGTCTAAACTATTATAGTCTAAAATGTTATAGTCGTCTATGATAAGGTACTATTAATTGCCATTGAGGTCTAAAATAGTGTAGACTATGTTGTAGTTTAAAATTGTGTATTCTTCTTTGTTCTTGCTCTTTAGAACTTCAATGAGTCTTTTTTCTAACACCAATGTTTATATGAAAATGAGAAAAGCTAACAACAAACAATCAATAACGCTGAGTGTTGTCTTCAAAGAATGAAAGTACATTAACGCCAAGAAAATAGCAGTAATGAAAATAAATAGGAACATATAAAACATATGAGCCAAAATAAACCATACTCAAATAAAGCAAGTCAGATAATTTCAATATTTGGGCAATACATTTACAGATGATGGAAATATAAACACACACACACTGAAAGAGAGCGAAAGAGAAAGAGACAGATAGAGAGAGAGAGAGCGAGAGGCAAAGAAACATAACATATAGAGAACAAACATTGTCAACTTTCACATGACTCCGCTTTTTTCAAAATATCACATTTGCAGTTAAGAGACAAAGATTAAATATCATGTTCATACTAACTTAATGTTACCATGTCAAATATGGCCATTGAAAAAGTCCACACACAGAAGATCTGATCACAACCTGAGAAATATATCAAAGACAGATGGAAAACACAATGGGAAAAACAGCGAGGTTTTTGAATTAAACCGTGATTCAGAAATATATTTATAAAAAAAAATCGTTCAGACACGTGGTAATCATGTGACCAAACCAAACACAATTAAAAAAAAAACACTTTCTTCCTCAAAAAATGAGCACATAGAGCAAGATGAAGAACAAAGAAGGGACGGATAGACAGAATAAAAGACAAATGCATAAATGTAAACATGTATATATTCTAACATCATCCAGATAGTCTCAGACACAAGCCTATATCCTAAAAGGGAAGTAACTCCTATAACAAACAATGGATATTCAACAGACATAAGATTAGATAATAGTATACATTACTCTTGTCTCCTGCGACGCTTCAAAGCAACAGCAGAAGTAGGAAAGACAGAAAAAAAGATTGTCAATGTAGTCTAAAATAGTGCAGTCTTCGATAAAGTATTTACTGTTGTTGTAATATAAAATTGTGTAGCATTGATTGTTATAGTGTCTAAATTATTGTAACCCTAATTTTATTTTGTAATATGTGTAATATACTACAGTACTAATGTTTTTCTTGCAAATATATATGTAGTCATCATTCTAATTGCAATCTAATATTATGTAGCCCTCTCTTCGCTGTATTTGTAGTGCAACATATTGTAGTCTTCTCCTTTCTGTTAGGTTTACTTATACAACTTCTTAATTTTGTTTACCTTGTGTCTTATGCATTTCTTATTCCTACTCGATGTATAAAGGTGACGTCACTATCATGTGACCTCTACCATCTGTAACATTAGGGACAGCTTTGGTTTCAGTGACTATTTTTATCCAGGCTTTTGTTTATTTTATTAAATAAATATGACTTCTACAAGAGAAATTGTTCCCCTTGTGCCACTCGTGAATTTGTTACTTTCTGTAAGTGATGGGTGTGCGTGGTCGTACGGCTAAAACCACTGATCCGCTAGCTGAAAAGCCGGCGTACGGTGTTCGAAGCCCGCGGTAGACAGAAATGATTTTTTCTATCGGGGTGAAATAAAAATCCTGAGTCTCACACGTCGTGGCGACTGCTTGACCAAGCGGCCTTTATCCCTCGGGTTCTATCGTTGCCCCCCCCCCCCCCGACATACACCAGCAATGATACTATATGTCGTAAAGAAAGATAGTTTTTGTATTTGATGAGACTGTTAGAGACATACACGGCACTTTGATTACTGTGTTGTAACAATTAATTATGAGTTATGCTTCTTTCTCTTGTGTTATCAACGAGGATCCTCATGAACTATTTTTGTTTTGGATTTCCTAGATTTAAGATTCAATCTTTCACACGGCTGTTTGTTAATGATATTTTAGTAGTATTGGTAGATTTGTCTAAGTTCTGAAACATGACTTGAGTGTTATTCTGCAATAAACATGATAACAAATCGTTAATAAAAGACACTATAATGAACATTTGGCGTTATTCTTTCTCTCTCTCTCTCTCTCTCTCTCTCTCTCTCTCTCTCTCTCTGCGATCAGAACTCAATCAGAGTAGGATTCAAGAATCTCACATGAAGTCAGCTGTCAGGCTAAGTGTGTTGATCGCCCCCACAGACAGAACGTCACAATTAGAATCTGCCAGATCCACTCTTATTGAACACCCGTAAAAATGTTGCACTGTGTTCTGTGCCAGTGGCCCAGTGAATCCGATTTCAGCCAGCATTTTATTCAGGTTTGCATTCCTTAGCCTTTGATTGTCCCCAATCTTCCTGCAAAGCAGCATATGATCTTTTCTGTAGGGGGATTCTGTCCTTAGATGGTCTGCCCTCCCAGGTTTACGAGCACCATCTGCCCGAGTCACTAGAGGTGACTAACACATACATGCATACACAAAGATATGAGATGTGACCGACACAGACATGCACACATCCATACGAGGCATGACTAAAACTAACACACATCAAGATATATGACACATGACTAACATAAACATGCACATAAAGATATGAGATATGACTGACATAGACATGCACACACAAAGATATGACACATGCCTAACATAGACATGCACCCAAAATATGATATATGACCAACATAGACATGCACACACAAAGATATGAGATGTGACAAACATAGTCATGAACACACGGGGATATGAAATGTGACATACACAGACATGCACACACAAAGATACATGACTAACACAGATACACACTAAGATATGACTAAACACATACACACATAAAGATATGAGACATGATTAACACGAACACACCAAGATATGAGATATGACTAACATGACACACACCAAGATATGAGCCATGGCCAGCACACACATAAACACACACACACAAGCTAAGATACTAGCCATGGCTTGCAGAGAAACACATCAAGATATGAGCCATGGCTAGCACAGAAACGCATCAAGATATGAGCCATGGCTTCACGGAAAAACACCAATAAATGAACCATGTCCAGCACAGAAACACATTAAGGTATCCATATGCTTGGGTTTGTTGTAGTCGGCAAACTTTTCTTAACGTAGGAATCATCGTCATACGAGACGCAGGCCCCGATTAACTGTTCATAGGTTTCGTTCAAACAGTTGTCCGGAGATTTGAGAGTGCAGTCTGACCAGTAGAACGTTCCCTAGCATGTACATTTCCCGGATGACTGTTCATAGGTGTCGTTGAAACAGTTGTCTGGACATTTTAGAGTGCAGTCTGATCCGTAGTACGTTTCCTTGCACGTACAATCTGTACTTTCCGGGTCACATATGATGTCACATCCATCAGAACACGTCTGTTTGCACTGTAGCCCAAAATTACCATCGGGACAAGTGTCAATACAAGTGTAGCCAGGATGCTTACTTTGTAGGCATTGGCGTTATTGATGGTTAAAGCATGATTTTTCACGTCAGGAAGGGTCAAATATGTCCACTTTTAAAATGTGTATTCTCATAAATGTTATTGAACTTAAATACCAATAAGATAAAGATTAACTGTTCTAGAATATTCATATTTGTATACAGCGTCAAATTTTTGAGACACTCCTATAAAATATCAATGTCAAGAGTGAGTGGAATGTTATTTCCTCCTGACATCTCCATTCTCACATGTAACAAAGTGTTTATGATGTTAACTAAAATGCCACTTTGTGATTAAAGCAAGCAACTGTGCCCATCACGAATGTGTCATAGCTTGTATCAGTCTTGCTGGTAAAAAAAGTCTCATAGAAAACGTATCCGCATTTATCGTATTTCTACACACATCATGTATCTGTATGTAACTTGTTTTCTTATTTCTTTTATTAGCATGATGGCATTACTTCTATAAATCTTATTATATGTTATATTTTTGACAGGGTCTGGCTCCATGATAAAGCCCATTCTGTTATTTATTATTTTATTGCCGACGTCACCCAATATACTGATGCACATTCCCTGACTGTTTCATTTATTTGTTTCCTTTAATGTTTGTGTCCGCTACTCCTTGTATTTTACTCTAATCTTCATAAAATGTTCAATATGTCAGAATCATTGACTTTTGGGATTTGTTATTAAAGAACCCATAACTGTCCTGGTTTTCATGCACCAGTAATTACAGTAGCACTTTAAATATATAAAACAACTTTGAGACCTTGATATCGATCTACAATCAACTGTGGACTGTAGGACATATACTGGCTTCTGGATATGTGAAAAGCATATGTCGAACGAAGAGGGATAGTAGTAAGCGGACATGGTACAGCAAAACGTAAAATTATTCAAATATGTAACTGGGCGAATCGGACAGAATGATATTAGAACTTGTAAACACTCTTATAAACAAATGCTTATATATTTTTTTTAATCGAGACACTGCATTTAATTATGGTTATAATATTAACAGTAATGTTTTACACTAACATCCAGTCATATGACATGACGTAACATAAATCAGTTGTGAATAGACTACTACTCGAGTTGTTCCATCACGTTGTTGCTATGATGTCATTGGACAAGAAGGATATCATTCCCATCTACATTCACACTTGACGAAAATGTTAGTAGAGAAGTTAGTCTATACATGGTCTGATAAAATGTTCTGTCCAATAAGAAAATACAAGTAGGCAGTTATGTGAATTTCTGGGACAGCGCTTTATCGTGTCATTGTCAAATGATAAATGCGGCAATTACAAGATTGATGATGAGATCTCAAAATTATGGTTGTTTAAATGACGTCGTCACGTGATGATCATTTATTGGATCATCTTCTGTACCCAGTGAAGCTCTGCATACATTTACTATTATTGCTGGTGTGTGACGTCAATTTCGGGACGAATCACATAATTTAGATCAGCGACCGTTTGTTGTTTGTATGTTCTATTTGTCTCTGAGGTAAGCCCAGATAAAGGCGGTATGAGAAGGACCAGGGTTCAAAGTCCAATAGAAGCGGTTGCGATTTTTCAAAATTGAGAACAAATTAATCCGTGGTTTCTGTATGACGTTACTCTCCTTTATCTCTCGGAGAGTGAGATCCAATGTTGAGCCCTCTCGAGTAACGATAATAGGCAGGAGGATATAAATATGGCCGTTGTCTCGGTCAAAGTTGTCAGCAGAAACCAACCCACACGTTGGTACCAATGCCGTGTTACGGAGTTTGTGCACGAGGGCCAGGATTCTCCTCGGATTGTCTCGTGATTGTCGAGAGGGATATCATAGAATCAATGAATTCTCCCGGTGTGCAGTGATAATGATCCTAAGAAAAACAACAACATTCTCTTGTAGTTGTGGAAGTGAAAATCGTGATGCAAAATGTGTCTCAAGGCTCTCTCAGAAAGAAGGTATGCAGTTGATGAAAGATCACTAACCCGTGAGAGCTTGCGTCAAGGGTAATACACACGGAGTTAATATTCTCTTTATTACGATCTCTCACTAATCTCCTGGTTTATATGTGTTTACATACTTGTCCCACAAATCGGTAGTGATGTAACCACAAACGAGACTGAGTTCTGTTGGGGAATTCGCCTATTTTGGCAAAACTTGAAACATTGTCAGAACTGATACTCATTAGTAACTATTGATGCGTCACGGTGAAGTACATCTTTGCAAAAATCGCCCAATGCTTAGCGTACCACTGCTCTATTGTAGATTAAATGCAAAAGTAGATCGCAATCACTTTAACCAATATTGCCTACCTAGTAGTCGACCTAGTAGACTTTAGATCATTCGAACATTTTGCAGATCACAATGTGTACTCAGCAGTTGTTAGTTAATACATATAAGTTTAGCTTTAGTCCAGTTAATGATGACAACAGAATATATCATTTCCACGTAATATTTTTTTATTAAAAACAAAAATCATGTCTTAAAAATCAGATTGAAACGGGGTTCGAAAATGTAAGTGTCATGAACAAGGAACTAAACAGAAATGATAAGTAATAATTACACTTATGTATATCTATAATGTATTGTAAAATGTATGTTAATTAAATGGACATGTATTAGATGAGCAGCAATTTGGATTTAGGAGAAATAGCGGGACAAAAGAAGCCATATTCTGCATGAAAACAGAAATCGAAAAGTACACAGAAGTAAACAAACCAATATATGCATGCTTCATGAACTACACCAAAGCTTTTGATTGAGCACACCACACACAACTTAGAGGATGCCTAAAAGAGATGAATCTATATGACATGGACATACGACTAATACATAGACATAGGAAACAGAGCGCCCCTCGAAGGAGGCAGGAGAGATGGACGCAGCCACCCTAGTGGAACGTAGATGTCGAGGAAGCTTGTCGGAGCAAGAGGCAAACGGTCAAGACATGGCAGAAAGCCAGAAGGAATGGAAGAACACAACCTGAGCTCTTGAAGCGTCTGAAAGTAGAGGTCGACCAAAAAATTATGCACTTTAAACTATGCGCTAAGAAGGCTAAGGATGCCAAATGGGATGACTTCTGTAAAAATGTGTGCTCAGAAAAAACATCGCTAGCCACATTCTGGCGTCTTCATCAGTGCATGAATGGCAAAACACGACACAGAAGCATACCAGACTTTCAGAGCACAGACCGGATATGGCACAAATCTGATGAGAGCAAAGGGAAGGCCCTGCTTGCCCGCTACATTGAGCAGACGGACCAAATAAATGAGGCTGTAAGAATGAGGATACGGGGATCGCTGTCAAAATTGTGTAAGGATGTAGGGCTGGAAGAAGATCTCACAATCACAACCGATACCATTCGCACGACACTTAAAAGGTCACACAACACTGCTCCTGGCCCAGATGGTGTTCGGTACGATGACATAGGCGATTTAGTTGACGGCGACTTGACAAAACTGGCCAATGAGTGTAATGCCAGTATTCGGAGTGGCCAGATTAAGGAGGAGAGGCTACACAGTTACTTACTACCGCTACCGAAGCCAAACAAGGACCATTCTCAGATCAGTGCCTACAGAATCATCACAATGCAGAACACGGCGGGCAAGCTGCTGGAGAAAATAGTTGCCCGTGTCCTCACTTGTCACCTTGAACAGAAACGCGTATTCCCACCCACACTCGGAGGTTATAGATATAACAAAGAGACATGGCTCAATGCGGCAGTCTTTGCCTATGACGTCTTCGAAATCTTTCTCAGACGAGAGGAAACATCTGCTGCTGCTATAGATCTGCAGAATGCATACAACAGAGTACCATTTGAATATCTCATGCATATGCTCCTCAAACTGGCGGTGCACCCCTTCCTCAGATGAATCTCCGCGGCACTGTTTCAGAGGAAGGTGATACTCAGATGTGGAAGTTGGTCTTCCGAGCCAACATCCACTTGTTCAGAGCTGCCACAAGGTTCACCATTGTTATCAGTTCTATTTAACGTGTACACAATAACGATCACGGAACAACAGCTGGGTGGGAGGGAAAGAACTATGACTTTTGCTGATGATTTTCTGGTATATCGACAGGGAAGAGACAGACGGGGAATCGTCTCCACAATGCAAGACGAACTCAATCGCATTTCTTCCTGGTGTGGGGTTTCAGGTGCCTTGGTTAATCCTAATAAAGCATCAGTTTTATGGTTCACCCTTAACAATCATATCGTTAATACGACCACACCGGTAGTACGAATGGGAGCTGATGAGGTGACCAGGGACTAGTTGATGACATACCTCGGAGTTAAGTTTGATAGCATCCTGTGTTTTCGGGATCACGTCGACCATATGATAACAAAATCCCGCAAAGGATTAGCCGGCTTGAATGTCATGGCAGCTGCCAACATCGAGCAGAGGCTACCTACTCTTCTGTTCCAGGGATTAGTCCTCGCACCAATCGAGTATGCCCTGGCAATTCTTACTGTCAGTACGACTCAAATTGAGAGGCTGGAGAAAATACAAAATGAAGCCAGGCGCATTTTCCTGGGTTGTACGAGGGACACTGCCTGTGTAGCAATGAGGTATCTTCTTGACTTTCCAACTATGGATGACAGAATCAAGATCAGGAGAGCACGAGCATACATGTAGACTAGTACAGATACAGAGCATCCATTGCACCACGTGCTCAATACAGAGAAAGGTGACAGGCTAAAAAGAGGCAAATCATTGGTGGTAGCAGATGTCATCAAACAGGTCTGTGGGCTTACCAATATCAGCGTTGGTGAGGGGTGGATACCGGTGCCTACGTCATTCAAGGGGACATTCTCGTGTATTGTCACACTCAACAGGAAAAGTAGGGAACAGAACCCGGTCGTGATTAATGCGGAGGTCAACGGTCTCATCTGCGATAACACCGATGAGGAAGATACAGTCATCTATACAGACGGATCTTTAAGACGACACTAAAGAAGTGCGTGGGCATTTACAGCACGCTCGGCAGGCAGAATAGTCAATGAAGACAGTGGTGCATACGTCATGACCACGAGTAGCATGACAATGGAGGCGATGACAGTGACCAAGGCATTCAAATGGTTAGAGTCACAGACGACACCCACGAATATATACTGAGTGATTCGATGATCATGATCCACGTCACTTCTTCGGATGATAGAAATGGGAGTTAAGATGGGCACAACCAGAAATGAGAAACTTATTGGCCGTGAAAGAAGACTTATCAACCAACATAGAACTGGGGTCGTCCGTCGCTGGACACTGAGGGAATTGCTGAGGAGGGGATCTAAGCACCTAATGACATGTTCGGAGTGCAATGATAATGACCCGCAAATAACTCAATAACTCTATACGACTAATACGTAATATATACTTGGAGCAAACAGCAATAATAAAATATAACAAAGAGAACTCTACACCCATTGATATAAAAAAGAGGAGTAAGACAGGGATGCATCCTATCACCAAACTTGTTCAATCTTTACACTGAGTAAATCATTAACAACATCATAGAGATGCCAGACCTACAAATTATTGGAAAGATAATCAATAACCTATGATATGCTGACGATGCTATACTACTAGCAGAAAATGATAAAGATCTATAAAAATTACTTAATGAAATAAACATGACAAGCACGCAATATTGACTATATATAAATATCAAAAAGACTAAAACTATGATCATAAACAAAGAACATACTCAAAACCCACAAGTGGATATCAAAATTGAAGGAATAGACCTTGAGACAGTTCAGAACTACAACTACCTTGGGCATTCTATAACCAGTGATGAAAAATGTACAACTGAAATAAACAAAAGATTCGGAATGGCACAATTTAATTGTAATGTCGTGAATTATATACTACTATCAAAAAATAACACCAGGGCTAGGATATATATAAGTGGATATATAGAAGAATAGGTTGAATTGGATGGAAAGAAAAGAAAACAAACGATGAGGTCTTATAACAACTAAACGTGAAAAGAGAATTACAAAAACGCAAATCAACCAAGATAAATGCGATTTGTGGGCCATATTAAAAGGCGCAACAGCCTACAAAAAGTCTTCTTGGAAGGAAAAATACAAGGTAAAAGAGGTAGATGCAGACCAAGACTAACATGGACGAGTAACATCAATAGATGGACAAATCAGCCTATGACAACCTGCAATCATCAAAGCAAAAGACAGAGTAGAATGGCGCTCTATGGTAGCCAACCTTCGTTGCGGAGACGGCACTCGATGATGATGATGGTGATGATATATGCACTTATTAGATGATATATCCTATAAATAATGACACATCTGAAAAGCATATGAGTGATATATTAATCATTACATTAAGGAATACAAAACAGCAATGACAAATTAGGATACGCTCCCGACATTGATGTCTGAACTGTTTTGGTGTTTGTACCAACAGTGACAGATCATAACAAAGGAATATGTAGTTTAACAGTGAAAGATCATAACAAAAGTGTATGTGTTTAACATTGTAGGATCATAAAAAGGCATGTAGTTAAACAGTGCACGATCATAACAGTGTATGCAGTTTAACAGTGAAACATCATAATAATGTTGTATGTAGTTAAGTGTGCACGATCATAATAACAGTGTCATCTTCTTCTACTTCTCTTTCCTTCCTCATCTGCTTTTCAGCGTCGAGGGAAGATATAATTTGCGGTCTTTTGCTCTTCTGTTCGCCTCTGCTGCTGTTATGTTTCCTAGTGCTTCTAATATTCAATCTAACCATCTTTTTCGTGGTCGACTCTTGGGCCTGGTGTTCTCACAACGTTTGTTGAAGGCTCGTTGTGTTGTATTTTGTTCTTTCTGCCTTGTCACGTGGCCAAACCATTTTATCTTTTGTTTCCTTATATATTCTATGGCGGGGGCTATTTCTAGCTTTTTTCTCAGTTCTTCATTTCTGATCTAATCTCTCAGACTTCTATAAGTTCGACTTCTTTATTTTTTATCCCGCATATTTGTATCGTTACTACTTAATCTCCTTATCAGGGGAATGGAATAGAGAGCTAAGGATTAATTTGTAGTTGTTATAAGACCTCATCGTTTGTTTTCTTTTCTTTTCATCCAATTCAACCTATTCTTCTATATATCATCTTTCAAAGGCTTCAATTACCTGTTCCATTTTCCTGTCCAGGAATAACAGTGTATGTAGTGTAATAGTTCAAGATCATAACAAAAGTGTATGTAGTTTAATAGTGCAAGATCATAACAGTGTATGTAGTTTACTAGTGCAAGATCATAACAAAAGTGTATGTAGTTTAATAGTGCAAGATCATAATAACAGTGTATGTAGTTTAATAGTGCAAGATCATAACAAAAGTGTATGTAGTTTAATAGTGCAAGATCATAATAACAGTGTATGTAGTTTACTAGTGCAAGATCATAACAAAATTGTATGTAGTTTAATAGTGCAAGATCATAATAACAGTGTATGTAGTTTACTAGTGCAAGATCATAACAAAATTGTATGTAGTTTAATAGTGCAAGATCATAATAACAGTGTATGTAGTTTAATAGTGCAAGATCATAACAAAAGTGTATGTAGTTTAATAGTGCAATATCATAATAACAGTGTATGTAGTTTAATAGTGCAAGATCATAACAAAAGTGTATGTAGTTTAATAGTGCAAGATCATAACAAAAGTGTATGTAGTTTAATAGTGCAAGATCATAACAAAAGTGTATGTAGTTTAATAGTGCAAGATCACAACAAAAGTGTATGTAATTTAATAGTGCAATATCATACCAAAAGTGTATGCAGTTTAACAGTACAACATCATAACAACAGTGTATGTTGTTTATCATCATTGATGAAAATAAACTTGTATTCTCTCAGTATGTTTCATGTTTAACAATATATTAAAATCTGTCCTTTCTCATTCCCCCCTCCTGTTTAAAGCTGAAACCGTACCATTTTTCCTTTTGTTTTCTTTACTTCCTAGCTAGCTGGTTTACAACAACTTCACAGTCTTATGCCTTTTCTGTCGTATGTAGTTCACAAAAGTTTTCATTTACCGGGGATCCTGAAGCTGTTCATTAATTATGTTGCTAACTTGTTACCAAACAACAGTCTTAACCTGATAAGTTTATTAATTTATCTCTGCGTCCGTTATTATTACATCTCTCCGTTTTATTCCTTCGGTATTTGATGATGTCACAATATAGTAAAGTTGTTCTTTTCTCATAATAAGACTAAACATTGATGAATGAGTAAGCGCGTTAGTGTAAATGTGTGTCATAACTTAATATGAGGCGTTATGTTTAGTTAATGTAATATAATAACATGTACAACTAAAATGACCAACGATGAAATTCTAAAAGAGGTCAGCGCAAAAACGGAGCTCCTAAGAAACATCAGAAAGAAAATGAATCGACAAATTAAAGGCGAAAAATAAGAAAATAAAAATTGAAAACTTGGTTACATCTAGCAAAATAGAGGGAAAGTCAGATCGAAGACAACAAAGATACTGATCAGCTTATTATCATGGCACGGAAAACAGTCGATATAATTAAAACGGTGGACTGCGGACAGATAATTGTTGAAGGACGTGATTGTCAACTCCAACCGTCTAGTCACAGAATGATGATTAATATTATACTTGCATTGCGTAGAAAACGTTTTCTTAAATGTTTACAAATGAATAACTAATAGAAATACACTAACATACATCACAATGAATAGAACTAAACGAGGGTAGTATACGAATAAAAAAGCACGCATTATTAAAGAGTAATTTCAATATATGGAAAGTAGTTGATGGAATGCCGATAAATTGATGATGATGAAGACATAGATATGATGACGTAAATATTCTACGTCACAACATTTTGCTACCGCAATATTTACCTTATGTAAATGTTTTTATTTTTCCTACACTTCCTTTCTCTTACACTTTTAGATATAGATCTTCTCCTTCCCTATTAGGTGGGTTTTTTTTACAATACATTTCTCATACTCATCTTGTACAATTTATCTTTTCTCAACACAACCCCACAAGATGCTTGATTACTTCTGAGCTTAAGTTTCCTTTTTTTAAAAATTATTGTTCTCTGTTAGACTATCACAGTCATTCTCTTATCCGACCATGGTGGTGGTGTTATTCCGCTACAAAACATGATACATGAGGCTTACGTTCATTTCTGCTGACCTGCTGACCTAAATAACAAAACAGAGTTACATTTTCCTTTAATAATACATGTAGTAATAATTAGTGGGTTATTGTATATTCTATTGACAAATACACACACGAGGTTAAGAATCCCAATTAAATGTGAAGCTTATTGCAAAAGTGTGGTATTTCAGGTGCAGATGTTTAACACCAATGACATACTGTTTGAATTGATTAGGAAATCTGGCAATTATAGCGTTACAGTGTCCAGCATGAGAATGGAGATAGAAGCAGCAACGGCGAAGATAACATGCTTGGCTACACAGAACGTTGTTCACGCAGTTTTAGGAATTGACTCGCAAAGTATATTACAGAATATTGACATATAGTGTCTGCGGCAGGAGTGGATGCCGAATTTGGATAACTCTAAAGTGAAGCGATTAAACTGGGTGTTCTATTCAGGGCTCGCTGGTGTACATAAAAATGAAATAGCACATAAGCCTGCTGGCGGCTCTAGCACTGAGAATGACCTCACTCTGGACATAGGGCATCAACAAGTTGTTTTTCTTCATTCATTAAAGTTAAAATAGGTGAATGGGTGGGGCAACGATGTATATATTGATACATTAGGTGTCTAAAGGTGGGAAGGGGATCTAGTCGATCATGGGTGCTTAGTGGGAAAAGGTAAATGTATATATAATCAAGACATTACAGGAACAATCAGTCCAGACATTCCAGGAACAATCTGTCAGCATACTCTTTGAGAAATGCTGGGACGCCGGTGGAGCGTTTATGGGAATATCCCGACTGCCATAAAACTGATTCCACGAATGTAATAAAATAGCTTGATTTGATCACTTTTTTTCACTACAAATATATATTTTAGACTGTGCAAAAAATGGACCTTCTTCGTATCGTAAGCAATATTATGAAATTACATGTTTATGGTTATAAGATAAGCATGAGTGTATTAGATGTGATTGAATGAACTTGTTTAAACATCATTGAGTAATCTCATTGATTTATCATTCACACTTCCAGGTCGATAACGCTCGTTGTGTTGTTGTTGTTGTTGTTGTTGTTGTTATAGATCCAGTGCCCTTTGAGCAGCTGCCTTTCGGCTCAATGCTATATAGTAGTATCTGCAAGTATTTCTAAGTTCTGCTGTGGTTCCGTACAGAGTGTTCCATTTAGAGGGACTTTAAGGAAATAGTGTTGTTCTGATGTCAGTGAGCTCAGGGCATTGAAACAGGTGGTGTTCTACTGTTTCGTGTGGGTGATTACAGTGTGGACATACTGGGGTATGGTTTTATTGTATTCTATTAATGTAATTATTCAACATAACATGTTTTCTAAGTCTGAAGATGGTGGTTTGGTCACTTCTTGTTAGGTTGTTGATGTTGTTTTGTGGATTTGGTATTGCCATATATTTAAAATCTCTCTCCCTGTTTTTCCCTAAGGCCCATTCATTCAACCACTCCTCCCTACTGTTGGAGTTTATGACTTGTTTGGCTGTGTCTAGTGTAATGGATGTATGTATCTATGTTTGTCTGGATCATTTCTTAGCTAATGTATTTCCCTTATCACTTCCTCGTATGTTTCAGTGTTCCGGGATCCATTGCATTATCAATCTGATAGTATGTGTTTCAATGAGTTTGTCTGTATCTATGATAACCTGTGTAGGTTCTGGTTTGTTCGTGTTGTTTCCCAGTCCTTCCAGAGTCGATTTGGAATCCGTAAATATGGCTGTGTTTGTTTTCTTCGGTGGTGTGGTATCGAAACTCGTATTTAAATGGTAAATTGCTGTTTCTATAGCTGTTATTTCTGCTTCATAATTGTTACAGACTTCACCACAAGGGCCACATATTTCTTCTACTGTTCCAGCTGGATTATGTATTAATATTCGATATCCAGCTTTTGAATTTGCGTTAGTGGCTGCACCATCTGTGTATGTATGTATCCAATGTTCTGGATAAGTATCTATTGTTTTCCTTGCTGTTAGTGATACTGATACAGGGTCTTCTTTATGTATCTCTTATGTCACATTGCTATACATTTATTTCATGATTTTTATAATTCGTACTTGGTGACATTTCTTTGATTACTCTTGATATGTGTAGGCATTTTTTAGGTAGATTGAATTTCTCTTGTATATTTCTAACATGTTGTAATACTAACATCTGCTTAATTCTTTGCTTTGGAGTCCATGTATCTACTCATTTTCTGCTAGGGTGGACCTCCATTCTCTTTTGTCTTTCATAGAGAACCATAGCGGACTTGTTTCTACTCAACTCTAACGGTTCCACATTGCAGTGAATTTCGCAGGCTGCAACTGGAGTGGACCTCATTGCACCACTGATGAGTCGTAAAGCATTATTTTGTATCTTGTCCAATGACAATTGGTTTGCTGGATATCACTATGAGCGTGCTACCGTGATCCAGAGCGAACATATCCCAGATAGAGATTTCTAAGCGTTTCTTTGTCTGCTCCACATAAGGTACTGGAAAGCTTTTTCATTAGTTGAAGCCTTTGTGTTGCCTTCTTAGTAAGATTAGCTACGTGTTTCTTAAGATCCAATTGTCGGTCTAGTTGTATTCCTAAATATGCAGGGTGTTTTTTTGTAGACCATTGTGTTGGAGATTGAGTTTGATGTTTGCCATAGCTATTTTTTTACTTCTATTAATTACTGTGTGTACTGTTTTCTGTATTTATTTTTATTTTCCAGGTATTACATTATTCTTCAAAGGTGCCTCAGGTCTTCCTGTTTGTGCTTCAGCTGTTCTAATATTTTCATTCGTACTCCACGTGACCAGATCATCCGCATATAGACCTTTTTTTTATTTATCAGAGTTTTGGTCAGATCATTAATATGCATATATATATATATATATATATATATATATATATATATATATATATATATATCAAAAAAGGGTACAACTGAGTGGTATATATATATATATCAAAAAAGGGTACAACTGAGTGGTGATCCCTGTGGTAATCCTTCTAGCACCTCATTTCTGTTATGGGTTAATTAAATTTAGTTTGTATTGTTCTGTCAATTAGGAAATATTTAACCCATTTGTACAGTTCCCCATGTATCTTAATGCCTTTTCTAGTTCCGTCCTGTTAAAATCTTCTTGAAATATTGCAGTATTTGTTGTTGGGGCTCTTTCAATTAATTTTAAATTATGTAGATGAATTGTATCGCTAAATGTAAGTTTGCTCGCTCTGTTGACTGAAGCAAAGTAACTATTACATTTTTTTAAGCATATTTTTTTTAGAGCTGATGATTTCATGATTAAATTTGATTGGCTCATGTTTTGGTTCTCTTTTTTCTCACCAGACAAATGTTGCATAAAAATTCATGCTTTATTTCTTTCATGTCGCAGATCGAGTTTATTGCATGTCTCATGCCATTTCTCTTTCTTTGCTTTTTTAGTAACTAGTTTGACCTTAGTACTAGCCTTGTTATAGTTTATTTTATTATTGAAAGTCGAGTTCCGCTCAAGAATTGTTTTGGCTTTCTTTAATTCTGATATTGCTGTCTCCAGTTCTGAGTTCTAAAACGGTCGATATTATGTCCTACACCCTTTACGTATAGTTTGTACTGATTAGTTGAGTATTATTTGTGTGAGCATCTCATTAAATTTTTCCATGTTGTTGTTTGTCTGATTGTTCAATGGTTAGTCGGATTTTTCATGATATAGCTTCCAGTCAGCTTTCTTAAAATTCCATCTCGTTCTCTGTTTTGTTTGGATTTTTGTTGTTTTGGTGTCTACTATGGTGACTATGGGTCTGTGATCACTGCCTATGTCATCAATAACTCCAATGTGGTAGTAGCTCATGAGATCAGCAGAGCAAATGGTCAAATCGGGTCTACTGAGGGAGAGACGGGCTCTATGTAGGAGAATTAGTGTTGATTCTGTGTCCTGCATCATTGTAAGATTAGTTGATTGACAAAGTTCTTCTATGTATATTCCTCTGGGATTTGAGTTAGAATACCCCCATTGTGTTGAATGTCCATTAAAACCTCCAGTCAAGCTAGTTCTATGGTAGTTGACTTGGTCAAGTTCTGTTATGTTACAATTTGTACCTGGTGGATTGTAAACATTATAAATATTATATTTGCTGGATGCAAACCAAATTGTGGCTTTCTGAACATCTGTTAGTTCGGTATTATTTAGTGGCACTACATCTCCCTGTATATTGTTTTTGATGTAGGTGATTATACACCTGCAGTTGTTGGTACACTTACTTGGATAGCTGGTGTAACCTGTTATATGTGTGTCTATGTTCTTGTGTAGTGTTTCCTGCAATAGGGCAATATGGATCTGGTATTTGTACATGCTTTTGGTTAGCTCTGTTTTCTTGTTTTTGAGGCATGAAATATTAAGTTGTAATATGTTTAATGTATTTGTTTTTCCACTCTGACCAATCTTCATGCTCTGTCTTCCATTAAAATATGTTTATATTGCAGTTTGTTGGATCAAAGGTTTCTGGTTTTTGTATGAGTTATTTGTATTTCTTCCAGTAGCTGATTTATAGCTCAGTCCAGTCTGGTCGATCACTGCCTAGTACAGACCTTGTTGACCGAGGCGGCGTCCGAGCTCGTATCGATTTATAGACTTGATGTATATGAGATTGTTAAAACTGGGTGATATGTGGGATATCTTCCTACCTCAAGGTGAAGGTTTTGCAAATCTTCGTCGCAATTCCTTGCATGGCATGTGTGGTGTCCCTGTCTCTGCTGACACATCCATGTGTTCACTTTCTAGGCCCTGTATTCAAGCAGCCCATTCCCCGCCACCTACTGTCACTGGCACTTACTCCTTTCATTCAGGTGTATCACATGAGGGTCATATGTATCGAAAGAGGATCGTCACGACCTGTGTCACTTATGTCTGTACGATGTTCTACAGGACTGTTTAAAGGAGACATGATGGACTTCTAGTCAGTACTAGAGTCATCTGTCTTCAAGTATGCCAGTAAATGGTCTCGAGGCGGTTTTACTGCAGCTCTCACCCTGTCCACAGGGAAATCCTATAGAAATAGTAATAATATAGAAGACAAGAGACTCACTTAAGGGTTCCTATAGAAATAGTAATAAGATAGAAGACAAGAGACTCACTTAAGGGTTCCTATAGAAATAGTAATAAGATAGAAGACAAGGTACTCACTCAAGGTTCCTATAGAAATAGTAATAAGATAGAAGACAAGGTACTCACTCAAGGTTCCTATAGAAATAGTAATAAGATAGAAGACAAGGCACTCACTCAAGGGTTCCTATAGAAATAGTAATACGATAGAAGACAAGACACTCACTCAAGGGTTCCTATAGAAATAGTAATAAGATAGAAGACAAGGCACTCACTCAAGGGTTCCTATAGAAATAGTAATAAGATAGAAGACAAGACACTCACTGAAGGGTTCCTATAGAAATAGTAATAAGATAGAAGACAAGACACTCACTCAAGGTTTCCTATAGGAATAGTAATAAGATAGAAAACAAGGCACTCACACGAGGGTTCCTATAGAAATAGAAATAAGATAGAAGACAAGGCACTCACTCAAGGTTTCCTATAGAAATAGTAATACGATAGAAGACAAGACACTCACTCAAGGGTTCCTATAGGAATAGTAATAAGATAGAAGACAAGACACTCACTCAAGGTTTCCTATAGAAATAGTAATAAGATAGAAGACAAGACACTCACTGAAGGGTTCCTATAGAAATAGTAATAAGATAGAAGACAAGACACTCATTGAAGGGTTCCTATAGAAATAGTAATAAGATAGAAGACAAGACACTCACTCAAGGTTTCCTATAGGAATAGTAATAAGATAGAAGACAAGACACTCATTGAATGGTTTCTATAGAAATAGTAATAAGATAGAAGACAAGACACTCACTCAAGGGTTCCTATAGAAATAGTAATAAGATAGAAGACAAGACACTCACTCAAGGGTTCCTATAGAAATAGTAATAAGATAGAAGACAAGACACTCACTCAAGGATTCCTATAGAAATAGTAATAAGATAGAAGACAAGGCACTCACTCAAGGGTTCCTATAGAAATAGTAATAAGATAGAAGACAAGACACTCACTCAAGGGTTCCTATAGAAATAGTAATAAGATAGAAGACAAGGCACTCACTCAAGGGTTCCTTTAGAAATAGTAATACGATAGAAGACAAGACACTCACTCAAGGTTTCCTATAGATATAGTAATAAAATAGAAGACAAGGCACTCACTCAAGGGTTCCTATAGAAATAGTAATACGATAGAAGACAAGACACTCACTCAAGGGAGAGTGAGGGTGATTAGATGAGAGCCATGGCGTATACCACATGTCAGTGGGCTCATCACAGCCCAGTTATACCACATGTCGGTGGCCTCTAGCCCGACAGGTATGGGGCTCACCTCCTCCCGGCCCAATTATACCGCTGGGAGATCGGTCGCGCCCAAGACCAACTTTGCGATAAGAAGGGGACCACGTGTAGGTTTTGCCTTCGACACAGTAGCCCAGTGGAGTTGAATTTCGTCCAACAAAACCGGAGAAAATTTTGTCAAAACAGAGAAGATTTTGTCATCCGATATCCACTGAGCCTGGCAAATGAGAGGCTATGAACGCTTCAAATACCTTTTGTTGATGCAAGGTGCGGACATCACCCAGCCCCACTCGTTTTGTTATAAAAATAGTATTGTTCCTGAAAAACATATGTATGTATGTGTGTATGTATATATATATATATATCTTCTCTTCTAAGTCCTGTCTTAGCACAGTCTCAAATATTGTTATACCTTTCCTTATACATGCTCTCCATGATGTGCGATCACTTGCCAGAAGTTGCCAGTCGTTTTCACAGATGGAGAAGTCTTTCAGAGATGATTTGCAGATATCTCTATATCGTAGTTTAAGTCTGCCGATTGATATATCCAAATATATGGCTGCTAAACATGGAGATCAATAAAATGACAATCACAGAGATGCAAACATCCATTATTGGAGTTTTGCGCAGAATAAAAGGATGGCAATGACAGAACAAAATCACTAACGTTAATTATGAGAAAGTGCCATTCAAATACAAGTTGACAAAGCGATACAATGAAGACGATGTAGCAGTATAGGACACACACATCATAAACCAACTGATAGTATTACAAGACAGGCCCATTTTTGTAATCCTCAGGTGAAGAAACGAAAGAAAGACCAAAATGTACTTGGTGAAGACAGATGGAAGAAAAGATGTAGATGATGGGAAAGACAAGAGAAGATCTTAAAAGAAAGGGAAGAAATATAAATACTTGGAAAGTGTTTTCTTTTAAACGTGTGCTCCACAGCGAGCTGAAAGAAAGAAGCAGATGATGAAATTGTCTGTACATTGAATTTAAATAATTTTTAAATATCGGATCTTTTGTTTTTGAACTATCAAGGCAGGTGTATATGAGTTTACTGTGTACATCTGAATGGTATAAGCTCTGACAGACTTTAATATGAACATAGAGACTGAGGCAAGGCGCCTGTCTGGAATAGGATTGGAAGTTATCAGCCACTCATAGCTGATGGCCATCGCCAGTATTGGTGAATGAAATTCCATCCATACCTTACTCCACCTCTTTGTCGTGCCTCTAGAAAACAGACTAACCTGTCTAGTCTGGCCAAGTGAGTGGTATCAAACATGGAAGTCATTTCGGTAATCAAAAATGTCTTGTTGATGTCGGATGTTTTTTGTGCCGAAAGGCGCAAATAAACCACACCACGACATATCTAAACCAACTTAACGACCGTGTACAAACGAATAATGGAGAGGTCTATCAATCCCTTCTTAAATCATCGGGCGAACGTCAGAAGGAAAGAAAGAGAAAGAAGTAGATGTAGGCCAAACTTGAACTTCAGGCTTCAGAAAATACATCAATCCATATTGTTCCAAAAATATAACACAGGCTTCAAAATGAATTGTAAAATAAGCTCGTTTTATCCTCTTTTCCATCACATTGAGATATTACCTAAACAACTCATTGAATCACTTGTTTATCGCATCCATTATGTACACGACATCTAAAGTACTACAAACGTTTTATCAGAGGTGTACATATTTAGTTCCAACAAATCAACACCAATAAATGCATGCACGTGACTGTTGATATATGCATTTTAAAAATTCCAGTAACACGTGTAGACGAAACGGCATCCGCTCATGTACAATGTTCCTATTGATTACAGTGCGTTTATACCTATAGGATTAAAAACTGCGAAATACATTAGACTATACATTTGATTAGAAACTTACTTCCCGTTAACTCCAGAATGTGAGATCATATACAATATGTATTTTAGCATGTTACATTTTATAACAATGTTTTAATACATTACATATAAATTAATGGTATGCATTACTAGTCCGCACGGTTCTTTGAGCCACGACTCCAATATTCACACCTATATGTAAGTAAATGTGAACGTTTCAGTACTTCAGCAATTATAACACCATTATAATGTGCTATTTTAATGCTGACCTAGAGTATTTTGCTACTATCTTACTATTGTATGCACTTCTAACGTTTTACTTCTGTCAAGCGCACATTTGCTGTTTTACTTCTGTATTGTGCGCACTTCTGGTGTTTTACTTCCTTCTGGTACTTTTCGTGTTCCTCTTCTGTCATGACGTTAACTGATACAATTTTACTTTTGTTTTAATGTCTACTGCTAATATTTGACATCTGTATATCCCTTTTGTTTTACTTATATGTGATGTCTATTCACGTGCTGTAATTATTGTCAACGTGTAGGTTTGTTCGTAAATAATTGAAAAGAAGTAAAGACTAATTTGAGAACCTCAAACAAGCGACGCAAAAATGGGTTTTAGAAGGAACAGAGGGTGTAGTGAAGCGCTGTTTTCATTGAAACAACTAACATAAAAGCAATGAAATACAGCCAAAAACTATACATAACAGTCACAGATATAGATAAATCGTGTTATCGCGTACACAGAGAACAGATGTAGGACATACTTACTGCGTTCCAACATTTTATCAGCTTGTGCCTATACGACAACAGCACTAGGAAAGTAAGAACAGCTGACGAAATCAATGAAAATCCTTTTTGGAGACGACCAAAGGCTATTTTTTCGAAAACAAATGTCATGAAAGAGCACCTAGTCAGACTTTTAATAGGATCGGAAAAATCAATGTAAACAAGATAGAAGAAAAGCAACACAAATATAACAATATAAGAAAATGTCATAAAACAAGTAAAGGAATTCAAATAATTCGTCAGTACCCTGACATATAACAACATTCAAGAAACATAAATAAACTTTCGGTGTAACAAAGCTTGCTACGTTAATGGGTAGATTTCATCCCTGCTGTCTAACAAGGGAGTGACGTTATGAGTAAAGTGAGCTATTTATAAGTATATTGTTATCCCGTCGTTGTTCTATCAGTGAACCTTTGACTCAAGAACTATTTTTTAATAAAAGGTACGAATATAAGTTGAGTGTTTAGAATGAAAAGTATGAGCTTAATGAGCTTTTGAATACGAAATCGATATCAGGTCAACTGGTTGTAACATGTGATAACAAATACATAACTAAATCTATTACATCGAGTTACCAACAGACGATGCGAGAATACTAAATCAAAAGGCCGACCAGAAAAAAATGTGTATAAACGGAATACTAGAAACACTCAGAGATATAACAACAGGAGAGGTCAATAAAAGAGCAAAAAACCTTGAACTACATGTCTCACCTTGACCCCGAATGACAAGTGAGGAAGGAAAAAAAGTGCATGCTTTTGCTTCAGTCTTTTTTGTTTACTTCGCCTGTTTTATTTTAAATGTCTCGCGATCTTCAATGAGTAGACACAAACTGACGAGGGGACACACATGTCTGGTTATACGTCATTATCCCGGCTAGACGCTCTTCAACCCATATAGGTGTCTATAGTGACTAGATTACGACAGGACTGCACATAACCAATGTTTGAAAACCTTAGATACCCACAGTTTAATGTTTGCAAAGCTCTCTCTCTCTCTCTCTCTCTCTCTCTCTCTCTCTCTCTCTCTCTCTCTCTCTCTCATTATATGTAGCAGGAGAGTTTATTACGCCCCTTCTTATTTGATTGTAATCCGTGATCGCTGATCGCCTTGCCGTGTCGTCTTGATGTAAACCCGTGATCTCTGTGGTTCTTTCGTACTTCGCGCTGTATCTTGTGGTTACCGCTCTGACCCCGTCAGTTCGTTCGTCGCCAGTCAAGGATACAGCAAGGACACTTCTTTTTATTACTCATTTACTCTTAATTATCATCTGTGGAGCAAAAGAAAACATTTTAATAATGCATTATTACAATCTTTAACATATTTAATTACTCTGCTTGACGATCCTTGAAATTTCACTATCTCTTGTCCATGAATGTCTTTCTCCTACACAATTTACAATATATTACCTTAGTAACTTCCCTGTCGTTGTGATCTCCCTTCTTTGCTTAACACATGTTCTATTTAACACACATAATCCATATTGAATTTTGTCAATGTGCCCTAACTTATAGGTACCTGTGACCCACTCCCACTCACAGCGCAGTTGTACTCATTTGACCTGACGTCGTCACCGGCGCGATTTGTAGTAGGAAAAGTTTATTACGCCCCTTCTTATTTGATTGTAATCCGTGATCTCTGTGGTTCTTCCGTATTTTGCGCTGTATCTTGTGGTTACCGCTCTGACCCCGTCAGTTCGTTCGTCGCCAGTCAAGGATACAGCTGGACTGATTCGATAGACTCAATAACAACTGTTTGATAACATAATGTTCAGCCTTTATTTCATTCACAGTACATGCCCTCGAGTTTCGAGGGAACACATTGACATTGACTTCCACCAATCTAAATTCGTGGGCTTATCATACACCATGCACTGCAAACACTTTCGTACACGTCCCAGATAAAATATCAAAGTTCAGCTGACCACAGGGCAACTGCCGGAATTGAGTGGCGAGTTCCCCGTGCCACACATCAATGGACAATTTTAACAGTTCAATTAATAACACACCCGTGGCTGACTTGCATAGTTAACTCAATGTATAATTATATCAAATAAACGCTCTTGCTCTCACCTTCCTTGTAGTTTACACAGTTCAGTACATAACACACATTTGGCTAACTTGAGTGGTGAGCTCAATGTATAAATATATCAATGAAACGCTCTTGCTCTCACCTTCCTTGTAGTTTACAAAGTTCAGTACATAACACACATTTGGCTAACTTGAGTGGTGAGCTAAATGTATAAATATATCAATGAAACGCTCTTGCTCTCACCTTCTTGTACTTGTAACAGCTCAGCCAATAATAACATTTAGCTGACGTGATTAGTGATCCCACTGTCTAACATCACTGAAACGCTCTGAATCTAGCAATTCTTGTACTTGCAAAAGCTCAGCCAACAATAACACATTTAGCTGACGTAAGTAGTGATCTCGCTGTCTAACATCACTGAAACGCTCTGAATCTAGCATTTCTTGTACTTGCAAAAGCTCAGCTAATAAGAACACATTTAGCTGACGTGAGTATTGATCTCACTGTCTACATCACTGAAACGCTATGGATCTAGCATTTCTTGTACTTGTAAAGTTCAATTAACTATCAACACACTCGGTCGGCTGACAGAGTTGCTGTTGACGTTTCCCTCGTTGGAAGACATTGCTTCATTGACACTGCTTGTATTTCGTGCACTTCTGGTAGCTATGTCACTGGGCTGTCTAACCTAATAATTACTGTTTCGTTACACTTACTTAGGCCACATACTACTTGTACTGCCACACAGATTCTATGCTTATAGCTCGTCTCAAATCATGCGCCCAACTTCAAAACGCTATTACTCTCTAACTGTTTGTTAAATACATTTGAAATTTTCCAAATATTATTAGAATGCAAAAGACCCTTTAAATGTATATTTAACAAATATCTTGCAGCTGCAGTTTTCTTAAAGCGGCGATATTTCTTTGATGTTTGTCAAAATTGTAAATTGTGAAGCCCTAAAGAATAGAAATTACCGTAGTTGCTGGTCTACGATTAATTTTCACAAGGTAAAGGCGTGGCCGTAATGGGGAAATAACTGGATAAAACAAAACACCAGGAGAATTATTGTCTGCTCAGTTCGAGGACGGACGATAATATCAAGGTATACATGTATGTCCAATTTTCATAGTTGTGTGGTCCTGAAAAGGACCGTTTGTTGAACTAATTTAAGGTAATATAGGGGCCAACATTGTGGGGGCTATATGCTTTCATTCTGAATCAGACGAGTCTAAAAGATTAATGACTGTTTGGGGTTGAACATTCCACAAACCATCATTTTTCCAATATTCCTCTTCCTGTTTTAAGACGTGGTCTTCACATTTAGCCCAATAATCTTTGTCTATATTTAATAAAGCGAGATTAGCAAGAGTCTTTACATCGCATATTTTGAATGTTGTATTTTCATCTGCCACTTGTCCTTTTAGTTTTGCCCAGATTAGTTCTATTGGATTTAAATGAGCATGGTAAGGTGGCAGCCTCAAACTTATATGACCGTGCTCTTGGATAATCTTATCTATTTGAAAAACGTTGTCCTCTGTTTTTGCTTTACTAGAGATAGCAATTCAGGTTTTAAGTACATGTTATTAAATTGTATGTGCTCCTTTGTGAGCCATATCTTAATAGCATCTTTTGTACTGGATGACGTCGGAACTTTATCTTCAAGTGCAACAATGTTGTGGTACACTGCATTGTCCATTATTTGGCTTCTCACAGATGATGTTTTGTCCATTGGAATACTTTCTGAATATAAAGCCTGCAGCTCTCACATTCCTCCATAATGTAGACTTTGATATTTCAATACTGGTGTTCTTTTTCAGCGATACTTTTAATTTTTTATTATAACAGTTTCATTCATACCCAACATTTTGCGTATTTCACTTCTAATAAGTTCACTGTTGAAATTATCCAACATTTTTGCTCTTCCTTGTGATTTTGTATATTTGGAACATTGACGGTCACGTGCTTGAATACAGCGATTAAATGACCGTTTAGATAAATCCAAAATGTGTCTTGTCCTATTCTCAGAGCTTTCTAAAGAATTAAATAATCTTCCTCGTTTAGCCTCTTTGCAAAAATACACAAGCTAAGATACGAGCCATGGCTTGCACAGAAACACATCATGATATGAGGCATGGCTAGCACAGAAACGCATCAAGATATGAGCCATGGCTTCACGGAAAAACACCAAGAAATGAACCATGTCCAGCACAGAAACACATTAAGGTATCCATATGCTTGGGTTTGTTGTAGTCGGCAAACTTTTCTTAACGTGGGAATCATAGTCATACGAGACGCAGGCCCTGATTAACTGTTCACAGGTTTCGTTCAAACAGTTGTCCGGAGATTTGAGAGTGCAGTCTGACCAGTAGAACGTTCCCTAATATGCACATTTCCCGGTTGACTCTTCATAGGTGTCGTTGAAACAGTTGTCTGGACATTTTAGAGTGCAGTCTGATCCGTAGTACGTTTCCTTGCACGTACAATCAGTATTTTCCGGGTCAAATATGATGTCACATCCATCAGAACACGTCTGTTTGCACTGTAGCCAAAAATTACCATCGGGAAAAGTGTCAATACAAGTGTAGCCAGGATGCTTACTTTGTAGGCATTGGCGTTATTCATGGTTAAAGCATGATTTTTCACGTCAGGAAGGGTCAAATATGTCCACTTTTAAAATGTGTATTATCATAAATGTTATTGAACTTAAATACCAATAAGATAAAGATTAACTGTTCTAGAATATTCATATTTGTATACAGCGTCAAATTTTTGAGACACTCCTATAAAATATCAATGTCAAGAGTGAGTGGAATGTAGTTTCCTCCTGACATCTCCATTCTCACATGTAACAAAGTGTTTATGATGTTAACTAAAATACCACTTTGTGATTAAAGCAAGCAACTGTGCCCATCACGAATGTGTCATAGCTTGTATCAGTGTTGCTGGTAAAAAAAGTCTCATAGAAAACGTATCCGCATTTATCGTATTTCTACACACATCATGTATCTGTATGTAACTTGTTTTCTTATTTCTTTTATTAGCATGATGGCATTACTTCTATAAATCTTATTATATGTTATATTTTTGGAAGGGTCTGGCTCCATGATACAGCCCATTCTGTTATTTATTATTTTATTGCCGACGTCACCAAATATACTGATGCACATTCCCTGACTGTTTCATTTATTTGTTTCCTTTAATGTTTGTGTCCGCTACTCCTTGTATTTTACTCTAATCTTCATAAAATGTGCAATATGTCAGAATCATTGACTTTGGGGATTTGTTATTAAAGAACCCATAACTGTCCTGGTTTTCATGCACCAGTAATTACAGTAGCACTTTAAATATATAAAACAACTTTGAGACCTTGATACCGATCTACAATCAACTGTGGACTGTAGGACATATACTGGCTTCTGGATATGTGAAAAGCATATGTCGAACGAAGAGGGATAGTAGTAAGCGGACCTGGTACAGCAAAACGTAAAATTATTAAAATATGTGACTGGGCGAATCGGACAGAATGTTATTAGAACTTGTAAACACTCTTATAAACAAATGCTTATATATTTTTTTAAATCGAGACACTGCATTTAATTAAGGTTATAATATTAACAGTTATGTTTTACACTAACATTCAGTCATATGACATGACGTAACATAAAACAGTTGTGAATAGACTACTACTCGAGTTGTTCCATCACGTTGTTGCTATGATGTCATTGGACAAGAAGGAGATTATTCCCATCTACATTCACACTTGACGACAATGTTAGTAGAGAAGTTAATCTATACACAGACTAATAAAATGTTCTGACCGATAAAATACAAGTAGGCAGTTATGTGAATTTCCTGGACAGCGCTTTATCGTGTCATTGTCAAATGATAAATGCGGCAATTACAAGATTGATGATGAGATCTCAAAATTAAGGTTGTTTAAAAGACGTCGTCACGTGATGATCATTTATTGGATCATCTTCTGTAACCAGTGAAGCTCTGCATACATTTACTATTATTGCTGGTGTGTGACGTCAATTTCGGGACGAATCACATAATTTAGATCAGCGACCGTTTGTTGTTTGTATGTTCTATTTGTCTCTGAGGTAAGCCCAGATAAAGGCGGTATGTGAAGGACCAGGGTTCAAAGTCCAATAGAAGCGGTTGCGATTTTTCAAAATTAAGAACAAATTAATCCGTGGTTTCTGTATGACGTTACTGTCCTCTTATCTCTCGGAGAGTGAGATCTAATGTTGAGCCCTCTCGAGTAACGATAATAGGCAGGAGGCTATAAATATGGCCGTTGTCTCGGTCAAAGTTGTCAGCAGAAACCAACCCACACGTTGGTACCAATGCCGTGTTACGGAGTTTGTGCACGTGGGCCAGGATTCTCCTCGGATTGTCTCGTGATTGTCGAGAGGGATATCATAGAATCAATGAATTCTCCCGGTGTGCAGTGATAATGATCCTAAGAAAAACAACAACATTCTCTTGTAGTTGTGGTAGTGAAAATCGTGATACAAAATATGTCTCAAGGCTCTCTCAGAAAGAGGTGAGCAGTTGATGAAAGATCACTAACCCGTGAGAGCTTGCGTCAAGGGTAATACACACGGAGTCAATATTCTCATTATTACGATCTCTCACTAATCTCCTGGTTTATATGTGTTTACATAATTGTCCCACAAATCAGTAGTGATGTAACCACAAACGAGACTGAGTTATTCTGGGGAATTCGACTATTTCGGCAAAACTTGAAACATTGTCAGAACTGATACTCATTAGTAACTATTGATGCGTCACGGTGAAGTACGTCTTTGCAAAAATCGCCCAATGCTTACCGTTCCACTGCTCTATTGTAGATTAAATGCAAAAGTAGATCGCAATCACTTTAACCAATATTGCCTACCTAGTAGTCGACCTAGTAGACTTTAGATCATTCGAACATTTTGCAGATCACAATGTGTACTCAGCAGTTGTTAGTTAATACATATAAGTTTAGCTTTAGTCCAGTTAATGATGACAACAGAATATATCATTTCCACGTAATATTTTTTATTAAAAACAAAAATCATGTCTTAAAAATCAGATGGAAACGGGGCTCGAAAATGTAAGTGGCATGAAAAAGGAACTAAACAGAAATGATAAGTAATAATTACACTTATGTATATCTATAATGTATTGTAAAATGTATGTTAATTAAATGGACATGTATTAGATGAGCAGCAATTTGGATTTAGGAGAAATAGCGGGACAAAAGAAGCCATATTCTGCATGAGAACAGAAATCGAAAAGTACACAGAAGTAAACAAACCAATATATGCATGCTTCATGAACTACACCAACGCTTTTGATTGAGTACACCACACACAACTTAGAGGTTGCCTAAAAGAGATGCATCTATATGACATGGACATACGACTAATACATAGACATAGGAAACAGAGCGCCCCTCGAAGGAGGCAGGAGAGATGGACGCAGCCACCCTAGTGGAACGTAGATGTCGAGGAAGCTTGTCGGAGCAAGAGACAAACGGTCAAGACATGGCAGAAAGCCAGAAGGAATGGAAGAACACAACCTGAGCTCTTGAAGCGTCTGAAAGTAGAGGTCGACCACAAAATTATGCACTTTAAACTAAGCGTTAAGAAGGCTATGATGCCAAATGGGATGTCTTCAGTAAAAATGTGTGCTCAGAAAAAAAAAATCGCTAGCCACATTCTGGCGTCTTCATCAGTGCATGAATGGCAAAACACGACACAGAAGCATACCAGACTTTCAGAGCACAGACCGGATATGGCACAAATCTGATGAGAGCAAAGGGAAGGCCCTGCTTGCCCGCTACATTGAGCAGAGGGTCCGAATAAATAAGGCTGTAGGAATGAGGATACGGGGATCGCTGTCAAAATTGTGTAAGGATGTAGGGCTGGAAGAAGATCTCACAATCACAACCGATACCATTCGCACGGCACTTAAAAGGTCACACAACACTGCTCCTGGTCCAGATGGTGTTCGGTACGATGACATAGGCGATTTATTTGACGGCGACTTGACAAAACTGGCCAATGAGTTTAATGCCAGTATTCGGAGTGGCCAGATTAAGGAGGAGTGGCTACACAGCTACTTACTACCGCTACCGAAGCCAAACAAGGACCATTCTCAGATCAGTGCCTACAGAATCATCACAATGCAGAACACGGCGGGCAAGCTGCTGGAGAAAATAGTTGTCCGTGTCCTCACGTGTCGCCTTGAACAGAAACGCGTATTCCCACCCACACTCGGAGGTTATAGATATAACAAAGAGACATGGCTCAATGCGGCAGTATTTGCCTATGACGTCTTCGAAGGCTTTCTCAGACGAGAGGAAACATCTGCTGCTACTATAGATCTGCAGAATGCATACAACAGTGTACCATTTGAATATCTCAAGCATATGCTCCTCAAACTGGCGGTGCACCCCTTCCTCATTAGATGGATCTCCGCGGCACTGTTTCAGAGGAAGGTGATACTCAGATGTGGAAGTTGGTCTTCCGAGCCAACATCCACTTGTTCAGGGCTGCCACAAGGCTCACCATTGTCACCAGTTCTATTTAACGTGTACACAATAACGATTACGGAACAACAGCTGGATGGGAGGGGAAGAACTATGACTTTTGCTGATGATATTCTGGTATATCGACAGGGAAGTGACAGACAGGGAATCGTCTACACAATGCAAGACGAACTCGATCGCATTTCTTCCTGGTGTGGGGTTTCAGGTGCCTTGGTTAATCATAATAAAGCATCAGTTTTATGGTTCACCCTTAACAATCATATCGTTAATACGACCACACCGGTAGTACGAATGGGAGCTGATGAGGTGACCAGGGACTAGTTGATGACATACCTCGGAGTTAAGTTTGATAGCATCCTGTGTTTTCGGGATCACGTCGACCATATGATAACAAAATCCCGCAAAGGGTTAGCCGGCTAGAATGTCATGGCAGCTGCCAACATCGAGCAGAGGCTACTTACTCTTCTGTTCCAGGGATTAGTCCTCGCACCAATCGAGTATGCCCTGGCAATTCTTACTGTCAGTACGACTCAAATTGAGAGGCTGGGGAAAATACAAAATGAAGCCAGGCGCATTTTCCTGGGTTGTACGAGGGACACTGCCTGTGTATCAATGAGGTATCTTCTTGACTTTCCAACTATGGATGACAGAATCAAGATCTGGAGAGCACGATCATACATGTAGACTAGTACAGATACAGAGCATCCATTGCACCACGTGCTCTATACAGAGAAAGGTGACAGGCTAAAAAGAGGCAAATCATTGGTGGGAGCAGATGTCATCAAACAGGTCTGTGGGCTTACCGATATCAGCGTTGGTGAGGGGTGAATACCGGTGCCTACGTCATTCAAGGGGACATTCTCGTGTATTGTCACACTCAACAGGAAAAGTAGGGAACAGAACCCGGTCGTGATTAATGCGGAGGTCAACGGTCTCATCTGCGATAACACCGATGAGGAAGATACAGTCATCTATACAGACGGATCTGTAAGACGACACCAAAGAAGTGCATGGGCATTTACAGCACGCTCGGCAGGCAGAATAGTCAAGGAAGACAGTGGTGCATACGTCATGACCACGAGTAGCATGACAATGGAGGCGATGGCAATGACCAAGGCATTCAAATGGTTAGAGTCACAGACGACACCCACGAATATATACTGAGTGATTCGATGATCATGATCCACGTCACTTCTTCGGATGATAGAAATGGGAGTTAAGATGGCCACAACCAGAAATAAGAAACTTATTGGCCGTGTAAGAAGACTTATCAACCAACATAGAACTGGGGTCGTCAGTCGCTGGACACTGAGGGAATTGCTGAGGAGGGGATCTAAGCACCTATGGACATGTTCGGAGTGCAATGATAATGACCCGCAAATAACTCAATAACTCTATACGACTAATACGTAATATATACTTGGAACAAACAGCAATAATAAAATATAACAAAGAGAACTCTACACCCATTGATATAAAAAAAGAGGAGTAAGACAGGGATGCATCCTATCACCAAACTTGTTCAATCTTTACACTGAGTAAATCATTAACAACATCATAGAGATGCCAGACCTACAAATTATTGGAAAGATAATCAATAACCTAAGATATGCTGACGATGCTATACTACTAGCAGAAAATGATAAAGATCTATAAAAATTACTTAATGAAATAAACATGACAAGCACACAATATTGACTATATATGAATATCAAAAAGACTAAAACTATGATCATAAACAAAGAAAATACTCAAAACCCACAAGTGGATATCAAAATTGAAGGAATAGACCTAGAGACAGTTCAGAACTACAACTACCTTGGACATTCTATAACCAGTGATGGAAAATGTACAACTGAAATAAACAAAAGATTCGGAATGGCACAATTTAATTTTAATGTCGTGAATTATATACTACTATCAAAAAATAACACCAGGGCTAAAACTAAGAATAGCAAAATATTATATCTTCTCAATTTTCATATATGGTGCAGAAACATGTACATTGGACAGGGAAATGGAACAGAGAATTGAAGCCTTTGAAAGTGGATATATAGAAGAATAGGTTGAATTGGATGGAAAGAAATGAAAACAAACGATGAGGTCTTATAACAACTAAACGTGAAAAGAGAATTACAAAAACGCAAATCAACCAAGATAAATGCGATTTGTGGGCCATATTAAAAGGCGCAACAGCCTACAAAAGTCTTCTTGGAAGGAAAAAATACAAGGTAAAAGAGGTAGATGCAGACCAAGACTAACATCTGTATACAATCTGTAATTTCCGGGTCACATATGATGTCACATCCATCAGAACACGTCTGTTTGCACTGTAGCCCAAAATTACCATCGGGACAAGTGTCAATACAAGTGTAGCCAGGATGCTTACTTTGTAGGCATTGGCGTTATTCATGGCTAAAGCATGATTTTTCACGTCAGGAAGGGTCAAATATGTCCACTTTTAAAATGTGTATTATCATAAATGTTATTGAACTTAAATACCAATAAGATAAAGATTAACTGTTCTAGAATATTCATATTTGTATACAGCGTCAAATTTTTGAGACACTCCTATAAAATATCAATGTCAAGAGTGAGTGGAATGTAGTTTCCTCCTGACATCTCCATTCTCACATGTAACAAAGTGTTTATGATGTTAACTAAAATACCACTTTGTGATTAAAGCAAGCAACTGTGCCCATAACGAATGTGTCATAGCTTGTATCAGTGTTGCTGGTAAAAAAAGTCTCATAGAAAACGTATCCGCATTTATCGTATTTCTACACACATCATGTATCTGTATGTAACTTGTTTTCTTATTTGTTTTATTAGCAGGATGGCATTACTTCTATAAATCTTATTATATGTTATATTTTTGGCAGGGTCTGGCTCCATGATAAAGCCCATTCTGTTATTTATTATTTTATTGCCGACGTCACCAAATATACTGATGCACATTCCCTGACTGTTTCATTTATTTGTTTCCTTTAATGTTTGTGTCCGCTACTCCTTGTATTTTACTCTAATCTTCAAAAAATGTGCAATATGTCAGAATCATTGACTTTTGGGATTTGTTATTAAAGAACCCATAACTGTCCTGGTTTTTATGCACCAGTAATTACAGTAGCACTTTAAATATATAAAACAACTTTTAGACCTTGATACCGACCTACAATCAACTGTGGACTGTAGGACATATACTGGCTTCTGGATATGTGAAAAGCATATGTCGAACGAAGAGGGATAGTAGTAAGCGGACATGGTACAGCAAAACGTAAAATTATTAAAATATGTGACTGGGCGAATCGGACAGAATGTTATTAGAACTTGTAAACACTCTTATAAACAAATGCTTATATATTTATTTTAATCGAGACACTGCATTTAATTATGGTTATAATATTAACAGTTATGTTTTACACTAACATTCAGTCATATGACATGACGTAACATAAATCAGTTGTGAATAGACTACTACTCGAGTTGTTCCATCACGTTGTTGCTATGATGTCATTGGACAAGAAGGAGATTATTCCCATCTACATTCACACTTGACGACAATGTTAGTAGAGAAGTTAGTCTATACACAGTCTAATAAAATGTTCTGACCGATAAAATACAAGTAGGCAGTTAAGTGAATTTCCTGGACTGCGCTTTATCGTGTCATTGTCAAATGATAAATGCGGCAATTACAAGATTGATGATGAGATCTCAAAATTATGGTTGTTTAAATGACGTCGTCACGTGATGATCATTTATTGGATCATCTTCTGTACCCAGTGAAGCTCTGCATACATTTACTATTATTGCTGGTGTGTGACGTCAATTTCGGGACGAATCACATAATATAGATCCGCGACCGTTTGTTGTTTGTATGTTCTATTTGTCTCTGAGGTAAGCCCAGATAAAGGCGGTATGTGAAGGACCAGGGTTCAAAGTCCAATAGAAGCGGTTGCGATTTTTCAAAATTAAGAACAAATTAATCCGTGGTTTCTGTATGACGTTACTGTCCTCTTATCTCTCGGAGAGTGAGATCCAATGTTGAGTCCTCTCGAGTAACGATAATAGGCAGGAGGCTATAAATATGGCCGTTGTCTCGGTCAAAGTTGTCAGCAGAAACCAACCCACACGTTGGTACCAATGCCGTGTTATGGAGTTTGTGCACGTGGGCCAGGATTCTCCTCGGATTGTCTCGTGATTGTCGAGAGGGATATCATAGAATCAGTGAAATCTCCCGGTGTGCAGTGATAATGATCCTAAGAAAAACAACAACATTCTCTTGTAGTTGTGGTAGTGAAAATCGTGATACAAAATATGTCTCAAGACTCTCTCAGAAAGAGGGTGAGCAGTTGATGAAAGATCACTAACCCGTGAGAGCTTGCGTCAAGGGTAATACACACGGAGTCAATATTCTCTTTATTACGATCTCTCACTAATCTCCTGGTTTATATGTGTTTACATACTTGTCCCACAAATCAGTAGTGATGTAACCACAAACGAGACTGAGTTATTCTGGGGAATTCGACTATTTCGGCAAAACTTGAAACATTGTCAGAACTGATACTCATTAGTAACTATTGATGCGTCACGGTGAAGTACGTCTTTGCAAAAATCGCCCAATGCTTACCGTTCCACTGCTCTATTGTAGATTAAATGCAAAAGTAGATCGCAATCACTTTAACCAATATTGCCTACCTAGTAGTCGACCTAGTAGACTTTAGATCATTCGAACATTTTGCAGATCACAATGTGTACTCAGCAGTTGTTAGTTAATACATATAAGTTTAGCTTTAGTCCAGTTAATGATGACAACAGAATATATCATTTCCACGTAATATTTTTTATTAAAAACAAAAATCATGTCTTAAAAATCAGATGGAAACGGGGCTCGAAAATGTAAGTGGCATGAAAAAGGAACTAAACAGAAATGATAAGTAATAATTACACTTATGTATATCTGTAATGTATTGTAAAATGTATGTTAATTAAATGGACATGTATTAGATGAGCAGCAATTTGGATTTAGGAGAAATAGCGGGACAAAAGAAGCCATATTCTGCATGAGAACAGAAATCGAAAAGTACACAGAAGTAAACAAACCAATATATGCATGATTCATGAACTACATCAAAGCTTTTGATTGAGTACACCACACACAACTTAGAGGTTGCCTAAAAGAGATGCATCTATATGACATGGACATACGACTAATACATAGACATAGGAAACAGAGCGCCCCTCGAAGGAGGCAGGAGAGATGGACGCAGCCACCCTAGTGGAACGTAGATGTCGAGGAAGCTTGTCGGAGCAAGAGACAAACGGTCAAGACATGGCAGAAAGCCAGAAGGAATGGAAGAACACAACCTGAGCTCTTGAAGCGTCTGAAAGTAGAGGTCGACCACAAAATTATGCACTTTAAACTATGCGCTAAGAAGGCTAAGGATGCCAAATGGGATGACTTCAGTAAAAATGTGTGCTGAGAAAAAAAATCGCTAGCCACATTCTGGCGTCTTCATCAGTGCATTAATGGCAAAACACGACACAGAAGCATACCAGACTTTCAGAGCACAGACCGGATATGGCACAAATCTGATGAGAGCAAAGGGAAGGCCCTGCTTGCCCTCTACATTGGGCAGACGGACCAAAAAAATGAGGCTGTAAGAATGAGGATACGGGGATCGCTGTCAAAATTGTGTAAGGATGTAGGGCTGGAAGAAGATCTCACAATCACAACCGATACCATTCGCACGACACTTAAAAGATCACACAACACTGCTCCTGGTCCAGATGGTGTTCGGTACGATGACATAGCAGATTTAGCTGATGACGACTTGACAACACTGGCCAATGAGTTTAATGCCAGCATTCGGAGTGGCCAGATTAAGGAGGAGTGGCTACACAGATACTTACTACCGCTACCGAAGCCAAACAAGAACCATTCTCAGATCAGTGCCTACAGAATCATCACAATGCAGAACACGGCGGGCAAGCTGCTGGGGAAAATAGTTGTCCGTGTCCTCACGTGTCGCCTTGAACAGAAACGCGTATTCCCACCCACACTCGGAGGTTATAGATATAACAAAGAGACATGGCTCAATGCGGCAGTCTTTGCCTATGACGTCTTCGAAGGCTTTCTCAGACGGGAGGAAACATCTGCTGCTGCTATAGATCTGCATAATGCATACAACAGGGTACCATTTGAATATCTCAAGCATATGCTCCTCAAACTGGCGGTGCACCCCTTCCTCATTAGATGGATCTCCGCGGCACTGTTTCAGAGGAAGGTGATACTCAGATGTGGAAGTTGGTCTTCCGAGCCAACATCCACTTGTCCAGGGCTGCCACAAGGCTCACCATTGTCACCAGTTCTATTTAACGTGTACACAATAACGATCACGGAACAACAGCTGGATGGGAGGGAAAGAACTATGACTTTTGCTGATGATTTTCTGGTATATCGACAGGGAAGAGACAGACAGGGAATCGTCTACACAATGCAAGACGAACTCGATCGCATTTCTTCCTGGTGTGGGGTTTCAGGTGCCTTGGTTAATCGTAATAAAGCATCAGTTTTATGGTTCACCCTTAACAATCATATCGTTAATACGACCACACCGGTAGTACGAATGGGAGCTGATGAGGTGACCAGGGACTAGTTGATGACATACCTCGGAGTTAAGTTTGATAGCATCCTGTGTTTTCGGGATCACGTCGACCATATGATAACAAAATCCCGCAAAGGGTTAGCCGACTAGAATGTCATGGCAGCTGCCAACATCGAGCAGAGGCTACCTACTCTTCTGTTCCAGGGATTAGTCCTCGCACCAATCGAGTATGCCCTGGCAATTCTTACTGTCAGTACGACTCAAATTGAGAGGCTGGAGAAAATACAAAATGAAGCCAGGCGCATTTTCCTGGGTTGTACGAGGGACACTGCCTGTGTATCAATGAGGTATCTTCTTGACTTTCCAACTATGGATGACAGAATCAAGATCTGGAGAGCACGATCATACATGTAGACTAGTACAGATACAGAGCATCCATTGCACCACGTGCTCAATACAGAGAAAGGTGACAGGCTAAAAAGAGGCAAATCATTGGTGGGAGCAGATGTCATCAAACAGGTCTGTGGGCTTACCGATATCAGCGTTGGTGAGGGGTGAATACCGGTGCCTACGTCATTCAAGGGGACATTCTCGTGTATTGTCACACTCTACAGGAAAAGTAGGGAACAGAACCCGGTCGTGATTAATGCGGAGGTCAACGGTCTCATCTGCGATAACACCGATGAGGAAGATACCGTCATCTATACAGACGGATCTGTAAGACGACACCAAAGAAGTGCATGGGCATTTACAGCACGCTCGGCAGGCAGAATAGCCAAGGAAGACAGTGGTGCATACGTCATGACCACGAGTAGCATGACAATGGAGGCGATGACAGTGACCAAGGCATTCAAATGGTTAGAGTCACAGACGACACCCACGAATGTATACTGAGTGATTCGATGATCATGATCCACGTCACTTCTTCGGATGATAGAAATGGGAGTTAAGATGGGCACAACCAGAAATGAGAAACTTATTGGCCGTGTAAGATGACTTATCAACCAACATAGAACTGGGGTCGTCAGTCGCTGGACACTGAGGGAATTGCTGAGGAGGGGATCTAAGCACCTATGGACATGTTCGGAGTGCAATGATAATGACCCGCAAATAACTCAATAACTCTATACGACTAATACGTAATATATACTTGGAGCAAACAGCAATAATAAAATATAACAAAGAGAACTCTACACCCATTGATATAAAAAGAGGAGTAAGACAGGGATGCATCCTATCACCAAACTTGTTCAATCTATACACTGAGTAAATCATTAACAACATCATAGAGATGCCAGACCTACAAATTATTGGAAAGATAATCAATAACCTATGATATGCTGACGATGCTATACTACTAGCAGAAAATGATAAAGATCTATAAAAATTACTTAATGAAATAAACATGACAAGCACACAATATTGACTATATATGAATATCAAAAAGACTAAAACTATGATCATAAACAAAGAAAATACTCAAAACCCACAACTGGATATCAAAATTGAAGGAATAGACCTAGAGACAGTTTAGAACTATAACTACCTTGGACATTCTATAACCAGTGATGGAAAATGTTCAACTGAAATAAACAAAAGATTCGGAATGGCACAATTTAATTTTAATGTCGTGAATTAAATACTACCATCAAAAAATAACACCAGGGCTAAAACTAAGAATAGCAAAATATTATATCTTCTCAATTTTCATATATGGTGCAGAAATATGTACATTGGACAGGGAAATGGAACAGAGAATTGAAGCCTTTGAAAGTGGATATATAGAAGAATATGTTGAATTGGATGGAAAGAAAAGAAAACAAACGATGAGGTCTTATAACAACTAAACGTGAAAAGAGAATTACAAAAACGCAAATCAACCAAGATAAATGCGATTTGTGGGCCATATTAAAAGGCGCAACAGCCTACAAAAAGTCTTCTTGGAAGGAAAAATACAAGGTAAAAGAGGTAGATGCAGACCAAGACTAACATGGACGAGTAACATCAATAGACGGACAAATCAGCCTATGACAACCTGCAATCATCAAATCAAATGACAGAGTAGAATGGCGATATATGGTAGCCAACCTTCGTTGCGGAGACGGCACTCGATGATGATGATGGTGATGATATATGCACTTATTAGAAGATATATCCTATAAATAATGACACATCTGAAAATCATATGAGTGATATATTAATCATTACATTAAGGAATACAAAACAGCAATGGCAAATTAGGATACGCTCCCGACATTGATGTCTGAACTGTTTTGGTGTTTGTACCAACAGTGACAGATCATAACAAAGGAATATGTAGTTTAACAGTGAAAGATCATAACAAAAGTGTATGTGTTTAACATTGTAGGATCATAAAAATGCATGTAGTTAAACAGTGCACGATCATAACAGTGTATGCAGTTTAACAGTTAAACATCATAATAATGTTGTATGTAGTTAAGTGTGCACGATCATAATGACAGTGTCTTATTCTTCTGCTACTTCTTCTTTCCTTCCTCATCTGCTTTTCAGCGTCGAGGGAAGATATAATTTGCGGTCTTTTGCTCTTCTGTTCGCCTCTGCTGCTGTTATGTTTCCTAGTGCTTCTAATATTCCATCGACCCATCTTTTTCGTGGTCGACTCTTGGGTCTGGTGTTCTCACAACGTTTGTTGAAGGCTCGTTGTGTTGTGTTTTGTTCTTTCTGCCTTGTCACGTGGCCAAACCATTTTATCCTTTGTTTCCTTATATATTCTATGGCGGGGGCTATTTCTAGCTTTTTTCTCAGTTCTTCATTTCTGATCTAATCTCTCAGACTTCTATAAGTTCGACTTCTTTATTTTTTATCCCGCATATTTGTATCGTTACTACTTAATCTCCTTATCAGGGGAATGGAACAGAGAGCTAAGCATTAATTTTTAGTTGTAATAAGACCTCATCGTTTGTTTTCTTTTCTTTTCATCCAATTCAAACTATTCTTCTATATATCCACTTTCAAAGGCTTCAATTACCTGTTCCATTTTCCTGTCCAGGAATAACAGTGTATGTAGTGTAATAGTTCAAGATCATAACAAAAGTGTATGTAGTTTAATAGTGCAAGATCATAACAAAAGTGTATGTAGTTTAATAGTGCAAGATCATAACAAACGTGTATGTAGTTTAATAGTGCAAAATCATAATAACAGTGTATGTAGTTTAATAGTGCAAGATCATAACAAAAGTGTATGTAGTTTAATAGTGCAATATCATAATAACAGTGTATGTAGTTTAATAGTGCAAAATCATAATAACAGTGTATGTAGTTTAATAGTGCAAGATCATAACAAAAGTGTATGTAGTTTAATAGTGCAATATCATAACAAAAGTGTATGTAGTTTAATAGTGCAATATCATACCAAAAGTGTATGCAGTTTAACAGTACAACATCATAACAACTGTGTATGTTGTTTATCATCATTGATGAACATAAACTTGTATTCTCTCAGTATGTTTCAAGTTTAACAATATATTAAAATCTGTCCTTTCTCATTCCCCCCTCCTGTTTAAAGCTGAAACCGTACAATTTTTCCTTTTGTTTTCTTTACATCCTAGCTAGCTGGTTTACAACAACTTCACAGTCTTATGCCTTTTCAGTCGTATGTAGTTTACAAAAGTTTTCATTTTACCGGGGATCCTGAAGCTGTTCATTAATTATGTTGCTAACTTGTTATCAAACAACAGTCTTAACCTGATAAGTATATTAATTCTCTCTGCGTCCGTTATTATTACATCTCTCCGTTTTATTCCTTCGGTATTTGATGATGTCACACTATAGTAAAGTTGTTCTTTAATCATAATAAGACTAAACATTGATGAATGAGTAAGCGCGTTAGTGTAAATGTGTGTCATAACTTAATATGAGGCGTTATGTTTTGTTAATGTAATATAATAACATGTACAACTAAAATGACCAACGATGAAATTCTAAAAGAGGTCAGCGCAAAAACGGATCTCCTAAGAAACATCAGAAAGAAAATGAATCGACAATTTAAAGGCACAAAATAAGAAAGAAAAATTGAAAACTTGGTTACATCTAGCAAAATAGAGGGAAAGTCAGATCGAAGACAACAAAGATACTGGTCAGCTTATTATCATGGCACGGAAAACAGTCGATATAATTAAAACGGTGGACTGCGGGCAGATAATTGTTGAAGGACGTGATTGTCAACTCCAATCGTCTAGTCACAGAATGATGATTAATATTATACTTGCATTGCGTAGAAAACGTTTTCTTAAATGTTTACAAATGAATAACTCATAGAAATACACTAACATACATCACAATGAATAGAACTAAACGAGGGTAGTATACGAATAGGAGCCAATGGTGGGGTGTACTAAACACTCCAAGGTATGGTGACAGCTTTACAAATAAAGATAGTATACGAATAAAAAGCACGCATTATTAAAGAGTAATTTCAATTTTTGGAAAGTAGTTGATGGAATGCCGATAAATTGATGATGATGAAGACATAGATATGATGACGTAAATATTCTACGTCACAACATTTTGTTCCGCAATATTTACCTTATGTAAATGTTTTTATTCTTCCTACACTTCCTTTCTCTTACACTTTTAGATATAGATCTTCACCTTCCCTATTAGGTGGTTTTTTTTTTACAATACATTTCTCATACTCATCTAATACAATTTATCTTTTCTCAACACAACCGCACAAGATACTTGATTACTTCTGAGCTTAAGTTTCCTTTTTTTAAAAATTATTGTTCTCTGTTAGACTATCCCAGTCACTCTCATATCCGACCATGGTGTTTGTGTTATTCCGCTATAAAACATGATACATGAGGCTTGCGTTCATTTCTGCTGACCTAAATAACAAAACAGAGTTACATTTTCCTTTAATAATAGTTATAATTAGTGGGTTATTGTATATTCCATTGACAAATACACACACGAGGTAAAGAATCCCAATTAAATGTGAAGCGTATTGCAATAGTGTGGTATTTCAGGTAGAGATGTTTATAACACTGATAACATAATGTTTAAATTAATTAGGAAATCTGACAATTATAGCGTTACAGTGTCCAGCATGAGAATGGAGATAGAATCAGCAACGGCGAAGATAACATGTTTGGCTACACAGAACGTTGTTCACGCAGTTTTGGGAAATGACTCACAAAGTATATTACAGAAGATTGACAGATAGTGTCTGCGGCAGGAGTGGATGCCGAATTTGGATGACTCTAAAGTGAACCGATTAAACTGGGTGTACTATTCAGGGCTCGCTGGTGTACATGGCAATGAAATAGCCGATACGCTCACTGGCGGCTCTAGCACTTTGTATGGCCTCACTCTGGGCATAGGGCATCAAACTGTTGTTTTTCTTCATTCATTAAAGTAAGACGAGGTGACTGGGTTGGTCAACGATGTATATATTGAAACATTTAGGTTTCTAAAGGAGGGAACGGGATCTGGTCGATCCGGGGTGCTTTGTGGGAAAAAGTAAATGTATATATAATCAAGACATTACAGGAAAAATCAGTCCAGACATTCCAGGAACAATCTGTCAGCATACTCTTTGAGAAATGCTGGGACGGCGGTGGAGCGGTTATGGGAATATCCCGACTGCCATAAAACTGATTCCACGAATGTAATAAAATAGCTTGATTTGATCACTTTTTTTCACTACAAATATATATTTTAGACAGTGCAAAAATTGGACCTTCTTCGTACCGTAAGCAATATTATGAAATTACATGTTTATGGTTATAAGAAAAGCATGAGTGTATAAGATGTGATTGAATTAACTTGTTTAAACATCATTGAGTAATCTCATTGATTTATCATTCACACTTCCAGGTCGATAACGCTCGTTGTGTTGTTGTTGTTGTTGTTGTTGTTGTTGTTGTTGTTGTTATAGATCCAGTGCCCTTTGAGCAGCTGCCTTTCGGCTCAATGCTATATAGTAGTATCTGCAAGTATTTCTAAGTTCTGCTGTGGTTCCGTACAGAGTGTTCCATTTAGAGGGACTTTAAGGAAATAGTGTTGTTCTGATGTCAGTGAGCTCAGGGCATTGAAACAGGTGGTGTTCTACTGTTTCGTGTGGGTGATTACAGTGTGGACATACTGGGGTATGGTTTTATTGTATTCTATTAATGTAATCATTCAACATAACATGTTTTCTAAGTCTAAAGATGGTGGTTTGGTCACTTCTTGTTAGGTTGTTGATTTTGTTTTGTGGATTTGGTATTGCCATATATTTAAAATCTCTCTCCCTGTTTTTCCCTAAGGCCCATTCATTCAACCACTCCTCCCTACTGTTGGAGTTTATGACTTGTTTGGCTGTGTCTAGTGTAATGGATGTATGCATCTATGTTTGTCTGGATCATTTCTTAGCTAATGTATTTCCCTTATCATTTCCTCGTATGTTTCAGTGTTCCGGGATCCATTGCATTATCAATCTGATAGTATGTGTTTCAATGAGTTTGTCTGTATCTATGATAACCTGTGTAGGTTCTGGTTTGTTCGTGTTGTTTCCCAGTCCTTCCAGAGTCGATTTGGAATCCGTAAATATGGCTGTGTTTGTTTTCTTCGATGGTGTGGTATCGAAAATCGTATTTAAGTGGTAAATTGCTGTTTCTATAGCTGTTATTTCTGCTTCATAATTGTTACAGACTTCACAAGGGCCACATATTTCTTCTTCTGTTCCAGCTGGATAATGTATTAATATTCCATATCCAGCTTTTGAATTTGCGTTAGTGGCTGCACCATCTGTGTATATATGTATCCGATGTTCTGGATAAGTATCTATTGTTTTCCTTGCTGCTAGTGATACTGATACAGGGTCTTCTTTATGTATCTCTTTTGTCACATTGCTCTACATTTATTTCATGATTTTTATAATTCGTACTTGGTGGCATTTCTTTTATTACTCTTGATATGTGTAGGCATTTTTTAGATAAATTGAATTTCTCTTGTATATTTCTAACATGTTGTAATACTAACATCTGCTTAATTCTTTGCTTTGGAGTCCATGTATCTACTCATTTTCTGCTAGGGTGGACCTCCATTCTCTTTTGTCTTTCATAGAGAACCATAGCGGACTTGTTTCTACTCAACTCTAACGGTTCCACATTGCAGTGAATTTCGCAGGCTGCAACTGGAGTGGACCTCATTGCACAACTGATGAGTCGTAAAGCATTATTTTGTATCTTGTCCAATGACAATTGTTTTGCTGGATATCACTATGAGCGTGCTACCGTGATCCAGAGCGAACATATCCCAGATAGAGATTTCTAAGTGTTTCTTTGTCTGCTCCACATAAGGTACTGGAAAGCTTTTTCATTAGTTGAAGCCTTTGTGTTGCCTTCTTAGTAAGATTAGCTACGTGTTTCTTAAGATCCAATTGTCGATCTAGTTGTATTCCTAAATATGCAGGGTGTTTTTTTGTAGACCATTGTGTTGGAGATTGAGTTTGATGTTTGCCTTAGCTATTTTTTTACTTCTATTAATTACTGTGCATACTGTTTTCTGTATTTATTTTTATTTTCCAGGTATTACATTATTCTACAAAGGTGCCTCAGGTCTTCCTTTTTGTGCTTCAGCTGTTCTAATATTGTCATTCGTAATCCACGTGACCAGATCATCCGCATAGAGACCTTTTTTTATTTATCAGAGTTTTGGTCAGATCATTAATATGCATACAGATATATATATATATATATATATATATATATATATATATATATATATATATATATATATATCAAAAAAGGGTACAACTGAGTGGTATATGTATATATATATATATATATATATATATATATATATATATATATATATCAAAAAAGGGTACAACTGAGTGGTGATCCCTGTGGTAATCCTTCTAGCACCTCATTTCTGTTATGGGTTAATTACATTTAGTTTGTATTGTTCTGTCAATTAGGAAATATTTAACCCATTTGTACAGTTCCCCATGTATCTTAATGCCTTTTCTAGTTCCGTCCTGTTAAAATCTTCTTGAAATATTGCAGCATTTGTTGTTGGGGCTCTTTCAATTAATTTTAAATTATTTAGATGAATTGTATCGCTAAATGTAAGTTTGCTCGCTCTGTTGACTGAAGCAAAGTAACTATTACATTTTTTTAAGCATATTTTTTTAGTGCTGATGATTTCATGATTACATTTGATTGGCTCATCTTTTGGTTCTCTTTTTTCTCACCAGACAAATGTTGCATAAACCTTCATGCTTTATTTCTTTCATGTCGCAGATCGAATTTAGTGCATGTCTCATGCCATTTCTCTTTCTTTGCTTTTTTAGTAACTAGTTTGACCTTAGTACTAGCCTTGTTATAGTTTATTTTATTATTGAAATTCGAGTTCCGCTCAAGAATTGTTTTGGCTTTCTTTAATTCTGATATTGCTGTCTCCAGTTCTGAGTTCTAAAACGGTCGATATTATGTTCTACACCCTTTACGTATAGTTTGTACTGATTAGTTGAGTATTATTTGTGTGAGCATCTCATTAAATTTTTCCATGCTGTTGTCTGTCAGATTGTTCATGAGTTAGTCGGATTTTTCATGATATAGCTTCCAGTCAGCTTTCTTGAAATTCCATCTCGTTCTCTGTTTTGTTTGGATTTTTGTTGTTTTGGTGTCTACTATGGTGACTATGGGTCTGTGATCACTGCCTATGTCATCAATAACTCCAATGGGGTAGTAGCTCATGAGATCAGCAGAGCAAATGGTCAAATCGGGTCTACTAAGGGAGAGACGGGCTCTATGTAGGAGAATTAGTGTTGATTCTGCGTCCTGCGTCATTGTAAGATTAGTTGATTGACAAAGTTCTTCTATGTATTTTCCTGTGGGATTTGAGTTAGAATACCCCCATTGTGTTGAATGTCCATTAAAATATCCAGCCAAGATAGTTCTATGTTAGTTGACTTGGTCAAGTTCTGTTAAGTTACAATTTGTGCCTGGTGGATTGTAAAGATTATAAATATTATATTTGCTGGATACAAACCAAATTGTGGCTTTCTGAACATGTTAGTTCGGTATTATTTAGTGGCACTACATCTCCCTGTATATTGTTTTTGATGTAGGTGATTATACCCCTGCAGTTGTTGGTACACTTACTTGGATAGCTGGTGTAACCTGTTATATGTCTGTCTATGTTCTTGTGTAATGTTTCCTGCAATAGGGCAATATGGATCTGGTATTTGTACATGCTTTTGGTTAGCTCTGTTTTCTTGTTTTTGAGGCATGAAATATTAAGTTGTAATATGTTTAATGTATTTGTTTTTCCACTCTGACCAATCTTCATGCTCTGTCTTCCCTTAAAATATGTATATATTGCAGTTTGTTGGATCAGAGGTTTCTGGTTTTTGTATGAGTTATTTGTATTTCTTCCAGTAGCTGATTTATCGCTCAGTCCAGCCTGGTCGATCACTGCCTTGTACAGACCTTGTTGACCGAGGCGGCGACCGAGCTCGTATCGATTTATAGACTTGATGTACATGGCATTGTTAAATCTGGGGGACCTGTGGGCTATCTTCCAACCCCAAGATGAAGGTTTTGCAAATCTTCGCCTCGATTCCATCCATGGCATGTATGGTATCCATGTCTCTGTTGACACATTCATGTGTTCACTTTCTAGGCCCTGTATTCAAGCAGCCAATTCCCCACCACCTACTGTCACTGGCACTTACTCCTTTCATTCAGGTGTATCACATGAGGGTCATATGTATCGACAGACGATCGTCAGCCCTGTGTCACTTATGTCTGTACGATGTTCTACAGGACTGCTTAAAGGAAACATGATGGACTTCTAGTCAGTACTAGAGTCATATGTCTTCAAGTAGGCCAGTAAATGGTCTCGAGGCGGTTTTACTGCATCTCTCACCCTGTCCACAGGGAAATCCTTTAGAAATAGTAATAAGATAGAAGACGAGAGACTCACTTAAGGGTTCCTATAGAAGTAGTAATAAGATAGAAGACAAGAGACTCACTTAAGGGTTCCTATAGAAGTAGTAATAAGATAGAAGACAAGACACTCGCTCAAGGTTTCCTATAGAAATAGTAATAAGATAGAAGACAAGACACTCACTCAAGGGTTCCTATAGAAATAGTAATAAGATAGAAGACAAGACACTCACTCAAGGTTTCCTATAGAAATAGTAATAAGATAGAAGACAAGACACTCGCTCAAGGTTTCCTATAGAAATAGTAATAAGATAGAAGACAAGACACTCACTCAAGGGAGAGTGAGGTTGATTAGATGAGAGCCATGGCGTATACCACATGTCAGTGGGCTCATCACAGCCCAGTTATACCACATGTCGGTGGCCTCTAGCCCGACAGGTATGGGGCTCACCTCCTCCCGACCCAATTATACTGCTGGGAGCTCGGTCGCGCCCAACACCAACTTTGCGATAACAAGGGGACCACGTGTAGGTGTTGCCTTCGACACAGTGGCCCAGTGGAGTTGAATTTAGTCCATCAAAACCGGAGAAGTTTTTGTCAAAACAGAGAAGGTTTTGTCATCCGATATCCACTGAGCCTGGCAAATGAGAGGCTATGAACGCTTCAAATACCTTTTGTTGATGCAAGGTGCGGACATCACCCAGCCCCACTCGTTTTGTTATAAAAATAGTATTGTTCCTGAAAAATATATGTATGTATATGTGTGTATATATATATATATATATACATATAATATTATTGTGAAAACATGTGCGTGTGTGTGTGTGACAGAAAGAGAGAGAGAAGCAAGATTCGATACCACCAACGAAACAGCTCGTTGGTTAGTTAGTGATCGAGATTACCAGTGACAAGACGCTGGCTGGTTCCAGGACGTTGGTTCTTGAAATCATGCATCCTTAAACAGGAACTGGGGATGGTTGGTCTCGAAGCAATGCGCCGGACTCGAAAGAGAGAGAGATTGTTTGTTCAAATTCCGGCTGCACCAGTTGGGGTTTTTATTTGCGATTTCTCTCTGCTTCTACCACCCCTGGTCTACGCAGAGAGGCCCGACTTGAACCGTCAAGTACTCATCGACAGAAAAAAAATATGAGATCCTCCGTAGTCGGAGTTATCTGCTTGTTTGGCGAGGGACCAAAGTGCACACAACTGCAATGGAAAAATGGATTAACACGCGATTTTCAGTTCCTTGTCACTAGGGACTTGGTGAAAACTTGTCGAACGCAAAAAAATGGGGTGGGGGGGGGTAGGGGGAGAGCGCTTGGATTATCTTGGAAGAAATATGGGCGGCTGTATCGTGCTACCGGCTGGTTCAATTAATAAAAAATATGCACGTCGTCGTTGATAAATAACGATACATCAGCGACATTCCAAAATGGACTCAACACCTGGAAGGAGCCATCGACTTTACTCCTTCCTCTTTACACTACTGTCGATTCAGACAACCAATATAGCTAGATGGATAATAGTAACAATTACAAACAATTTGTGTGAGTTGTATGTAAACGTTATATGGTCATTTAGCAGCACTACGTGTTCTTGACTATTTGTATAAGGTAGATGGCTTATACGACGCTGTCAAAATGTATTTATGAAATAATAACGTTTATGAAACACACAATACAATACAAATGAAGCAAACATTTCAATCACAGTGTTAAAAACCAGTCCAAATATATGGCCCTTTTCGTCTTGTCAGACGGTCTAGTCGAGGCTATTGCGTATTTTTTGAGGTATTGTTTTTGCCGAACAGCTTCTCTCGTGGCTAATTCTACCAATGTTTGACAAACACACGCGGTCACATAATGAACAGGTCAGGCTCGCTGATCCACAGGGTTTACCATCCTTTTTCATGAGTCTCTTCTCTTCTAAGTCCTGTCTTAGCACAGTCTCAAATGTTGTTATACCTTTCCTTATACATGCTCTCCATGATGTGCGATCACTTGCCAGATGTTGCCAGTCGTTTTCACAGATGGAGAAGTCTTTCAGAGATGATTTGCAGATATCTCTATATCGTAGTTTAGGTCTGCCGATTGATATATCCAAATATATGGCTGCTAAACATGGAGATCAATAAAATGACAATCACAGAGATGCAAACATCCATTATTGGAGTTTTGCGCAGAATAAAAGGATGGCAATGACAGAACAAAATCACTAACGTTAATTATGAGAAAGTGCCATTCAAATACAAGTAGACAAAGCGATACAATGAAGACGATGTAGCAGTATAGGATACACACATCATAAACCAACAGATAGTATTACAAGACAGGCCCATTTTTGTAATCCTCAGGTGAAGAAACGAAAGAAAGATCAAAATGTACTTGCTGAAGACAGATGGAAGAAAAGATGCAGATGATGGGAAAGACAAGAGAAGATCTTAAAAGAAAGGGAAGAAATAGAACGACTTGGAAAGTGTTTTCTTTTAAACGTGTGCTCCACATCGAGCTGAAAGAAAGTAGAAGATGATGAAATTGTCTGTACATTGAATTTAAATAATTTTTAAATATCGGATCTTTTGTTTTTGAACTATCAAGGCAGGTGTATATGAGTTTACTGTGTACATCTGAATGGTATAAGCTCTGACAGACTTTAATATGAACATAGAGACTGAGTCAAGGCGCCTGTCTGGAATAGGATTGGAAGTTATCAGCTACTCATAGCTGATGGCCATCGCCAGAATTGGTGAATGAAATTCCATCCATACCTTACTCCACCTCTTTGTCGTGCCTCTAGAAAACAGACTAACCTGTCTAGTCTGGCCAAGTGAGCGGTATCAAACAGGGAAGTCATTTCGGTAATCAAAAATGTCTTGTTGATGTCGGATGTTTTGGGGCCGAAAGGCGCAAATAAACCACACCACGACATATCTAAACCAACTTAACGACCGTGTACGAACGAATAATGGAGAGGTCTATCAATCCCTTCTTAAATCATCGGGCGAACGTCAGAAGGAAAGAAAGAGAAAGAAGTAGATGTAGGCCAAACTTGAACTTCAGGCTTCAGAAAATACATCGATCCATATTGTTCCAAAAATATAACACAGGCTTCAAAATGAATTGTAAAATAAGCTCGTTTTATCCTCTTTTCCATCACATTGAGATATAACCTAAACAACTCATTGCATCACTTGTTTATCGCATCCATTATGTACACGACATCTAAAGTTCTACAAACGTTTTATCAGAGGTGTACATATTTAGTTCCAACATATCAACACCAATAAATGCATGCACGTGACTGTTGATATATGCATTTTAAAAATTCCAGTAACACGTGTAGACGAAACGGCATCCGCTCATGTACAAGGTTCCTTTTGATTACAGTGCGTTTATACCTATAGAATTAAAAACTGCGAAATACATTAGACTATACATTTGATTAGAAACTTACTTCCCGTTAACTCCAGAATGTGAGAGCATATACAATATGTATTTTAGCATGTTACATTTTATAACAATGTTTTAATACATTACATATAAATTAATGGTATGCATTACTAGCCCCCACGGTTCTTTGAGCCACGACTCCAATATTCACACCTAAATGTAAGTAAATGTGAACGTTTCAGTACTTCAGCAATTATAACACCATTATAATGTGTTATTTTAATGCTGACCTAGAGTATTTTGCTACTATCTTACTATTGTATGCACTTCTAACGTTTTACTTCTGTCAAGCGCACATTTGCTGTTTTACTTCTGTATTGTGCGCACTTCTGGTGTTTTACTTCCTTCTGGTACTTTTTGTGTTCCACTTCTGTCATGACGTTAACTGATACAATTTTACTTCTGTTTTAATGTCTACTGCTAATATTTGACATCTGTATATCCCTTTTGTTTTACTTATATGTGATGTCTATTCACGTGCTGTAATTATTGTCAACGTGTAGGTTTGTTCGTAAATAATTGAAAAGAAGTAAAGACTAATTTTAGAACCTCAAACATGCGACGCAAACATGGGTTTTAGAAGGAACAGAGGGTGTAGTGAAGCGCTGTTTTCATTGAAACAACTAACAGAAAAGCAATGAAATACAGCCAAAAACTATACATAACAGTCACAGATATAGATAAATCGTGTTATCGCGTACACAGAGAACAGATGTAGGACATACTTACTGGGTTCTAACATTTTATCAGCTTGTGCCTATACGACAACAGCACTAGCAAAGTAAGAACAGCTGACGAAATCAATGAAAATCCTTTTTGGAGACAACCAAAGGCTATTTTTTCGAAAACAAAAGTCATGAAAGAGAACCTAGTCAGACTTTTAATAGGATCGGAAAAATCAACGTAAACAAGATAGAAGAAAAGCAACACACAAATATAACAATATAAGAAAATGTCATAAAACAAGTAAAGGAATTCAAATAATTAGTCAGTACCCTGACATATAACAACATTCAAGAAACATAAATAAACTTTCGGTGTAACAAAGCTTGCTACGTTAATGGGTAGATTTCATCCCTGCTGTCTAACAAGGGAGTGACGTTATGAGTAAAGTGAGCTATTTATAAGTATATCGTTATTCCGTCGTTGTTCTCTCAGTGAACCTTTGACTCAAGAACTATTTTTTAAAAAAGGTACGAATATAAATTGAGTGTTTAGAATGAAAAGTATGAGCTTAATGAGCTTTTGAATACGAAATCGATATCAGGTCAACTGGTTGTAACATGTGATAACAAATAACTAACTAAATCTATTACATCGAGTTACCAACAAACGATGCGAGAATACTAAATCAAAAGGCCGACCTGAAAAAAATGTGTATAAACGGAATACTAGAAACACTCAGAAGTATAACAACAGAGGATGTCAATAAAAGAGCAAGAAACCTTCAACTACATGACTCACCTTGACTCCAAATGACAAATGAGGAAGGAAAAAAAAAGTGCATACTTTTGCTTCAGTCTTTTTTGTTTACCTCGCTTGTTTTATTTTAAATGTCTCGCGATCTTCAATGAGTAGGCACTAACTGACGAGTGGACACACCTGTCTGGTTATACGTCATTACACCGACTGACGCTCTTCAACCCATATAAGTGTCTATAGTGACTAGATTACGACAGGACTGCACATAACCAATGTTTGAAAACCTTAGATACCCACAGTTTAATGTTTGCAAAGCTCTCTCTCTCTCTCTGTCTCTCTCTCTCTCTCTCTCTCTCTCTCTCATTATATATATATATATATATATGTAGCAGGAGAGTTTATTACGCCCCTTCTTTTTTATTTGTAATCCGTGATCGCTGATCGCCTTGCCGTGTCGTCTTGATGTAAACCCGTGATCTCTGTGGTTCTTTCGTACTTCGCGCTGTATCTTGTGGTTACCGCTCTGACCCCGTCAGTTCGTTCGTCGCCAGTCAAGGATACAGCTGGACTGATTCGATAGACTCAACAACAACTGTTTGATAACATAAATGTTCAGCCTTTATTTCATTCACAGTACATGCTCTCGACTTTCGAGGGAACACATTGACATTGACTTCCACCAATCTGAATTCGCGGGCTTATTATACACCATGCACTGCAAACACTTTCGTACACGTCCCAGATAAATATCAAAGTTCAGCTGACCACAGGACAACTGCCGGAATTGAGTAGCGAGTTCCCACACATCAATGGACAATTGTAACAGTTCAATTAATAACACACCCGTGGCTGACTTGCATAGTGAACTAAATGTATAATTATATCAAATAAACGCTCTTGCTCTCACCTTCCTTGTAGTTTACAAAGTTCAGTACATTGCACACATTTGGCTAACTTGAGTGGTGAGCTCAATGTATAAATATATCAATGAAACGCTCTTGCTCTCACCTTCTTGTACTTGTAACAGCTCAGCCAATAATAACATTTAGCTGACGTGATTAGTGATTCCACTGTCTACATCACTGAAACGCTCTGAATCTAGCAATTCTTGTACTTGTAAAAGCTCAGCCAACAATAACATTTAGCTGACGTAAGTAGTGATCTCGCTGTCTAACATCACTGAAACGCTCTGGATCTAGCATTTCTTGTACTTGCAAAAGCTCAGCTAATAAGAACACATTTAGCTGACGTGAGTATTGATCTCACTGTCTACATCACTGAAACGCTATGGATCTAGCATTTCTTGTACTTGTAAAGTTCAATTAACTATCAACACACTCGGTCGGCTGACAGAGGTGCTGTTGACGTTTCCCTCGTTGGAAGACACTGCTTCATTGACACTGCTTGTATTCCGTGCACTTCTGGTAGCTATTTCACTGGGCTGTCTAACCTAATAACTGCTGTATTTCGTGCACTTCTGGTAGCTATTTCACTGGGCTGTCTAACCTAATAACTGCTGTATTTCGTGCACTTCTGGTAGCTATTTCACTGGGCTGTCTAACCTAATAACTGCTGTATTTCGTGCACTTCTGGTAGCTATTTCACTGGGCTGTCTACCCTAATAACTGCTGTATTTCGTGCACTTCTGGTAGCTATTTCACTGGGCTGTCTACCCTAATAATTACTGTTTCGTAACACTTACTTAGGCCACACACTACTTGTACTGAAACACAGATTCTATGATTAGTTCCTATGAAGACGGGAAGGCTAACTGTCCACCTACCGTCTCGACCAACTCTCCCAGACTTCTCTTGTCTTGCGCACTCCTGACAACTCACTAGTCACATGCGCACTCCCTTAATTTCACGAGATTTTCTCAGCTCCCTCTGACTGACTCGTGTTCACTATTTTCTCGAGCACTTGAACACCTATCAGCCCTCCTTCCTAAATGTCCCCCTTTTGTTTACATCTAGCCCTTCTCTCACTAACTTACCTATCACTGATATGTCCTGTTTCAAACTTACTATTGCTATAGTCTGTTTCAACCCATACCTCCGCTCTACACTGTTTCATATATAGTGTTTTCAATCTTTCTACCTGCTTTTGTAATATCCTTGTCTTTCCACCCGTTGTGCTAACACTTATTTTCTACAACACGGCTTTACCTACAGCTGAACTCTTGAGAACTAGAGATGACGTATGGGCATGTATATACATGTTGACTCAACGACCATTCACGGCTAACACCGAGTTGTCTAAATAAACCTCTTCCAAATCTCACCACTAATGACGGAGAGAGGTTGAAATGGTTGAATGAACTCTTACCTAACATCACATTCAAAGTGGGCGGCAGCGATACAATTGTTGATCGAAATGTCACTCTTTTGTGGTAGTCATCTCACTGAAGAATCATGATGTAAATATAACTCTGTTTAGTCTCCTGCAGATGTGGTTTTTAACTACGCCGAGGAGACGTAACACCTTAAAAGGTTAGCACTTCCGGTCGATGTTTTTATCTTACAATTTCTTGCTGTTCAAGCAAATTCACAAACGTCCATGGAAATTGGGTAGTCACACACTACATTGTTAATTACTAGTGTCTTCATTATTTCGCAACTATATTAATATACTTGTTTTAAGTTATCCAATGTGACCTTTCCTCGACAAGACTAGATATATAACTTTCATGTGAAGCTTCCCCAGTAGAGTAACATTTATGTTTTATGGGACGTCCTGGTGTCTACAGGCATAGTCTACTAAGTGACAAATCGCTGATCGTTTTAGGCGGGGTTTTTTTTGTATTATAAACCTACACATGTCCGTTATAATAATTCAGTCATGTCGTAACAGACGTTGATTACCGTGTCTATTTATACTATGCAATATAATCACGCTAAGTACATGTAACAGTTCATTAAGGACAACATATATATGTATATTATCCCGCTTATCCTACTCAACATTTAACAAAACGCAATAGTTTTAGAACAAAACATAGCATGATTGTTTTACTAAACATTCTATATTTTCTGTAACCAAGGTTAGACATAGTACGCTGGAAGAATCATTTAATGGGGTAAGATGTGTGACTCACCATATTTGAATGAATAAATTGAAGAGGGACTTTACAAACTGTAAACAATTTCAGAACTTACCGTCCACATTAATGTTATCACTGATCACCATGACACCGATGACGTATAGTCATCCTTTCTAATCTTTGATGATCACGAGGATCACGTGGTATTGGAGTCATGAAAGGGCATATCTACTATAACGTCATGTCTGCAATACAAATTCAGTAACGTCATCTTGTCTGGTCCTGTCTGTGGCTGAGTATTCACTGGCTATCCTGACACTCCTAAATAAGCAAATGGCATGTCTGGAAGGAATACAACATGATGCAGTGCACATTATCCTTATGTGCACAAACATATACCCAGTGCGGTCTATATTTCTTCGATTTTTACATCAAGGTAGTCAACATAAAACTTAGGCAATCAATTACCAAACGTCGAATTACTGCATACTCACATAATTATCTATACAGTGACTTTATGAACACAATGTGCAGCAGGATGAAGATAGGAAAAATATTGATGGGGCAGGCTAAAGATATTGCTTAGTTGGTGTGTTCGACTGAGAGCATTGAAACCGGTAAGAAATGGATACAAGTGCGGTCCGGTTGTCGTGAGTCTTGTCTACTAGTCACTGGAGAGAGAATGTAGACAACGACTTTCCTTGAAGAGAGAGGCGGAAGGGCAGGCAGGGGGGAGAGGGTGTTCACTACTCATGATGTTAAAATTGTGAAGAAGACAATTAATAAAATATGGACATTATTGAGGAGGGAAACCTACGAGGCGATAGATCAGCGATTCATTTAATGGGAAGAGGTATGTTTGCAACAATCAGAAAAAATATTAACACTTCTGGTGGTTACTTAGGTGGTCGTGTGCTCTAGCGCAGGTTCTCGTGAAAAGGCGCTATATCGAAGAGTTTGATCTACCATCGGGATATCTATTGTTTTGTTTTTTTTTTTTTTTGTTCTTTTCCGTTGATTGTTTTGAATTTGTTTCCTAGTTTTGTAAATACAACTCTTCTCCTGAAATGACTCGCTGTGAAGAAAGACTGTGATTCTCTCTCTTTGAATGCCGGTGGTTCAACTAGAAATTATGGCCATCACTAAAGCGGCGGCCTTGTTTCAGCTTAAGACTTATAGCCACATGTGTTTCATCAGTGATTCACTGAGTAGGTTCAGAAAGTTCATAACACAATGGGCTCGACAGCAGTGGTTAGAGTCCACGTGAAGGTGAAGTCTGTCAAGAGTAGAATTCATTTTCGTGCTAGGGTATGTGGGTATAGAAGGTATGAGGGTGCTGACATCATTTTTAGTTTAGTTCATGTTGAGTGTGGAAGGACAATGACGCTATATTCGGAATGTTCTCGGAGACGTCGGTCCTAAAAATAGACTAAAAACCCCAAAGAATCCACAACCATAACTAGACTTCACATATTTGAACTTTATTTCAAGGTGAGAGATGCCAGAAGGGAGCCAAATAATGCTTGTAAACTAATGCAATACTAGTGTCGTTTGTTGCTACACGTTGAGGGATATACACATTTGCAATGATGATGGTATGTCGTCTAATTTAAACTAAAGTGGTGATAAAACGATACATTGGTGCAGACTCTTATATAAACACTTTTAACAGACAATACATAAAGGTTTACTTAATTTTGATATAAAAACACCACATCAAACACACATCATCTTCACTTATTCGTAACTATGATATTTATCGCTACTAAGTATTTATTTTATAAACTAAATTTGAAATGTTCAACTTTAGCTTCAAGACCAGTTAAAACGAGTGAGTAAAAAGATTTATAAGTAATACTAATTTTATTTTGTATAAAATAAAATGGTTTTCATGTTGAGATTCATGAATTCAAATCAACTCCCGAAAAATTTTTGCCTGATAATTGTATAGACTGATACAATATTCTGAGAGGAAACAAAATATCGATGATGAATATATTTAAGCTGTGTCAATAGACATTGTTAGTATCCTTCATGAAAAAAGAGAGGACAATTGGAGTGCATGACGATCATTAAACCAATTAATAACTGTACAACTTTTTAAATAAATGCCAATTATATGGGAATAGTGAGGGGGGAACAGGCAAATAATTGCAATGCTGCGGTAAAGCTGGTAGCAAGGAGCCAATGGTGGGGTGTGCTAAACACTCCAAGGTATGGTGACAGCTTTTCAAATAAAGAACACAACACAATACTGACGTTTCGGCCTGTGGCCTTCTTCAGAATACAGGAACAACGACAACAAGCGGTGAAGCACAATTACTACATGTTAGATGATCAAGTGGAGGGCGAGGAAAGTAGGATGCAGAAATAAGAAAAGAGAGAAATGAATTTTACATGATGAGAGGTATGATGGGCGTCAAACTATATGAAATAGAAAAAGAGAGAGAAAAATGTATAATAAATTGTACTTAGCTGAGCTCAGAGCAGGAAAACTGTAATCCATGCTAGAACAAGTCGGAATGACTAAAAGCGCAGAGAACGTGTATAGAAAGCAACACGTGACAAAGACAGGTCAGTAAAGAGGGCAAAAGTATCTAATATCGGGAAAACCAAAAAAAAAAAAAAAAAACAGGGGCGGGGGAAGGGGGATAGACGAGGACACTCCTGGGACACAACAAGCAATACATATAAATCACTCAACAATGGAAGTGAGAGATCACGCGAGAGGTTAAGAGAAAGAAATTGAATGACACGACAAAGTAGTAAACTAGGCAGTGGGTGAGAGAGATGGACTCTACAGAATGGATGGCCTCGAACTGAAAGAGTTGAGCCCACTTTAACTCGAGGGGCCATCGAGGTAAGACTGATGTCTTGGTTACTGGCCTAGTATCATGCTCCTCTGATCACCACAGTCGGCTCACTCTTGAGCACCGTCTGATCGCTCGTTGGGGCTGCCTCACCCCTCGTGGCATCAATGTATCCCTGTCCCTCTGAGGACCCTCCGGCCTCCGACTCCACCCTCCCACCTATGGACCTCTCTTCCTATTTCTCCTCTTGGGTCCTCTACTCCTCGTCCATCCCTGCTTTTCATATCCTCTTTGAGTAACCCCCATCTTGCCTTCTTCCTCCTAAACCCCCCCTCTCCCTACACCTTTTTCTCTTCTGACTACCTTCATGTCCTTTACCTCTTTATCACTATATCACCTCTCCACCTGGACTATACGTACGATCTCTCTGCCCACCTCTATTGTCCCTCGTCCTTCCTACCACCCCTCTGCTGATCTACTCCTAGCTCACCCCTCTCCTCTCTATTCACTTGTAGTCACTACTCATCTATACCTACTATTCCAGTATCCCCCTTATCCTGATGCCCACTTTCATTCCCCCCTTTGTTCTATCATTTCCCTACTTCTTTACCTCCTATGGTTCATACCTCTTGCACACCATTCCCCTATTGCTCCACTTCTTCCAGACTTTCTCTTTTTCCATTCACCTCTAACCTACCGCCTCTCCCCCTATCCAGTTTTCACATACCTGCTTCTTATCCCTCCTCTCCATACCTCCTCCTCCAACACTTCCCTACCTCCCGATAGACTAACTTCCTCCGGACCACCCCTCTATCGCCCTTCTCATTATACCGGCTTTATTATTCTTCCTCACCGTATCTCTTCCTCCAGTATCCAATCCTTCCTTTCGTTGACCTACCTCTCAACTCTTTCAGTTCGAGGCCATCCATTCTGTAGAGTCCATCTCTCTCACCCACTGCCCAGTTTACTACTTTGTCGTGTCATTCAATTTCTTTCTCTTAACCTCTCGCGTGATCTCTCACTTCCATTGTTGAGTGATTTATGTGTATTGCTTGTTGTGTCCCAGGAGTGTCCTCGTCTATCCCCCCTTCCCCCCCGCCCCTTTTTTTTTTTTTTTTGGTTTTCCCGATATTAGATACTTTTGCCCTCTTTACTGACCTGTCTTTGTCACGTGTTGCTTTCTATACACGTTCTCTGCGCTTTTAGTCATTCCGACTTGTTCTAGCATGGATTACAGTTTTCCTGCTCTGAGCTCAGCTAAGTACAATTTATTATACATTTTTCTCTCTCATTTTCTATTTTATATAGTTTGACGCCCATCATACCTCTCATCATGTAAAATTCATTTCTCTCTTTTCTTATTTCTGCATCCTACTTTCCTCGCCCTCCACTTGATCATCTAACATGTAGTAATTGTGCTTCACCGCTTGTTGTCGTTGTCCCTGTATTCTGAAGAAGGCCACAGGCCGAAACGTCAGTATTGTGTTGTGTTCTTTATTTGTAAAGCTGTCACCATACCTTGGAGTGTTTAGCACACCCCACCATTGGCTCCCCATATGGGAATAGTCTCGACTTATAGTCATTATATTGGGCTGAAACAGTGTTTGTTGAAAATGTGAGATGCCAAGTAAGGGGAAGTAAGTAAAATAAGGGCGGTAACACATTATCAAAGTATAAACATGATTGGAATGGCACATCATCGGGTCGGTACTGTGAGATACGCACTGCGAAAGAGAAAGAGAGAGAGAGAGAGAAAGAGAGAAAGAGAGAGAAAGAGAGAGAAAGTAAGGGAGATGAAGATTGTTTATTTCAGAGAGTTACCAATCAGTAAAAGAATGATAGAGACAAACTTAGTCTTGGTATGATCTAGATGTTATAAGTCAATGTAGCCCAACTTGTTGACATACAACAATGATCTAGATGTTATAAGTCAATGTAGCCCAACTTGTTGACATACAACAATGATCAAGGTGAAATATTGCCCCTTCTTGCAGCTTTATCGTTTGGACTTCTTTTTACTTGACAACCGCTGACTTTTAAAATGAGGACATACTTCTGCCTATGTTTGTTTTACTAATAACGTGAGGTTTTAGAAATCATTAATACGAATACAATGATAGTTTTTACAACTCAGAGATAAATTGCAATTGTTTGAAAAATTAATAAAAACTATAATTTTATAAAATTATCATTATCACGTACCGGGCCTTCTGGCGTAGGTGATCATGTCTCTCCACAACTTTCGATCTCGACAGTTATTTATCATTTCTGTTGTTGACCTTCTGTTAAGCCACTCTCTTAACCTGTCTGGCATTTTTTTTCTCTTTGCTTCCCTCTATCTCTGCGTCATTCAATTTTCCCAGTTGCTACAATATATTTCAGTTGTTCTCTTCTCATTACATGGCCAAAAAATGATGACTGTTTCTTTCTAATATTGGAAATTAGCTCTCTTTTAGCCTTGACCTCTTTCAGAACGTTTTCATTACTGTTCTTAGCTGTCTATGGTACTCTCAACATTCTTTTGTAAAACCACCCTTATGCATACTCCAGTGATTTTATTGTCAGTTGTCCTATTGTTCATGATTCACATCCATATGTTAAGACTGACTCTACATAACATTTAAGAACTCTTTGTCATGTTTATATTATCAAAAATGGATTGCATAGTATTTTCCTCATTTTTTGGAAAGCTGCTTTTGCCTGAGCCGTTCTGCATCTCACCTCTTTTATACATCTTCCGTCTGAGGTTAACAAAGCTCCCAAATATTTAAATTCATGTACCTGTTTTAATATTGTTCCACTTGTCTGTATTTTGCACTGAGGTGATGCCTTTTTCTTTGTTGTTACCATTACTACTGTCGTTTTGCTATTAAGGGTGATTCCTTTATTTTTGCTTTCCTTCACTATAATGTCTAACATTTGTTGCAACTTATTTTCGCTATTAGGGATTACGATTGTATCATCAGCATACCTTAGATTATTTACATTATGACCTCCAATTGTTAATCCAGTCATGCCCCTTATTGATCTTAAAACAATATGACTATACATATTAAACAAATCTGGTGACAGCACACAACTTTGCCTTACACCCTGTTTTATTTGTTAAAACATTCCCAATTGGATTCCAGTTCTTATGGCCGATGTGGGTTGCCAGTACATGTTCTATAAATTATATTTTATAAAATCTATCTATTGACCTTTCGAGCCGTAACCGGCCCATAGGGCGTAGACCAAGATACACCTTCTCCTATATGAATTTTTGTTCTAGCAGTTTTCTTTTAAAGATATTTTATCAAATCTCGCCATCTGTCTCTGTTCTGTGCAAGCAGTTCTATCTCATTGAGGGAGCCGATTCCTGCTGCTCTTGCCTCTCTCATCAATGTTCTTCTCAGTGTCTCCCTGGGTCTTCCTCTTTTTCTTTTACCTGTTGTTTCCCATATGAGGGCTTGCTTTGCTATTCGATTATTATCTCTTCTCATCACATGTCCAACGTATGACCATCGTCTTTTCTTTATTACTGAAGATATTAGTGGTTGATTGGCGATTTCTCTAATTTCCTCGTTTGTTTTGAATTCGTTCCATTCTATACCAAGTATTTTCCTTAGACATTTATTTTCGAATGCGTTCAACTTTGTTTCTATATCTCTTGTTGTTTTCCAGCTTTCACACGCATACGTAAGGGTTGATAGTACATTTGATTTGAATAGCCTAAGTTTTGTGTTTGTGCTAATGAGTTTTGATTTCCACAACTTTTCAAGGCTTCTGAAAGACATTGCTGCTTTAGCCAGTCTGATTCTAATTTCTTTGCTCGTATCCCCTTCTCGATCAATGTGACTTCCAAGATAAATGAAGTGATCGATCTCTTCTACTGGTTTGTTTTCCATGTATATTTTGTCACTTGTTGGAATTAACCTTTTCATGACTTTAGTCTTTTCATGATTGACCTCAAGCCCAATTTTGCTGGCTATTGATGATAGTTCATTTGTGTTTTCCTGCATCGTTTCTTATAATATTTTATAAAATAGCAAAGGCAAAAAAGAGATCACGGGACAGAGACGATTAGAAATGTGACAGAATAGTAGTATAGCAATGAACTGCAAGCAAAAAATAGGTTTACACTTGCTACAATGTTGCCTGATTCTACACCATTTAAGGCGCACATTAGAAGTGGTATAGGCATGATCAGGGCTGCAGTCTGAGAATGATTTCGAAAGCAAAATCAAGGAAGCGTGTTCAAGTACCAGTGGTAGAGAGTTCAAAAACATTTTGAACTAGAATATTGTCAGTTTAGTTTATTCTAGTCAAACTTATTTATCTTTATTGTACAACAGGTAAACTACATAGTTCTTAGTCATCTCATCATCACGTGACCCAATATCAAACACACTCGCCACCCACTAGCGAAAACGTTGAAGATGACATTTGCTGAACGAACTCCGAAGTTACAGGCCGTGAAAACCGTGTCGCCAGAACTTTCTTATTCTTATCTTACAACATTCTTGGCAGGTAACCGTGACTATATTATTTTCTCTTTATCACGGTCAGGGCCTCAGTAACTACTCGAGCTAGAATGATAGAAAGTGTTAACACTCTGGTCACCTGAATGAAGGAAAAAAAATAAGAGTGAGAATGAGAAGAAAATGTTAACTTTTAAATGTCAGTTTTTTTTTTTTTATTTGTGTATTTGTATGTTAAATCGCCATGTTCTTATAGCTGAAGGTAGTGACGAGAGGTATTCAATCAGTAAGTCAAACCGATCTAGAACATATTCCTTTTGAGTAATGAAATTAGACAATGTATATGGGTTACAATTTATTGCAGTTGTATTTATGTTTTTGTTTGGACGAAAGTCAATGTCGTGTTTATTCAACCATGACTATTTTCAACCATGCACCATGGATGTTTTATAAACATGTTTGTTTGTTTGTTTTCTTTGGATAGCGAAAACAGCATTGGTTGTATACCAAACATAAACTTAATAAAAACCATATGTCTATAATGAACATATTAACATACAGCATGTGTATATATATATATATATATATATATATATATATATATATATATGGTAATTTCCTAGTTTGATCAGATATATTATTTCAGTTTGGAAGAGTGATGTCCCCTAAAATATGTCTGCCAAAATACAGTGGTTCTACGCATTCTTGGCGTTGGGGTCATTACGCTGGCATGTGTCACTCACACTGGCGTTTGGGTCAGCGTGGCGTTCGGGTCAGCGTCTGCGTCCAAATCGAGATGTTAATTAATAATTGGCTGAACCCCTATCCTTTCTTATGCTTCTTCTTACTAATTATCCGCCTATATATATAGGCTAGTTTGTCTAATATTTAAAAACCAGCTAAGCAGTTCTGAGTTCACTTACTTGAATTTGGTACTACTGTATTTCCAAAATGACCGGGCGACCTAGAGCCCCAACTGAAGTTGTGAATGTTGGGCAGATCATGACTTTTCTTGACATCATTGCAGAGGATAGATGGAATTTACTAACTCTGATTCCCGAGATTGCCACTAATAAATTGTGTATTCAGTGGTTAGCTAAGCGTAGACTAATAATAAATACGTGTCTATGCAACATTTGTCATATGCCTGCGCGTTTAGTAGCCTACAGCAGAGGAGTAGATGGCTATCAGTGGTCATGTCAGGGGTGCAGTTTTGGAAAGTCCGTTCGTGATGGATCATTTTTCACAAAGAGCCATCTATCACTAAAACAAATGTTAATTATGATCTACTGTTGGAGCAGCGATTTTCCACAGAGCTTGATCCAGCATGAGGCAGGCGTCAATAAAAATACTGTAGTGGATTGGTGTAATTTTTTACGCGAGGAATGTGAGAAATACATGGTCAGACACTTCAGTCAAATTGGTGGTATGGACATTCTAGGCCAACCAATCGTTGTGGAAATTGACGAGTCCAAATATTTTCACCGAAAATATCACAGGGGACAATGGAATGAGGGTCACTGGGTGTTCGGTGGAATAGAAAGGATTTCAGGAAAATGCTTTCTAGTAGAAGTACCAGATCGCTCCGAGGCTACTTTAACAAAAGAGATAGTTGCCCATATTTTACCTGGAAGCCACATTATTTCTGACGGTTGGTCTGCATATGCCAATATCAGTCGAATTGCAAATGGTATTTATACCCATTGTTCAGTCATCCATCAAGAGAATTTTGTCGACCCAGATGATCCCGAAATTCACACACAGAATATTGAAAATATGTGGATGCTGGCCAAAAGGAAATTGAAGAGACAGTTCGGCACTAGGCGTACATTGTTCCCATCGTTTCTACACGAGTTCGCCTTCAGAAATGAAATCAGACAAGGAAACGTCCTAGGGACGCTAATTACAGGAATTGCAGAGAGTTATCCTGTGTAAAATCATCACATCCCTGCAAACTACTGTCCTTTTCAGGACAACATAAGATTGCTCCAAACCTGCCCACTTCACAACTGTCCTTTTCAGGACAACCAAACATTTACAATTAACTATTTTAGATTGCCTAGAGTTTTCACTATGGTCCTTTTGAGGACTTTCATCACACTCGTTGTTATTCTCAAGCTCCGCACCAGATTGCTAATCGCTGACAGGTAATTTGAGGTAATACAGACGTTGCATTGTGTTTCGTAAAGCTATTTCTAGATATTTTTTGGTATTTATGTGTGTGCATGTGCATTTTAATTAATAGCCAAAGTTTGACAATCTTCCAACATTTGGCAGTAAATTACGGCGATTGGTAATCAACCGCACAATTCCCTTCGATCAGAAGATCATAATTAGGCCGAGTGGCGTCGTTTTTGTCACGCGTTATAATATATTTATAAATATTTAACACTAAAGCTAAACCTAACCCCTGGACCCAACGCCCAATCAACAGATACTCCGAAATGATTACATGCCAGCGTAATGACCCCAACGCCAAGAATGCGTAGAACCACTGTATTTTGGCAGACATATTTTAGGGGACATCACTCTTCCAAACTGAAATAATATATCTGATCAAACTAGGAAATTACCATATATATATATATATATATATATATATATATATATATATATATATATATGTATCAACAATAACCTGACATAATGCTCCATGACCTTATCAAGTAGTCGTGTGAGTGTGACGGATTGTTATGACTTTCTTGGCATTCCCGGCTTTTACTTGAGAACTTGAAGTTCGTCTAGTTACAGGCTGAGCTGGAAAAATATGTTTCTGGTATTGAGGTGCAGCAATACTAGGTCTTCTATATCGGTGAGAGCCACGACAGCAATGAACACAGCGATTGTAGTTTCTATTAGTCAACCTGGTTCGACACAGCTTGTTACAGAGAGAGACGACGAGGAACAGAGAGAGACGACGAGGAGGTAGAAACGTCAGGTCTTGGTCAGATGATGGTTCGCCATCTCTCCTGTCCCGACTTTAGGTCGCAGACCCTAGTGCACCCCCAGCACGAGGAGGTAGTAATGCCAGGTCTTGTTCAATGGATAGTCCGTCATCTCTCCTGTTCCAAATTTAGGTCGCAGACGATAGTGCTCATCCAGCACGAGGAGGTAGAAACGCCAGGTCTTGGTCAGATGATGGTCCGTCATCTCTCCTGTTCCAACTTTAGGTCGCATACGCTAGTGCCCCTCCAGCACGAGGGGGTATAACTTCTAGTCATGATTGAGAGATCATTGTTATAAGCGTGAGCATTTCATCAAAGCTTAGCCGAGAGTTACCTGGGAACATATCGCTATACCTGGCGAACTGAGACACTGAATAGGTGTCTACATCAGTTGTGAATTACATTAGGAGCAGGTGATGTAACAATCCCTTATACAAAGTATGGAGGCACTTTTACAAACAAGGACCATTATAACAATCATGACGTTTCGGCGTGCATCCGCATTTCTTCAGAAATCCCGAACACAGAAATGAGCAGTGAAATAAAGATAAACTAAGCTACATTTTCTAGAGTCATTTATGTTATCTTCATTTCATATTTCACCATATTTTATATGAATGTACGTCAAACATCACCACTTGCTAGCAGCGTTACTGCAGCACCACAATTATTTGCCTGTTCCATAACTTACATTGACACACACACAAAAATAATAAATGGTAATAAAATCACAGCCAGTCATCAACTTTAAAGGTCATCAATGCTTTGCAGCAATTATTTATAATTAAATGGCAGGTCATTAGATTTACAAGACAATTAATTAAGAGAAAAACGATGTCCTTACATTGACCAGCAGGCATGAGATATTATACAAAGGTTCGACCCCCACGCCCTCATGAATGACGTCACCTTGCCTCAACAATGCAACGTTAGAGACATGATTATTCGTCTGTTATAATCCGTTCATAAATTCGTGAACATCTTAAAAAAAAAAACACAGCATTGCAACCTTTCGAAGAGTGCGATTTATTTGGTATGTGGACTTGTAATCACTCCGACCTTAATTAAATATATTTTGCCTTCGCAAACCGTCTCTTGTAGGATTGTTCTTATTTACTTTACGTAAAAATATACATATAAAAATACTGCCTGAACGGGCAAATCTACGTTTCTGAGACCAGTCCACTTTTCCGTTCATTTAATTTTAACACGCAACTTTCACTGTATACCCTAAATGCATGGAAGAAAAAAACTATATTTGTGCGTTAACCAAAATGAACCGCTTTATTAATGATGTAATTATTATTAAAGACATGTTTTCATGTGTCTTTATATGATTGATGGTAAACAAAAAAAGACCGCCATTTTCTATTATTATTGTTTAGGACAACCTATTGCAATTGTCCAAAAATTATATAACCAAAAAAAAAATGATTTCTTAAAAAAACCAGGCTGTCTTTGAACTGAAATGTTATACAATCGTGAGGTCATTGAAAATCAATTGAAAACTTCATGCACACATTTACGACAGTTGATTAAATACCTTCCTATAATATTGAAGGAAAGTTTGTTCACCAATTTATTTTGGACTATGTGAGTTTGTGATGAGGGAAATGTTGACCAGAAAAACGTATTTTCTTATCCACATTTGCCAATGCTGGATCAGCATATCATGAAATATCTGAAGATAAGCTGTCTCCTGGAAGCGAACGAAATATTATGTTTATTTTTTTCTTCAAAAAGTTTAGACATTGTAAGGTGTATGTACTTATCTTAGAAGACCTTGTTAAATGAAGACTTAGCAGTAAAAGACTATACAGTAAAAAAAAATCATGGACTGAAACTAAGCAGTTTCATATTATAAAACTCCGACATCTCTAGAGTATGTAAGATTAAAGCAATAGAGGAAAAACATGAACTCAAAGTTATATTTAGTATTGAATAATATCAGATTATTGGCATAAATTACCCCTGAACAGAAGTAAATAATATAACAACGCAATGATAGCAGTGAGATATTGCCCGATGGAAGTGTGTCATGATGTATCGCTGAAATACGATAGCAACGGTTCAGTAACATTTGTGTTTGTACAAAGTTGTATCTTTTCTAATCATTTAATCTCAGTCATTACTATATTTCTGATAGTGCGTTCAATTCTCGTACAATTCATTTCTTGTTTAGCAAATGCAGGAGTAGTGTTCATTATTAAGTTATTGTAGCACTGATTGTAAATGTGTTTGTGTTCTGTTGACGTCAACAAATAGCTGAGCATAAGTACACTAATGGTTCATGTCGCATGAATATGTAAACATAGATCATTCTTGCAGACTCTCCTTGGTATGTTACGTCGTAATATCCTTATATACCCTTGAATATATATATATATATATATATATATATATATATATATATATATATATACAGTAAAATCTCGATTATGCGGTACTCAATAATCCGGAATTCTCAATTTAGCGGACTTTTTTTTTTTTTAATTATTATAGGGAGAAAGCTTGAATCATGTTTTGTTCAGTTAAATTAAATGCCTTTATCCGGAAATCGAAAACGCTACAACACGGTTTGTGCGCTGCGCTTACTTCTACGGGCTCTATCATTACACAATATTGCGTTTACAATAGTGTATTTACAGTAATATACTTCAAATAGGAGCGAACATATTTTATTCAATCCAGACATTGTGTCTCCAAATATTCCAAGTAAAAGCGACAGACAGTCTATATCTTCACTTTTTCCCCCGACTAAATGTTTTTGTCGGGAAATCTTAGTCGTGCCAAAAACACTTATCTACATGATTTTACAAATTTGCTTAATTTTCTCATAGCCTGCTTTAGATCTAAAGTTGGTCATGAATTTGTCAAAAATATGGCGTTTGACAGTCTGACCGAACATTAGAAGCAGACGTATTGTTTGTGAAAATTGAAGAGCCCATAACTTTGATGATTATAAATCAAAGGTTGAGCAGCCGGCGTGCAGTGACATAGAGATGGTGAGAAGAAAGGGGGAGGGGTTCAAAAATTACCGACTGGAAATTCAAAAAGAGTAAGATACAGAGTTTGACGTTAGTTTGTCTCAGACATTTGTGCAAGCTGAAATTCGTTCCATCAGTATAAATTATACATGATATGCTATAAACGCATGTGTGCATACTTTTTAACGGAATACATTTTTGTGTTAAATAATGGCCTCTGCGAGTGCAAACCACACCTCAATTTCCCGCAAAGGTAAACGCAAGCGAACTGTATTGACACTGAACCAGAAGATTGAAATCGCTAATAGACTTGAAAAAGGCGTTAATCGCAACGTTTTGATGACTGAATTTGGCATAGCCTCTTCAACATTATATGACATACGAAATCAAAAAGATGAGTTGTTTAAGTTTGCGTCGGAGTCTGAAAGCAGCAACAATATACACCAGAGACGAAGTATGAAACGGCCAAAATTTGAAAAACTCGACGACGTCCTTTATGTGTGGTTTTTAGAAAGAAGAAGAAAAGGAATGCCAATATCAGGACCCATGTTGATAGAGAAAGCTAGTGAATGTCACACGAATTTAAATATTTCTGAGCATTGCAATTTTTCAATCATGTTTTTTTCATAAATTTTGAGTTTGGTTTTCTTACTCTCGATTATCCAGAAAAATTCAATTATCCAGAATGGGTTCTTCCCCGAGCATTCCGGATAATCGAGACTTTACTGTATATATATATACGGGATATAATATTCTAATATTGTGTTCTCATCATTTAAACATTGTTTATCTTCAATATAAAAACGCATCAGGCCTCAATGCAATCGCCGGTGTATGCTTATCATGTCACTTTATAGATAACTTTTCGAATACCATCAGAGGCATGGAGAGGAAAACGACTAGAAAACTTACTCTGAATCCGCATCATTGAATAGACTTCACGAACATTATGTCATGGTGGAATATGCCAAAAGAGCGCTATTTAGGAACCAAAGAAGACTTGTCAACCAACACAACTCTCGGTGTCGTTAGTTGCTACACGTTGATGGATACTATTCAGAACCGATCTGGGTAATTTCCTAGTTTGATCAGATATATTATTTCAGTTTGGAAGAGTGATGTCCCCTAAAATATGTCTGCCAAAATACAGTGGTTCTACGCATTCTTGGCGTTGGGGTCATTACGCTGGCATGTGTCACTCACACTGGCGTTTGGGTCAGCGTGGCGTTCGGGTCAGCGTCTGCGTCCAAATCGAGATGTTAATTAATAATTGGCTGAACCCCTATCCTTTCTTATGCTTCTTCTTACTAATTATCCGCCTGTATATATAGGCTAGTTTGTCTAATATTTAAAAACCAGCTAAGCAGTTCTGAGTTCACTTACTTGAATTTGGTACTACAGCTATTTCTAGATAGTTTTTGTATGTATGTGTGTGTATGTGCATTTTAATTAATAGCCCAAGTTTGACAATCTTCCAACATTTGGCAGTAAATTACGGCGATTGGTAATCAACCGCACAATTCCCTTCGATCAGAAGATCATAATTAGGCCGAGTGGCGTCGTTTTTGTCACGCGTTATAATATATTTATAAATATTTAACACTAAAGCTAAACCTAACCCCTGGACCCAACGCCCAATCAACAGATACTCCGAAATGATTACATGCCAGCGTAATGACCCCAACGCCAAGAATGCGTAGAGCCACTGTATTTTGGCAGACATATTTTAGGGGACATCACTCTTCCAACTGAAATAATATATCTGATCAAACTAGGAAATTACCCCGATCTGAGAACTTAAAGACATGTCCGATGTGTAATGAGAATGACCGAACGACCAAACCACTTTATAGGTAAACCTGAAGGCAGCCTCTTTCCACTATCCAGGATTGGCTTGTACAATCTACTTATTAATGTTTCTTGTAAGTTCCAATCGACCACTCATTTACGACACGTATGTTCTCATCATCATCATCGAGCGCCGTATCTGCAACGAATGTTGGCTACCATGGAGCGCCATTCTGGCCTGTCTCTTGCTTTGATGGTGCAGATTGTCATATGTTGGCTTGTCCATATTTTGATATTACTCGTCAATGTTAGTCTTGGTCCGCCTCTGCCCATTTTAACTTGTATTTTCTCCTCCTGGATTACTTTTAGTAGGCTGTAGTGTCTTTTAACATGGCCCAAAAATCGCATTTGTCTTGTTTGAATTGTGATTAGTAGTTGTCTTTTCATTTTTAGTTGTTTTAAAACTTCATCGTTTGTTTTATTTTCCTTCCATCCAATTCTACCTATTCTTCTATATATCCACATTTCAAAGTCTTCAATTCTCTGTTCTGTTTTCTTGTCTAATGTCCATGTTTCTGCACTATATAGGAATATTGAGAAGATGTAATATTTTGCTATTCTTAGTTTTAGCCATGGTGTTATTTTTTTTGATGTAGTATGTTCTTCATGACATTAAAATTACTTTTTGCCATTCCTATTCTTTATTGTATTTCAGTTGTAATTTTCCATCACTGGTTATAGTATGTCCAAGGTAGTTGTAGTTCTGAACTCCCTCCTTCAATTTTGATATCCGGTTGTGGATTTTGATCATTTTCTTTGTTAATGATCATAGTTTTTGTCTTTTATATATTCATATCTAGTCCATATTTGTTGCTTGTCATGTTTATTTCATTAAGTAATTGTAGATCTTTAGGGTTTTCTGCTAGTAGTACAGTATCGTCAGCATATCTTAGATTATTGATTATCTTTCCATTAATTTGTAGGCGTGCTATCTCTATGTTTTTAAAGATTTGCTCAGTGTATAGATTGAACAAGCATGGTGATAGGATGCATCCCTGTCTTATTCCTCTTTTTATATCAATGGGTGTACAGTTCTCTTTGTTATATCTTATTATTGCTGTTTGCTCCCAGTATAGTTTACATACTATAAATGACGCCATGGGACGCACCAAAATGGTAGCTTATTTATATTCGAGCCATGGACTAAGCAATGTTTAAATTGAACACCACGATATCTGTTATTGCAGCGAGTTGGCAGATTTTTGAAAATGTATTCAAGCGTTTGAACATAAATGTTTGTTCACAGTTCGTTAACCTTAGCTGCAGATAAAGTCTTTAATTTGATGGCTTTAATTTGATGGCAAGTGTGACATTGATCGCTAAGGACCTAACTTGTGCAAACGGATGGCATTAGCAAGGATCATTTTGAATCTATGAAGTGGGCTCATTTTGTGTTTAACTCAAAAACATATGTGCTTTTTAACTAAAGACCTTATTTTGTGGGACTCAAGGAAGATATCTCCGATGGAAGAATAAATTGTATTATTAGTCCCATAAATGATTCGCTTCCAGAAGTTTATGTTGTAAAACAGCAGTTTTGTCATTGCAAGTGAATAATGTCCACACCTATAATTTGTCAGGATTGTGTAGCAGCAGCAACTTTATAGCGAGCACAGAAAACATCATAGGATTGCGCTGTTCTGAAACAGCTATGCCATGCTACCCTAGAATTACCTTTAATGGGATTACTGTGACCACAAACCACTCTCCATGTGTGTGCCACATATTTACACCCCAGAAAGAAATGCTGAATATAACAACATCATATGCCGTCTGTGATATTAATGACCACAAACAAGGAACCTCCTGTATGATTGATACAACTGTTGCACCAAGCACTTCATCAGCAGAGCCAGATCTATGGAATGTTAATCTGACATTGTTCTTGAATGATGTCCAAGTTAATGAGACATCATAATCGTGTGGCAGCAGCTACAAGAAGGGAGCAGAGAACACCAAGTTCTGCTGCTATAAAGGAGACTTGTCTTGCTATCACAGAATTGCCTTAAATGGGATCACTGTAGTTGAAAACTCTCCTCTTGTGTAAACTACACATTCACATCCAAGAGTGAATCAGTGAAGGTCAGAAAATCATATTCTCGCTGTGGTTTTACTAACTACAGGTCAGGTGGCTTCTGTCGGATTGTAAATTATAACTTACCATCACTGTGTGTCTATATGTTTGGAATTGGAGTCATCAACGATGGCCTAACATCATCAAGTGCTACGACGATCATCATTTTCGGGAGGACGCGAACTTCCATGGTATATGGTGGATAGGCGGCAGGAACCATTGAAGGCTATGTCTGAAAAGTGTTCCTTCTTGCAGTTTCCTCATATTCCAAGTCCGGCTTGTTGCAGGAGCTACTGAGTTAAGTGCTCTGTGCACACCGTGAGCTGTGTGTCTCATCCGTTTTGATCCTGTTTCGATATCCTGCTTGTTTACGATGAATGATGATATCGTATGACAGGGAACAGTTGGTTGTGTTCACTTTCTGTGCGGTTTCGCCTTATGTCTTTTGGCGTGTGCTGAGACTGCTACGATGGGGACTACAGTTACCTTTCTTTGTTTGGGAGATGTGTTAGTAATTCGGATGATTCCACTGGCACGGGCGGTTGAGCAATTATGGATTTTAATTCGTTTGCAGTGATACCGAGGCCTTCCATAACCAATAACCAATAACCAATAACCAATAACCAATAGATTACATATTAGTCGTATGTCCATGCCTTATAGATATATCTCTTTTATGCATTCTATAAGTTATTTGTGGTGTACTCTATAAAAAACGTTGGTGTAGTCTATGATTGAGGTTTATTTTTGTTTGTTTACTTATGTGTACTTTTCGATCAATGTTCTCATGCAAAATATAACTTCTTCTGTCCCGTTATTTTTCATAAATCCAAATTGCTGCTCATCTAATGCAATATTGATTTTATACAAATCCTTTCGTGTATAACTTTTAGCAAGATTTTTGTAACATGGCGCATTAGACTTATTGTTCTAAAGTCAATGCATTCAACTGCAGCATTCGTTGTAGGCAATGCAATAAAACTTGCTGTTTTTAGTTCATTTGGTATGTATCCTGTGTGGTATATGTTGTTGCATAATCATTTCAGTGCCAAAATCTTCTAATACCTGTATCAGCTATAGCTGTATGCTTTCAGGTCCTGCTGCTTTTCCCTCTTTCATTGTTTTTATAGCTTTTTCCACCACGGATTTTAAGATTTTATAGCCTGATGTACATTTTATAACTGGTTTCTTGTCCCTTTGATCCTTGAATAGTTATGTTATATATTCTTGCCATCTATCTATAATATCCTTATTGTCTATTAGCAATTTTCATTTTTTTGTCTGCAAAGCATCCACCTTCTGTGGCTTTTTAAAATTCTTATTAGGCATTCTCTTTATTTATGTGTGCATTCCTCTTAAGTCTTGTTTACTTTCCATAGTTTCTGTTTCCATACATTTTTGGTTGAGCCAGTCTTCTTTTGCCTTTTTGCACATTTTGTGTATCTCCTTATCTATTTTATTATATTGGGCAGTGTTCTTCGCTTGTCTCCTTTCATCCATTTTTTTTAAAGATGGTGTTAGATATCAATTTTTGATTTTTGTTCTTTTCTCTTTTGGGTAAGGTGTCGCAGGTGTCTTGTATGCTTTTCTTTATGCATTGCTTTGGTTACTTTTTCATCAGTATTTTCTCTTCTGTATTGTTCAATTCCTTCTTCTAGCAGCTTTTGGTATGTGTTCTTTACTTGTTTTGTATCATCATCATCATCATCAAGTACCGGGTCTACTGGCGTGGGTTATCATGTCACTCCACAACTTTCGATCTCAGCAGCTATTTATCATTTCTTTTGTTGACCTTCTGTCAAGCCATTCTCTTATGCTGTCTATTATTTTTCCTCTTTGCTTCCCTCTATCTCTTCGTCCCTCATTTTTTCCAGTTGTTACAATATATTCCAGTTATTCTCTTCTCATTACATGGCCAAAAATAATGATTGTTTCTTCCTAATATTTGAAATTAGCTCTCTTTTTGCTTTGACCTCTCTCAGAACATCTTCATTACTCTTCTTAGCTGTCCATGGCACTCTCAACATTCTTCTGTGAAACGACATTTCTACAGATTCCAGTGATTTTCTTATCTGTTGTCTTATTGTCCATGATTCGCTTCCATATGTTAAAACTGGCTATACATAACATTTAAGAACTCTTTTTCTTGTTTCTATTGTCAAAAATGGATTGCATAGTGTTTTCCTCATTTTTTTTTTTAAATCTGCTTTTGCCTGAGCCATTCTGCATCTCACCTCTTTTGTACATCTTCCGTCTGAGGTTAACAAAGTTCCCAAATATTTACATTCATTTACTTGTTTTAATATTGTTACACTTATCTGTATTTTGCACTGAGGTGATGTCTTTTCCTTTGTTGTTACCATTACATCTGTCTTTTTGCTATTAAGGCTGAGTCCTTTATTTTTGCTTTCTTTAACTATAATGTCCAACATTACTTGTAACTCATTTTCACTCTTAGCGATTAAGACTGTATCATCAGCATGCCTTAGATTATTTATATTATGACCTCCAATTGTTATTCCAGGCATGTTCCCTATGAATCTTAAAATAATCTTACTATAAATATTAAACAAATCTGGTGACAGCACACAACCTTGTCTAACACCATGTTTTATTTGTTGAAACATTCCCAATTGGTTTCCAGTTCTTATGGCCGCTGTTTGTTTCCAGTACATGTTATTTATTATTCTTAGATCTTTGCTGTCTATGTTTATGCTTTCTAACATTTTGATTATTTTTTGGTGCTTTACTTTGTCAAATGCCTTGTTGTAATCTATGAAACATAGGTATAGATATGTGTTCACCTCTATGGCTCTTTCAACTAAAGATCTTATGATATAAATGGCATTCCTTGTTCCTTTATCTCTAACAAAACCATACTGTTCATCGCTAATTTGTGGACTGATTTTGTTTCGCACTCTTCGCATGATGATTATAAGCAATATCTTAGTCAAATGACTCACACTGCTTATTTTGCGATGATCATCGCATTCAATCGCACCCGATTTCTTTGGTAGGGCTAGGAATATTGATTTAAGCAGGTCGTCTGGTATATATCCGCTGTTGTAGATATCATTCAATATTTTTGTTATTATTTCTATTCCAAAATCACCCATGGCTTCAATCTCCTCTTTAGTTATATTATCTGGTCCAGGAGCTTTGCCTGCTTATCATTGTCATAATGCGCAAGGCATCTTCTACCTCTTCTCTGAGTATTTCTAGCCCTTCTCCATTTTCTTAATATTTACTTTCGTTCGTTCATCATTATAAAGATCGTCGATGTATTCTGTCCATCTTTCCCTTATGTTTTCTTGATTAATCAACAGTTCTCCTTCCTTTGATCTTAGACATCCATTTTTTTTACTGCGTTTTTCTTCTTGTTAATTCCTCAATTTGTTTGTATATAGCTTTAGCATCTCCTTTTTGTTGCATGCCAATCTCTTTGATTCTCTCTTTTAGCCATGCTTCTTTTGCTTCATTGCATTTTACTACAATTTCTTTATTTAATCACTTATACTCATCTTTATTTTCTTTATTTCTTCTTCTTGTATCCATTAGCTGCAAAATGTCGTCTGTCATCCCTTTCTTTCTTGAATTTGTCCTCACTGTTGTTATGAACCCGTGTGATGTTTGTTGCATTGATCATTTTAACATTTCCCACTGTTCATCAATGCTTTGTAGCTTCTCTAATGCATTGTACCGGTTCTGCATTCTGATTTTATATTTGTCTTGCAGCTTCTTGTCTGATTTTAGTAAATCTAAAGTTAACTTGAAGTTAACTGAGGCTCGTTTTGTTGTTTTTAATTTTACTCTAAGCTTTCCCACAACATGATCACTATTGCAATCTGCCCCTGGTCTATTTTTCACACCCACCAGACTGTTTCTAAATCTATTGCTTATCAGTATGTATACTTGTATTGTATATGTACATGTAATATATTTTTGATTTAAAGCTGTTATATCTAGTGGATTTGTTGAGGAATTAGACTTTTGCTTGTTTCTCTTTTTTTTTTGATTTTCATTTTAATCATTACAGGATTGAGATCCGAATTAATATCTGCTCCTGGGTAGGTTTTGGCTTTCTTTACGCTGTTACGGAACCTTTCTTTTATCATTATGTAATCTTTTTGATTCCTCTTCTTATCCCCAGGGCTTTCCACGTGTATAGTTGTTCTTTTCTCTTGCTGAATATAGGTGTTACATATTATCAGCCTGTTTTCTTCACAGAATTGTATTTCTCTTTCTCCTCTGTCATTTCTTTTTCCTAAACTATGATTTCTTACAATGGTCTTATATCTACCTTTTCCTACTTTAGCGCTCATGTCAACCATTACAATCAAGATGTATGAATATTTCACTTGTTTCATAACTTTATTTCGGTCTTCATAGTATGCCTCTATTTGTTCATCTGTGTAGTCTTGAGTAGGTGCACATGTCTGTATTATTGCTATGTCGAATGGTTTTGCTTTCAACTTGAGTAATAAATAACTATCACTGTATGTCCAGTGGTTACTTATATATTTTTGTAGCTCTCTTTTTATCATTATTCCTAACATACCCATGTTGATGTTCTGTTCTGTTTCCTGAGTATATAAATGTATATTTTTTGTCCTCTATGTACCCACATTCTTTCCATCTTGTCTCTGATATGCCTAAAATATCTATATTTATTCTTTCTGCTTTTTGAATACGATTTTCCAATTTCCCTTTCTTGATATAGAGTCCTAACATTATTCCAAGCACTTATTTTAAGATATTTCCTCTGACATAAGTTCGAATTTCTCTCCATGGCTTCCTCTGGACTAGTAAGTGAAGAAGCTCCAATTTCTTTCACGGTGGTCTGCCATAATCGCCGAACGTGTGTTCTATATAGTGTAAAGCGTTAACTGGTATCATGTCGATATAAATTGTCCCACCATTTGTGTCTTTGAGATGCTATTAAGTCAGAGAGTTCCATTAATAGGAGTTATGCACTTTACGATCTATTATGATCTACAATGATCCCCTTGATTATCGTTTGAATACAGTTTGTGGCAACATACTAATATGTTGAGCTGTACGATTCATGACAACGAACCGTGTGTTCTTGATTCGACTGTGATCTTGTTTCCTTCAGACGATTAGCAAACTGACCTCTTGCAATTGTTGACTGAAAAACGTGGACAGCAGACTCTCACACATCTCCACTTCTCAATGCTAATGCTTATATGTAAATTTATGTGCATGCCTTCAGTTTCTGTTGACTTTAGCCGTAAACTTTGAGGCATGGATATATTTTGAGGTTGCCCAGCCCATAATAGCTGGTTGATTAATTCAATCACTAATTGAAAACACAATCAAAATCACTTTCCCAATACAAGTTACGTTGTGTTATCTCCAGCCTTCGGGAAATATTTATCAATGTACCGGACATAGATGACAAACGTTTCATTTAAATATTAATGTTTCTGTTCGCGTAACCTCGTTTAGGGCTCTTTATGCTGTCTATGACATCATTGTCACTCAACGTTAATACATTTATATACCCATGTCTTTCTAGACTATTTGTAAAAATTGTGCAGTCTGCTTGATGAACATTAACTGAAGTAATAAATAATGTATGGGTATCCATGTCTTCTAAATTAGTATCAAACTACTTTTTTGTTTTACAGTCTGGAAACGGTTTCATAGTAGAAGTAAGCACGCCTTTTATATCACAAAGATGTAGAAACAAATATGATATAGCAGACGGTGTGTGCATTAATTATATGTCACTAAGTGTTTGACGATTTACAAACGTATGTTTTGGAAGTTTGCAGGGTGTTCATTAAATGTATTATTTGTCTTGTTTCTGTACTTAAATCTCATCAGTATCATCATGTGTCACACCGGTTGGCGTAAGCGATCATGTCATTCCACAATCTTATATCTACAGTGTATTGCATTAGTTCTGTTGACTGTTTTCCATGCCATGACACAAAGCTATCCAGTATTTTCTCCCTTTGTCGTCTGCGATCTCTCTTTCCTATTTTTTGTAACCAAGTATTCCAAAAATCCTCTTCTCATGATGTGCCAGAAAAATGTTGATTGTTTTTTAGGAGTTCCCTTTTTGTGTTGGCCTCTGAGAATTTCCTCATTGGTCTTTTCAGCTACCATTGAACTTTCAATATTCTTCTGTTTAATCCCATCTTAGTGGCCTCTAATCCTCTTTTCATTTGTTTGCCTACTGTCCTTGATTCAATTACCTAGTTTGATGATGTTATTAATTCGTTGAGCCAATAGTTGGTTCTATAGACATGCCTTATGGGAGCTGCGTCGATCTTCAATATAAAACATTGTCATGACGTAAGCCCAATATATTTTATTCATGTTCTCGCTGGAGGCAAACGTGAGGATAAAGTATTGTCACAATTGACATTGGAGTTTTGATTTTTCTTTTTGAGGTTTTGATAAACCGTTAATTCATGAAACATCGTATCTATACTGCCTGAAGCATGGACGGGATAGCTGTTCCCATCATCTTGTCTTTGAAATTCACTTGAGTCAAGTATTTCCATTACTAGATATTGTGTACACTAAGAAATATTCTTATCTTCAAAGACCCTGATGGATATCGTTCAAATAGTTGTTATCTTTCACATTATCTGTTAAATATGTATTACAAGCATATTCCACATATAATTCGTGTATCAATTACATCATCTTTGATCGTATATGTTTATCCGTTATTTTCACACAAGCTTTGACCTGAATATGAATATATGGGCAACAGACCAAGTACACATTCCATTTGCTCAATCTCGATGTGTTTACCCCAGTACTTGTACTACGTTATTTACATGTCTTCATTTTAACTTGTCTTCACCGTTAATGTTGTGACAGGAACACACTTAGCTCATAAGTAAGCCATAAGAGAACATTAACTGATGGTTAAATATAAAGAAGGAAGTAAAAGAAAAACAGATCTTGCTCATAACTTACCAACACGATTGTTAATGTACATCTAATGACTCATTATGAGTACATCTGTATATCTAATGATACATTAAATTATTTGTTTAAGAATATGTTGTGATTATATTATTCAGAATCATATTTAATACATTCAGGCCGTGCCTTCGATGGTGATGCCAGTAAAAGAGGCCATTGTGTAATAACAATTTAAAATAAATATATATTTTTATAATTGCATCAGAGGATAAATATGTCAATTAGTGAGCAAGAAGTTGATCGATGATTAACGGAGAAAAAATGTTTCAAATTTTGATAGTGAGTTATTGCATCTGTAAGTAAGTGAATATTTACAATGGTGAGTGAAATTATCAGTGAGTGAATGAGTAAGAGTAACTGAAAGAGATTACGAGGGAATAAGTAAATTGATATATACTGTTCATATTTTCTTCGAAAGAAAATAGAGAATGTTTCTCAATATCTCATTTGGCGGAGTTTATTCCTAGCTTTATTCTCAGTTCTTCATTTGTGATCTTATCTAAAGGCTTATCTAAGGCTTTTTCCCATCATTCGTCTAACACATTTCACCTCAATAGAGGTTCTTATCTTATTGTTCTTGCATCTGGAGTCCAGGACTAGCATTGGTAGCACAACGTTGTGAAGACGATTTTACCGAAGAGTGCTCGTTTTGTCTCTAATATTATTTTCTTGTTGGACAATAGTGGTGATAGCTGTTCAATGAATTGGTCAGCTGTGTTGCATCTTAAGTCTACTGCTCCTGTTTGTGAATTGCCGTTTGTCATTAGACTTCGTAGGTATCTAAATTTCTCTACTTGCTTTAACTGCCTGAGTCTTTAATTATGTTGATGTTCTGTTTTCTCTTTTGTTATATTATTTACTTATTTTTTGTTGATGTTGATATTTTCATGTTGCATTGTGTGCCTGTGCTGTTGTCTATTTCCGTGTGTTCTTGTAGATCTTCAATTCTCTTGTCATGTATTAGTGCCTGATAATCTGCAAATAGAAGTTCATTGATCGCCTCTGTCTCTGAGGACTTGATTAATTTACATATACAGTCCATGTATGCAATAATCACTAGGGGGATAATTCGCACCCCTGTCTTCCACTTGATCTAACTTCGAAGTGGTCTGTATAATTTGCTGCTGTTCTGACTGTGCAGCTGCTGCTGATGTATATACTTTTAATTACGTTGGTTAGGTGTTTGCTTACTCCCTATGTTAGTATCCCCACATTTGTTCTGTGTTTACTCGGTCGAATGCTTTTTCCTGGTCAATGAAAGACATTTTAAAATGTTGATTGTGTTTTGTCATCTTTTCTTCTAGCTGTTTCAAGGTGAATATAGTCAGTACATTCTCTGTTTGTTTTGCGGAACCCCATTTGAGAATTGCTTATCTGTAGTTCTGTTATTGGTCTCAGCATTTATTTCCCACAATTTAATGATTTCACTAAGGTGACCATTAAGGTGACCATATTTTTGAAATCCCATTCCGGGACGGAATAATTTTACTTCAGTTTTCCACCAATAAAATTACATTTCTTCTTGCTGTCATTTTCAAGTGAATAATACATACATTTTAAAACATATAATAATATAGACATACAATACGCTATCAGGATAATCAGGAGATAAAAAAATAAACAGTGATACTCACTTAAATTGAAGGTGAAACAGAGATGCTGTACTTTTCAGATGAGTGAATTTTCTGTAAAATGTCCTTATTTGTATGCAGCATCTTATAAAATTCGACACATGTTCCCTCATAGTTCACTTTGGTGATCAACATGGCTTTTAAAGTTTCAACACCTAGTTGTGTTTTATCATTTGTCCACAAACTGTTCATCAGAGAAAACACTCGTTCTGTTGCAGCATTTGTTCCAGGTAGACACAAAAAGAACTCTGATAACTTCAGAATATGTGAAACGGGCATATGATTGTTTCTGAAGTGGGAAGCTAGTTCAACCCAACGCTGCCCTGGTAATGTTTTATTAAGACTCCACTCACTAATTTTTTGTGAAGTAACGAACTGTTTCATGTAGACATATTCGTCATACATTTCATTTTCTGGAAAGTCGACTGAAGGCACTGTTTGACTCACTAATGATGAAGACTTCTCAATATCTTCCCAATGTGGTGTTCTGTTCAGCATTACCCAGCTGTAAGACTCTAGGTTTTGAAAATTATTTGCAGCCCATTTCTTCAAATAACTTAAAGCTGTTTCATAAAATGAAGAAACACTGGCGTTAAACTGTTTCACATCATCACGTGGAAATCCTTCCATTTCCAGCTTTTTAAGGATTATCTGAACTCTTGATGGCAAGAAGCCGTCTTCCAGCTTGGACTCCAAGATAGCTTTCAACCTATTGATGTTGTCAATTACTTCAAATACAGTGACCATCTGTCCCTCTACTTTCTGCACTGTTTCGTGGAAAGAGGATGCCTGACTGACTGTGAACCAAAATAAGTCATGCCTCAGACAGTGGGTTTTCAAAGAATTCCTGTATAATCAACTTATGACCATTCGTCCCGGATTGTCCGGGACAGTCCCGGAATTTGTTATTTTTTGAACCTTTGTCCCGGATTTACTGATGTACCGGTTTTGTCCCGATGTTGGCATATTTTTTAGCTTTTGTCCCGGATTTGAGAAAAAATATTTTGGGACACAAACGTTTGCCAATTTTGCCATTTTGGTATACGGTGTACATTTCTTCAATTAAAAAAAAAATATTATTCCGTTGCTGTGTAGACAATTTTGTTTAATATCAAAACAGTAGAATGCGCTCCTAGTTTTTAAATCTCGTATATATTCGTTGTGTTACTAACTTTCACTTTCACTTTCGCAAAAAATGGCACCGAAGCGTAATTGTAGTTTTAATCAAGATTTACAAAAAGAATACCCTTTTATAAAAAAAAAGTCTACATCAGACTTCACAGTAAGATGTAATATATGTTCATCCGGGTTTACTATTAACCATAGTGGACGTGGTGATATTAAGAGCCACATAAATAGTGATAAACATAAGAGAGCCGTCGCTACTGCTGCATCAAGCTCGTCGTTGACACATCTTTTTTCGAGCTGAACAGGTTGGTGACAAAGAAGAACAGTTAGCTGCTACAGAAGGTGCCTTTGCATATCATACAGTGATGCACAATCACACGTTTAGATCTATGGACTGCACATCAAAATTGCTTCAGGTAACTTTAGATCCAAAATTTGCTTGTGCACGTACGAAAACAGAAGCTATTATTCGCAATGTGTTCACACCCCATGCTCTAAACGAGTTGAGATGTGACTTATAAAACGTAGCATTTATCTCCATACTGACAGATGCCTCCAACCACAAAGAAATCAAGATTTTTCCTTTGCTTGTCAGATACTTTGATCGCAATAAGGGACTGAAAGTTAAAATATTAGAGTTGAAGTCATTGCCGGGTGAAACATCTGATATAGTAAGTAGTTTTCTTATTGACTGTCTAACTGAAATGGTTTAGAACTGAAAGTAGTTGGATTATGTGCAGACAACACAAATTCCAATTTTGGGGGCGCTGAAAGAAAAGGACAGAACAATGTTTTCACAAAACTGAAAGAAAACCTTGGACATAGTTTGATAGGTGTTGGGTGTGCTTGCATATTTTTCACAACACTGTTCGAGCAGCTGCAGACGTATTGCCTGTTGATGTTGAAATGACTATTGCAAAAATGTATCTGTACTTCAAATCCTACACAGTTAGAGTTGAAAGTCTCAAGGAGTTTTGTCAGTTTGTCGACACAGACTTCCAGATGATTTTAGGTTATGCACAAACTAGGTGGCTTGCGCTCTTGCCTGCTGTTGAAAGGGTTCTTTACATGTTCCTGCCTCTAAAATCATATTTTCAATCTCAAGACAGAAGCCCAGTTTTTACACAGGAATTCTTTGAAAACCCACTGTCTGAGGCATGACTTATTTTGGTTCACAGTCAGTCAGGCATCCTCTTTCCACGAAACAGTGCAGAAAGTAGAGGGACAGATGGTCACTGTATTTGAAGTAATTGACAACATCAATAGGTTGAAAGCTCTCTTGGAGTCCAAGCTGGAAGACGGCTTCTTGCCATCAAGAGTTCAGATAATCCTTAAAAAAGCTGGAAATGGAAGGGATTTCCACGTGATGATGTGAAAACGTTTAACGCCAGTGTTTCTTCATTTTAGGAAACAGCTTTAAGTTATTTGAAGAAATGGGCTGCAAATGATTTTCAAAAGCTAGAGTCTTACAGCTGGGTAATGCTGAACAGAACACCAAATTGGGAATATATTGAAAAGTCGTCATCATTAGTGAGTCAAACAGTGCCTTCAGTCGACTTTCCAGAAAATGAAATGTATGACGAGTATGTCTACATGAAACAGTTCGTTACTTCACAAAAAATTAGTGAGTGGAGTCTTAATAAAACATTACCAGGGCAGCTTTTGGTTGAACTAGCTTCCCACTTCATAAACAATCATGTGCCCGTTTCACATATTCTGAAGTTATCAGAGTTCTTTTTGTGTCTACCTGGAACAAATGCTGCAACAGAACGAGTGTTTTCTCTGATGAACAGTTTGTGGACAAATGGTACAACACAACTAGGTGTTGAAACTTTAAAAGCCATGTTGATCACCAAAGTGAACTATGAAGTGAACTAAGTGTCGAATTTTATAAGATGCTGCATACAAAGAAGGACATTTTACAGAAAATTCACTCATCTGAAAAGTACAGCAACTGTTTCACCTTCAATTTAAGTGAGTATCACTGTTTTTTTTTTATCTCCTGATTATCCTGATAGCGTATTGTAGGTCTATATTATTATATGTTTTAAAATGTATGTATTATTCACTTGAAAATGACAGCAAGAAGAAATGTAATTTTATTGGTTGAAAATTGAAGTAAAATTATTCCGTCCCGGAATGGGATTTCAAAAATATTGTCACCTTAGATTTCACATCTATATATACTAGCAAAGTTGGTATTGAAAATGTCAAGGTTATTTCTGTCTATGTAATTCCTCTCTAAACCATTACAATGCTTTATCTCAGCCTGTTTTACAGTAGCACACCATTGTAAAAAAAAAACCCTTAACACTCGTACTCCAAACATTATCATTGAGTGTCGTCTCCGCATTGAATTTTGGCTACCAAGGAGCTCCATTCCACTCTGTCTCTTGCTTCGATGGTGCAGATTATCATAAGTTGACTTGTCTATCTGTTGATGTAACTCGCACATGTTAGACTTCTTCTGCCTCTCCCTCTTTTTCCTTGTATTTTCCCTTCCAATATTATTTTTATTAGCCTGCTGTATCTTTTAATAGGCCCCAAAAATGTCATTTGTCTTGTTCTAACTGTGTTTAAATGATTTCATTTCATGTTTAGTTGTTTCAAAACTTCATTGTTCACTCCAAACAACGTCCACAGTATTGCTAGTGGCCCAAATCTTTGGGAACTGACAGTACTGGTCTAATTGTAGATCTGTGAAATAACCGATTTGCCAATGTGAGCCTTTCTCGTACTGTTTTTGCACAAATCACACCTTGACTGTTCTTGATAGTACATGGTGTCTACATACACCTGTTTGAAGATACATAACGCATATGAAATAGTCTTGCTCATGGGTCGTAACTCATATTTGGTCTTTAGTCATTTATTGAAACAAGGTTGGTGGTATCAATCTTGAATGTGATATTTTATTTTGGATACACATTGATATGCTCTGATACAGCAGATACAGTTGTTCCAGCAGGTAACACCCCATACAACTATTATTTGTTGCTGTTGTTTTACTGGTGGAGTTGTGAAACAAACTTTTTTCTATTGAACTCTTGGTAATCTCTCTATCAACGATTATGTCTTCCCATAGCATGTGATTTGATTCACACATTTACCTTCATTTATCTGTGATACATTCTCCATTACGGCATGTTTGACGTATTTTAAACTGCACCGTTCCTATCCCCCAATGAACAGCGCAAGACCACTTTTAACTCCAAGTGTAGATATACATCACCTACATCGCATAGCGTACCACGTTTTATTTCATACCCTCAATGAAGTCCAGCTATATGACGTATATAGTGTTGCACACAGTTTCAATTACTATATTTATTTGCACCAGATTTTAAAAAAAAAGTCTACATCATCTTAGGTTACGAGTGCATTTCGAGAGATAATTTCCGTAAGTTGTTTACTTTAAAATAAACTTTAAAAAATGAGTATACCATTAACCAGTTTCTAGCTATGTCAATGAGTTCTTTCATTGCTATGATTGCGTTACTTATAACTTATCAAGCAAGACGAATGTTTGGTGTTTGCATCGTGAGGCAATCTTGCAGTAAAGTGTTAATGATACACAAACATTCAGTCACAACAGAAGGGAACGGTAAGGGAACAGAACAGGTGACATGTATATGATATGGGAACATCTTTGGTCAACGGCTGCCCTCCGCATTGTATCATAAACGCAGGCCATTGATAGTGTATGTTGATGTGAACCAATGGACTAATTGACAGTATGAAAAACAAGAATAAAAAAAAAAAACAATACACACTACGACATAAGAGCTATAGTGCCTTCACTAATGTTTGCTGTTACATTAAAAAAAAATGTCTCAGCAATAACTTATCCTGGAAACGTCTCTTGTCTCACGGTGTCCCACCTTTGTCCCAACAATGTCCAAATATTTTTATCTCTTTAAAATATTACATAAAAACTGCAAAGAATTATATAAACTGTCATTTTCTTTGTCATTCTTATCAGTTTCTTAATTATTTGTGCGTAAAAAAAATTGTTTTTACAGTATAGAAATATTTGTTTTTCTAATTCACGAACTAAAGGCGTGTATGTAATTGTTCCTCTATGGGTAATAAGTCAATTTAATTTAAAAATTAATGTTCTTTAATTATTTTTTTTTCAAACCACTGATTTCATAAACCCTTTCCCACTGAACACATTATTTAAGCAATAATCAATTACACTTGATATCACCACATGTAGTTGTCTTTAAACTTTCTGAGTAGATACGTGAATTGTGACGTCAATTTGTCCCAATTACTAACATAGTCGTATGTTTCATTCGACACACATCGTTGAGGAAATATTGTCATTTTCGTGTCTGAAGTACAAATGCAGATATAAATCACCTCACGCTAGAATATGATGGGTCTAGAAAATATATCAATGTTGTCGGATGAGTGGAGCGCCATCTTTTCGCCTGCAACTTTGTTTCCTTCCTCCATACATGGACCTCATATTTGATCCTGTATTATTTGTCAATGTTCGAGAGAGAAGTATAACCAATATGGTTTTCGTCGGTAGATTTACAGGCGCCGTTATATCCTTAACCCTTGCTCAAACTAATTACCGATGATCTACATATGAATGGTACGGTGGTAATCAAAAATACCAATCACCGTGATCCTGTATTATTTTGTCAATCTGGAAACTCTTCGTCTTATGTGACTTGGTTAAACATTACAACAATTCAGGCATCATGTGTGTTTTCGAAAATGGAATATGCTCTTTCGTTAGTCACATTTTAATCTCATCTTTTGTAGATGACGAAGTCGGGATGTCGATGTATCCCAAGGCTACAACATTCTGGTAGGCAGCATTAGACACGATTTTCTATTCAATAACTATAATTGCAGTTCCCTAAATTGAATTTGTTAACAATGTTGCCATTCATAATAGCATGATAATACATATTATCTTTAAACTACTATCTACATGGGCTGTTATCGATAGTCAATGCTATTTGGTACAAATATCTTTACAGTCAATCAACTTTTTGTCATTCCTTTATAATCTTTGTATGGTTTATATTTATAATTGGTTCAGGTTTACAAACGCTATGGTCATTTTCCTTTCGTCATTCCATTAATTTATTGCAAATAAAACAGTAATGATGTCCCATAGCAGTATTTTTACCGCCACACGTAGAGCCCCCCCCCCCCCCCATACGTGTGCACATCTTTTGAGAGAGCGAGGCCGACTGATCTCTTCTTTGATACCACGCATTCCCCGAACAACGTCATCCACTAGCCCTAAGAACCCACTTGTTTTCCAAGCGGCGTGGACGAACACACTTCAAACCCTCGTGTTCAACATGAAATAAGACCGCTCAGCGACTACGCTAATCAGCCCGCGTGTTGTAAAATAAGTACTCAAATCTACTATAATTTGCTTACACATTTATGCTCACAATCAACATTAAATTTGTCAGAAACTATTTGACATAATGTGATTATTTCTAGTATGCATTCTTAGACGTAAATGATGGATCGAAGGAGTATTGGAGACACTTGAAGACATAACAGTAGCAGAGGCGAACTGAAGAGCAAAAGACCGCATCTTATATCTCCCCTTCACGCTGAAAGGCAAATGAGGAACAAAAGATGAAGAAGTATAAGAAGTTTTATATTTTCCTGGACCTTATAATTTGAAAGATTAAGTACAAAGACGATGCAATATGAGCATTTCTTATACTTCACACTAACACAAATAGTTTGTACAAAACATCCGATTTTGCAATGCTATACATCATACATTACAATGTCACTGACTTTCTCTACTTCATATTATTGTAAGGTCAATTCTGTCTCATCCCCGTGCATTTTGAGACTTTGTGATTTTTAAAATTTGAAAACTATTGTACGGGTGAGGGGATTGACTGTAATTGTCTGTCTTTAAAGCCTTTTGTCTTCTTTACATACGTTATATAAGAACAAGGCTATATACACAAAAAAAGTACCGTACCCCCGTCACGCCAAGTGGCGAATAGGGAATATGGTGTTAGTGACCCTACATTTTACAGACCTTCGGCACATTTTTGCAGTAATGGGTTCGGTATTACGCCCGTGCCGCTTTACTTTCCAAGAAAAAAATGCGGTACCCATTAGAGGCTGGGTGAACCGGAAACTATCTGTTGGGATCGAACCCTACCTCTTGTCTTTTGTAGTCCAGTCACTAAACACTGAGCTACCACGGCTCCCAAAAGGCTATAGTAAATACTTTAATAGTGTATTAATATAATGACTGTTTGCTTGCGTTCACCGAATAACTTAAAGAGCACACCTCTTCGTCATCCGCCTTCAAAATGACGTTAAATGGGCGTGTCTGAGTTTTGTTGTGGTTGCAGCATACCTATAATATTTTCGCCTTTCGGCCCAACACATTCGACTTCAGCACAACATTTGTGAGTACTGGGATGTCTTCCCTTTCCCATCCTTACTCGCTTGGCCTGACTAGACATGTTAGTCTGTTACTAGAGACGTCCACGTCAAAATTCTAAAACACTTTTTTATTTCTTTAACGACATTAATTGTGTCATCATCAACTTGTGCCATATCCCGTTAGAGTAGGCGATCATGCCCCTCCACAATCTTCTATCCACATTGCATAGTATCAATTCTGTTGTCGACTTTATTCCATACAATGACACCAAGATATCTAGTATCTTCTCTCTTTGTCGTCCGAGTTCTCTCTTTCCCTGTATTTTGCCATTGAAATGTCCCATCAAAACACGCAGAATATACCAGTATTCGAAACGTCATTTTAATTCAAATGCCAACTTAATTCATTATTAAAAACAAAGAACATGATATCGTAATAAAGTATGCAAATCTAGTATCTGTAGAAACCAACAATGTAGACTGCTAGAAGGAGGTCAGAAGAATATTAGCAACAGCGACAAAACAATTAAATGTCATGAAGAAAATGCGGCGCAGTGTCCACAAGACAGACCAATTCACATTATTTACAAAATGTATCCTTCCTATAGAAAAATATTGATGTGGATAAAATCGCAAACATCAAAAACGAAAAGTTATTCATTCGAAACAAAATGTTCTAGAAAATCCGGCAATATGTCTTGGGATAGTGTAGTCTATGTAGGCATATTAAATGACACGTACACGGAAATGGTTCAAGAAGGCGCCCGTATGTGGACAGTGTTTTCCGTTACAGAGTGTGGTGTTTGGAAATACACCTGTAGCATGCAGTGTGCTGCTTGGATTTAGTGTTCTCTTCATGCCTGTTGTAGTTGTTTAATTTCTGACTTGCTGGTGGACGGTGAAATTCTCGTTGTTAAATGGATATGTGTCTTCTTTTCAATCGCGATAGACCTATCAGTGTTAGGTCATTGTATTCGTTTGACTGCACTTGTGAGAAGACTCAGGTGAGATCGAAGTCTACCGGAGTAAACCCACACATAAAATATGTAGGGAGGAACTCTTAGGCAGTCGGTGGTGTAAAAGGTAAAGTACGAGACTTGAACCGGCGTCTTAGCACGCGAGTTTATACCCATATGTGCTCGGCCGCCTTTCCAGAAATGTTCGGAGATTTCTGTATAGTGTAGCCTCAAGCATCGAAACTGAGATGCGAAGCGACGTTCCTCACCTTCCCAGGATAATACCCTGGTACCCATTTCTGCCAACGGCTGGGTCGACCGTGGGGGTATATATTTTTTTTTTTCCAACCACGAGTACAATTCACACTGCTCCCAGCGGGAATTGAACACGGGTTGTCCGAACGTCGGTAGTCTAGTCGGGTGGTTTTCCCAACTAGGCTACCGAGGCCCCCTGTCGGTGGTGTATTATCCATCATCTGGCATTCCTCGCAATTACATTTTATTTCCGAAAGTAAGGCCCTTGTCCCTCCTTCGGAACGTTTCAAAGTGGAGCCGATAAAACACCATCTCCCACACTCGGCAAACGGAACCTTATGACTGTGTGTCCAGGATTAAATAACACCAATCGCACGAATGAAGAAAATATTGCAGCCCATCAGGAAACAAAACTTGCGGATTGAGGTTCAATCATGGAAAAAAATTGATACAGTTTTTATCTGGCAGGGGCTAAAATATGATAATCCTCATCAACACGGTGTGGGTATTGCTGTGCACAATAAGCTTATGCATTTTTTAAACACCTCAAATGGTACATCAGACCGCATAATAACACTAAACATCCATTCAAAAGCTGGACGAATCAACATCGTCAGCGCCTATGTACCAAACAATAGCAACAACAACAGAAGATAAAGACACATTTTATAGGATGGTTCAAGTTATCTTAAGGGAGCTGCGATAGCTCAGTGGTTAGTGAACTGGACTACCACGGACAAGGGGTAGGGTTCGATCCCAACCGACGGCTCCGGGTTCACCCAGCCTTAAATGGAAAGTAAAGCAGCACGGGCATAATACTGACCACATTACCCCAAAAATCATGTGCTGAAGGTCTGCAAAATATAGGGTCACTAACACCATACTTCCCTATACGCCACTTGGCGTGACGGGGGTACTTTACTTTTTATTCAAGTTACCTTGGATCCAATTCCCAACGTAGCAAAAACGGAACCTGCCTCACAATCTAAATGTAATAATTGCATCTGATCATCCTTTCTGACCATCATGCCTATGTCATCATGGTATTGGCAAAATGAACGATAGTAGTCAGAGACTTCTAGAATTGTTCAATTTTCAACCTGTATGCTAAGAATGCCTTTTCAGCGTTAAGAACCCACCGAAAGTAAATGGCGTAACCAAATGTTTGGGCATTGGTACCAAATGGTCTTTGTCCTAGTTCCCAGACATCAAGTGAGATGCCAAATGGCTCAGGCAAAAGCAGCTTTCCAAACAATGAGGAAGAAACTATGAAATATACTTTGACAATATGACCAAGAACAAGAGTTCTTAAATATTATGTAGAGCCAGTCTAAACATATGGAGCCAATGGTGGGGTGTACTAAACACTCCAAGGTATGGTGACAGCTTTACAAATAAAGAACACAACACAATACTAACGTTTCGGCCCGTGGCCTTCTTCAGAATACAGAGACAACGATAATAAGCGGTGAAGCACAATTACTACATGTTAGATGATCAAGTGGAGGGCGAGGAACGTAGGATGCAGAAATAAGAAAAGAGAGAAATGAGTATTACATGATGAGAGGTATGATGGGCGTCAAAATATATAAAATAGAAAAAGAGAAACATGTATAATAAATTGTACTTAGCTGAGCTCAGAGCAGGAAATCTGTAATCCGTTCTGAAACAAGTCGGAATGACTAGAAGCGCAGAGAACGTGTATAGAAAGCAACCCGTGACCAAGACAGGTCAGTAAAGAGGGCAAACGGATCTAATATCGGGAAAACCAAAGGGGGGGAAAAAAGGGGGATAGACGAAGACACTCCTGGGACACAACAAGCAATACATATAAATCACTCAACAATGGAAGTGAGAGATCACGCGAGAGGTTAAGAGAAAGAAATTGAATGACACGACAAAGTAGTGAACTGTGTGTCTCGTCCGTTTTTATAATGTTTCGACATTCCAATTGTTAACGATGAATGATGATATCGTAAGACAGGGAACGGTTGGCTGTGTTCACTTTCTGCGCGGTTTGGCCTTATGTCTTTTGGCGTGTGCTGAGATTGCTACGATGGGGACTGCATTTACCTTTCTTTGTTTGTGAGATGAGATGTTAATTCGGATAATTCCACTGTCACGGGCGGTTGAGCAATTATGGATTTTAATTCATTTGCAGTGATACCGAGGCCTTCCATAACAAATAACCAATGATAACCAATATTTATCGATTTTATATTCCAAATGTAAAGTCATCTCATTCATTTTTCACAATTTTGATCTATAGTGTCTTTATAACAACATACATAGTATTGTTTCATTGTTCATGTTCTATAACAACAGTACAATGCAAAGACATAAAAAAAGAGAGTCAGAGAGTATATGATGAAGATTAAGTAACACAACAGGGTAGATAATATTCAGTGAAGAAAGAAACTTCTGGAATGTTAATGCCCTATGAAATCACAAGAACCGTTATTTTAAAAATAGAAAATATAACACTGAACTTGGAGATTGTAAACACAAAAATGCAGGACAAACATAAATATCATTGACCTTAAAGAAGATTAGACAAGAGAATAATTTTATTGTAGAGCATAACAACAACTATTGTGACGGCAAACTCAAGGTTTGTAAAGACCATATGGAATATTTAAAAGGTTAATATATGATATATGTAAATAGTTAGAAGCAGGCGTTTACCGACCTGAATATAATAAAAAAGTAATAGTAATTTGGAAGGTCCTGAAGAAAATTCTAGATTCGACGTAAAGCACATTTATGCCAGATCAAATATGTATATCCATCTACAAACGAGTATTGACTACAAGTGACAAACAAGATATAAAAAAAGAACATGTCTAAAACGAGAACGATTAAACATTGCTTTCTCCAATACCAGGCTCCTAGACAAGACATAACTGACAATCAGTGTAGGTACATAGACACAAATTCAAGATAGTTACGAACCCAAAAGGAATTGAAACAAATTAAGATATAATAAATATTACGTAAGGGCAAAAGAAGAATAACAAAGAAGTTTGTAAGGAGACATTATATGTACCAGCTATCACTTCATTACTAATAAATAGTGTCGAAAACAGAAACCAGAGCGTTGAGATAAAAGATAAATTGGATACCCATGTAACTTGAACTACGAATATACTAATTGTAATGCATGAACATAATTATTAAATAAATGTGAAATGTAATTTCAAAGTCGTTAAAAAGCATTAATTAGAATGAGTTTTGTTCCAATTGTTGTAACTTTTTATACAACGAGAGTACTAACTCTCACACAATAACCTCTCTAACTCTAGATATAACGCCTTACCACTTGTTAGAATTACTCTCAGCTCAGGCGATCAACGGTTACACTTTCCTAGAATGTTCCATTCTACACTATGTTCTTGTAAAGTCATCACATTTGTACTAGAGTGTTATGATCGTTTTACTAGATGGTTATTCGCTTTGGAGAATCGACCCATAACCAGTTTTATCATGTCCACTATGGTTTTGGCCCTGACGTGCAGAGCTTTGTGCTGAATGCGACGGTCCTTTCATTGAAATGCTATTTTTTGTTTTACTGCAAATGGTACCAGGTCTATGCTTTGTCCTGGGGCAGGATGTACAATTTGTTTTAGACTTCAAATTCGCCACCGGCTGGAGTACGGTCGGATCAAATGTTTCACCGAAGTGGGAACCTATTTTCATTTGTTGTAATGGCGGTTCTTGGGTCAGATTGCTGATTATGATATCTACGATTTGGCGCGGTAGCATGGTGGTTGGTGCTACTGTCAATGGCCGTTACAGCGACCCGGAAGTGGGCTTCATGAGCTGTGCGCCTGTTTCAACACGCAGCCCGTTCAACAGAACAGAATGGCCGATCAGGATGACCACTCTATTGGTTGATGTGACTGGGACAGAGCAGGTAAGGGAATGGCTAATTGTAGTTACGTCATAACGTTCTAAAGTAAACGACTGGACAGCTTTATCACGTCATATTCAATATTGATGTATCGTCATAAGTTCTAGTTGCGGCAGAGGAAATAAACAATGGGGTGATGACTATCATGACTACAAAGACATTGTTTTGTAGTTACTCACACTCATCAAGTGACAATATATGCTAAATGATTAATAAACATTGTTATACATGGATATGCACGCGTTTGTGAGATAATGTGAAGTAACATATTTTATAACATGTAATTTATTCATCTTCAGATACTGGTTTTCTCACAAGCGGTTCGTATATTAATATACATAAGTAATATGAATGAACATATTGCGAACTTTCGAATTTCATAGATATTGTTTGATGGATTAATAAGTAGTTAGTTAAATGTAATGTATCGCTGGGTACTTGTTTTAGTACATGTGTGGGGTTAGTGTTACTAGTCTACGAATTCTTCTGCTGCAGTAGTGACTTTATCTTTGTTCTCGTAATGGAGGTCGACCGGATGTTTGATATTTCATTGGTGCATGGGCGGGCTTGTTATGCGCTTTAATAACATGTCATTAACACTTGTGTGGAGCTTGTCGTTAGATGTGATATTTTAATGACACGCATGACGTGTGATGTGATGTTTTATGCTTCGTTGACACGCATGCGGCTCGTCATGATGTTTCATATTTTATTGACACTTGCATGTAACGCTAAATGTTTCCTCATTCATTACCGCGCCTACAAAGCGTGTAATATCTGATATTATACGCATTATCCGAGCCTCTTTGAAAGAGATATATCAACAGGTTGGGACAAAAGTTGGCGAAAGGCTGTAAATAATTATAACTACAAACATTTGTCTCCTTTATAAATACATACATCTTTTTCATTATTTGTGACTGGATAATTTCATCGGATAACGAAGGAGAGAAACTATTTGATGAAAATTCTGAGACAGCTCATAAACCATAAACTCATTCCATTTACCTAATCCAAGAACCTTTGATGTAATCAAATATATTTAATATATTTGTAAATATTGGTTTAGTACTATATTACGATTTACACATTTTGCAACGGGATGATCTACGTGAATTTAATATGTATTCTAAATTAGACGTGTATATATACATATTGTATCTGTCTCATCTGCAGCATACTAATGTGCATCCTTCTTCCTTGGCCTCATATGTTTATTTATTTATTAATTTTTTTTTCTTATTTCTTAGTCACTTCCAAATCTTTCTTTGGTGCGTGGTATTTTATAACGAATATTGTATTGCTGTGTGCTTATGCCAGATGTCTGCGGGAAAACGTTACTCATCCAGTTTATTTCAATGCATCGATGTTTTCTTTAAAGAAAATCTTTATCATATTCCTTATTATCTTCCTCTTTTCTTCTGTTCTCTTTTTCACTGATACTTAAAGGGTGTCGTGGTTTATATTATTTGTCGTTCTGGAGCTGCTCGAACTGTCTGAATTAGTGACTTTCCTTTGTTGTTCCATGTCTCTGTCACTGTATCTATCCATGTTCTTCTGGGTCTTCCTCTTGGTCTTTTTTCCATGCATTCTCGAGAAGAACGCCCTTGATGGTGATTGATAAGGATTTATTCTGACCAGGTGGCCAAACCATTGAAGTTGTTGTTGTTCTATATATTCTTGGCAGGGTTTTGTTCCTACTATTTTTCTTATGGTTTCATTTGGTATTCTTACTCTCCTTGTGTTGTTTGTTACTTTTCTCAAGCATCGCATCTCACATGTATTGATCATTCGTTAATGTGATTTAGAAAGGGTCTATGTATGACTTTCATAGCACAAAGTTGGTATCAAAATGTTATGTATCATTTGTTGTTTTGCTGGCATAGAAATGTTTGGATGTCTCATTTATATGTCCAGTTTTCCATCTTCTGTGAACATTGTGCCTAAATACTTGAATTCTTCTACTTGTTTTATTTCTTTATCTTTGAGCTTAATGTTTAATGGGTGTCTTAATTTGCTTATTCTTATAGACTCTGTTTTTGCTTTGTTAATTTTCATACTGTATTTTGTGCAGCTTTTATCTAGAGATGTTAATTGCTGTTGTAGCAAGTTTTCATCCTCATATATTAGGCATTGGTCATCTGCGAAGAGTAGCTCGTTGGTGTTGGAGTTTTCTACCTCTATGTTATTATTTGATTTTTCCTTAGTGTTGGTTATTTCCTTATTTATTTTGTCCATAAATATGATGAAGAGGAGTGGTGAGAGGGCACATCATTGTCTTACACCTGTTGTAACCTGAAACCATTCTGACAGACCCTACGATGTTCTAACGGTACTTTGAGTGTTTTTATATAATACCTTTATAGTATATATTAGTTGTCCTGTTACCCCGTAGGTATCTAAAGTTTGCCAAAATGTGTTCCTGTCCACACAATCAAACGCTTTTTCCTGATCTATAAACACTATATTTAGGTTTCTGTCATATTCTATTGTTTTTTCACATAGTTGTCTCAATGTAAATATAGCATCAGCACAGCTTTTTCCTTTTCTGAATCCGAAGTGATTATTACTTAATTAAGATTATATTATGTATCTTACTCTCCTCTCCACTATTTTAGCATACATTTTTTCCAACTTGACTCAAAAAAGATATTCCTCTGTACAATTCATACTCACTTTTGCTTCCTTTATTCTTCCAAAATGGGACAATGATAGCTTTTTGCCAATCATCAGGGACTTTTCTTTCTTCCTAAGCCATATTGAATATTATATTAAGCCAATCTACAGCTGTTTCCTTACAGGCTAGTAGCATTTATGTTATTATTCCATCTATACATCCGCTTGGTTCTTTTTATTCTGTTTCAATGCCCATTCTACTTCTGCTTTAAGTATATTTAGTTCCTGTTCATCATACTGCCTATGTTTAAACTATGTGTTTCCGTTTGTATTTCCCTGAATTAATAGTTACTTAAAGTATTCTCTCCATCTGATTATTATGTTTTTCCTGATGCTGATTGGTCTATAGTTCGCGTTTATTATTTTCAATATTATGACATTCGCAAATTGATGAATTGTTAGCTTCTGGCAATGACAAACATATGCTACCGACATAAGGTAGTGAAACATACAACACGTTTAGCAACATGTACAATAAAATCAATAGAGCCCCGTCACTCCATGTGGCGTATATGGAATATGGTATTAGCAACCATAATTTTTATAGATCTTCGGCACATGATTTTTGGGGCAATATGACCCTTATTATGCATGTGCCGCTTTACTTTCACTGAAAAAATCCGGTACCCATAAAAGGCTGGGCGAGCCCGGAAGAGTCGGTCAGGATCGAACCCGACCCCTTTACAATGTGTTTACCAACATGTAGCTGGATAATGTTTCCCTGTTTGTCTGAAACCTTATTTCGTTTACCATATTCTATAAAGCACCAATAGTGTGATTCGTTTGCTCCTTTCCTTATGGTTGTCAGTAACTGGATTCTTTTGCAATTTCCTTAATAATAATTCATTTTCACAACTTTCTTTTTTTAAAATCAACATTTCACTTAAACCGGATAGAGTATGTCAGCCGGACGTTTAGATCTAGTGAAACATGTATGATGTATTAACCTAAGGTAATATTTTCGTGTTCTGTGTTGTTAAAAGTTATGGTAATGGTTATGGAAGGCACCGGTATCACTGTAAACGAATTAAAATCCATAATTGCTCAACCGCCCGTCCCAATGGAATCATTCGAATTACTAACTCATCTCCCAAACATAGAAAAATAACTGTAGTCCCCATCATAGCATTCTCAGCACATGCCAAAATATATAAGACGAAACCGCACATAAAGCGAACACAGCCAACTGTTCCTTGTCATACGGTATCTTCATTCATCATAAACAAAGGAAATATGATCTAGCATGATAAAAACGGATGAGACACACAGCTCATGGTGTGCACAGAACACTTAACTCAGTAGCTCATGCAACAAACCGGACTTGGAATATGAGGAAACTGCAACAAGGAACACTTTTAATACATAGCCTGCAATGGTTCCTGCCGCCTATCCACCATATCGACCGGAAGCTTACATCCTGCTGAAAATGACGATCGTCATATTTTTTATATATGTTTATTATTATTTTATGTATAGCGCTTGATGATGTTAGGACATCGTTTTTGACTCCAATTCCGAACATGCAATACACAGTTAGTCGTCGGATTATCCCCGTCGCACATCAAACAACAGACCGTGATATTAGCGTATAGCCGGTCTAGGGATATACGATGAGCCATTATGATGGCGTAGTACACACAACAATATCTGTGCCAAATGATTCCTGATTACACTAGTGAATGCAGCCTACAACGAACGAAACACGGTGCAAATTCCTTAAAGAGGAAAAAAAAATGTATGTTGACTTTTCGGAGCAGTCTACATTAATGTGTTGTAACATGTAAAAAACTGGCGTCAAACAATTCCAACGCCGACCATTGAACAGCAGTCAATTTGTTGACGTAACCCGCAGGTCAACTCTAGACGGTGAATGGTCGCATTCACAACACTTGACTTGGCAAAAAGTAATATTGCCGTGTGTACGACTCCGCTTCATCGGCGCAGATTTGTTACGTAGAACATCAGTGTGACTTTAACACAGACAATTTCATTGGAGATCTGAAATTAATCAGTCCCCAAATGCATTTTTTTCTGCAGCGATTGAGAAAACATGAGCTTCGTTCCACCACCCTGGAAACGAAAGTCTCGATGTTAAAAGTACTTCAGGTGAAGTACGCTATTTATGATATTTTACGAAATTGCAAATATAATAAAATAGCTAAATGCATGCAGTCAATAGTATCACGCTGTACAATAAGAGTGCCAACATTGTTGTCATTATTTATTTCAATAAGAAAATGAATACAGTCCGTTCCAAAACTCATATCCCTTATCAAAATGTAACCTTATAAAGGTTTGATTTTAATAGTTGAAATTGTGTAAGCAAACTGTTTATTGTAAGGACATTAGGTATATATTACATTTTCATCGGAAATAAATAGATAGTATAACACTTTTTATTTGCGGTGTATAAAAACAAATACACATAATGATACTGGTAAATTAGAAAATTTACAGTTACTACTGGTCAACACTACGAGCGAAATGAAACAAAAAAATAATGAAATTGTATATGGATTTCTCGCACAGATACGTGCGGAAACTCAATACGTCGCGCTTCATTATACAATGTTTATGTGTGTTGATTCATTTTCAAAGGCGTAGAAAAAGTTTCCTGGACAGGGAGCATTTTACAATGAGTCCAAAGATGAAGTCTTTTACGCTTCAAAACATCACAATGAATATTTACTTTATTTATTTATACAAACATCTTTTTGCAGAGATTGTAACCGATTGTAACCATAAGATTGTGTTCTTTATCTTACTTTAGCAAACTCTGAAAAAGGAACAATGTATAAATTGGGGTTAAGTCATTGTATCGCTTGGTCCAAAATTGTAGATATTTATATCTAAATAAAAAAAAATAGAAGTAAAGAAGAAAGGACGCATTAGATGATTTTTGTTGAAAGTGTTATAAGAAGAGAATCGTTTCAAATGTTTGCCTTGAACGAAACAGTGAAACTTAGAAAGAAACTTGAAGACTGCGCTGAGAACAAAGAACGACATTCACGATTCAAAAGCTACATTATAGAGAGCTGTGAGAAGTGCATGGTTTACATTTAGAAAGTACTCTGGTGGGGAAACAAAACACAATTTGGCAGAATGCACATCTAGGAGCTATCGAAAGCAAGTATTTGCGTGAAGACAAGGATAAAGATGGTTATGATATTGCATATTTAGATGAAACATGTATCAGTGCTCACCACACAGGTGAAAAGGAATGACAGTTATCAAATGTAAGTATTAGAACATAGGTACATAGCAGCAAAGGACAGCTCTTGATAGTTGCACACGTAGGTAGCAGACATAATGGACTGTTTGCTGAATGCTGACCTCGTTTTTGATTCAATGTCGACAGACAATCGAGACCATCACTCCGAGACGAACAGCCAGATACTTAGAGTGGATTGAGAAAACTGTTCTTCCAACATTAAATGGTCATTGTTGTTTATTAAAAGACAATGCATCAGTAAGTCGAAGTTTTATCTCTTTAGGGAATTTGTACCGTGTTTCGTTCGTTGTAAGCTGCATTCACTAGAGTAATCAGGAATCTATAGGCGCTGCCATTGTTATGTGTGCTACGTCATCATAATGGCTCATTGTTATCACAAGACCGGCCACATGCTAATCTCACGTTCTGTTGTTTGATGTGCGACGGAGATAATGTGACGACTAACTGTGTTTTATATGTTCGGATTTGGAGTCCAAAACGATGTCTTCACATCATAAAGCGTTATACATAAACAAATAATATGACGATCATCATCTTCAGGAGGACGTGAACTTTCGGTCAATATGGTAGATAGGCAGCAGTAACCATTGAAGGTTTTGTATGAACGTGTTCCTTGTTGCACTTTCGTAATATCCCAAGTCCTGCTTGTTGCAGGAGCTACTGTGCACACCGCGAGTTGTGTGTTTCATCCGTTTTGATCATATTTCGATATTCCAATTGTTTACGATTAATGATGATATCATATGACAACGAACAGTTGGCTGTGTTCACTTTCTGTGCGGTTTCTCTTTATGTCTTTTGGCGTGTGCTGAGACTGCAATGATGTGGACGACATATACCTTTCTTTGTTTGGGAGATGAGTTAGTAATTCGGATGATTCCACTGGAACGGGCGGTTGAGCAATTATGGATTTTAATTAGTTTGCAGTGATACCGGAGGCCTTCCATAACCAAAGAACCAAAGAAGCAAAGACAATACATCATGTCACAATGTGGCACAAGACGCTAGATAAAGTTCAGGCATAATCGAGAAGGTGTTTTTTAAAGTGTGTTTTATGTAACTTGTTAGCTATATGTATATATATATATATATATATATATATTGTATATATGATGATGATGTTAGCTCACAATATATATATATATATATATATATATATATATATATATATATATATATAGTATACATGAATTAATTTAAAACAAAGTTTGCGAATTTTGAATTGAAGTCATTAACTACCAAATCATGATTAAAATTCTGTTAAAGTTATTCGAAGGCCCCTGTATCACTGTAAATAAATGCAGATCAATAATTGCTCAACCGTCCGTGCCAGTGAAACCTTCCGAATTAAAATCTATTATAATATATAAGAACAAAATGCCAGCTGTAGTCCCCATCATAGTAAAAACAGCACACATCAAAAGACATTAGACGTATTAGCATCGAAAGTGAACACAGCTGACCTCTCCTTCGTCAAACGATATCATCATTCATCGTAAACAATCTGAAAATACAAACACCATACGGATGAAACACACAGTTCACAGTGTGTACATATAACTAAACTCAGTAGCGCGGGAAGCAAGCTGGACTTGGAATATGAGGAAACTGCAACAATAAACACTTTTCAGGCAGTGTCTCATCGGTTCCTTGCCGCCTATCCGCAATATTGACCGGAAGTCCGATTACATTTCCGTATAAAGTTTTATCATAATGAAAATGAGCCTCGATAGCTGAGTGGTTAGTGAATTGGACAACAAAGGACAAGAGGTAAGGTTTGACCCCAATTGACGGCTTTCGGGTTCACCCAGCCTTATATGGGTATCGGATTTTTTCTGGGAAATTAAAGCTGAACGGGCGTTATACCGATCACATTACCCCAAAAATCATGTGCCGAAGGCCTGTACAATTTATGGTCACTAACATCATATTCCATATACGCCACTTGGCGTGACAGGAGCTCTTTACTTTTTTTTTTTTTTTTTTAACAATGCAAACAAATGAAGTAGAAATGTTGCAGAACATAGAAGTAAGGATAAGATGTCACTAGTATGTAACCATAAACCCTAGATTATTTGATTCGAATTTAAAGTTACAAATTAATCTCTTTCAGATTGCATCAAGGGCTAAACTAGTAAGCACAAATAATGTAGCTGAGGAAATTGAAAATATGCAAATTTGAGTTCATATAATCATATCCATCCAAAATGTTGTTATCTACCAGCATGTCCTTTTACATTTCAACGTTTCAGTTAAGTGTCCATTGTGTCGCTAGTTTGCGGCAACCAGCAACACACACGCCTGTTGACCCACATTTTCGTCTTCATAATGGCTAGTCTTTTTGTATTGATTTACAATTTTGAAAGGGCACAGGTATTTTGAAGATCTATTTTAACATATATTATTAACAACTAACATTTTTTTCTGTTAAATGTTCACACTTTGGACACAATAATTCGTATTCTTCTCTTTTCGTTATTCGAGAGTGTTTAAACATAAAATCACACTAACAACATAGTGTATATATGGATAGAGAGAGAACGAGAAAGAAAGAATTAGAAGTAAACAAGTGACTGGACCTTCTGGAGGAGCGGGTAGCTAACATCTTGCTAACTGTCACTAGAAATGTAAACGTAGGGCGTTGACATCTTGCTAACTGTAACTAGAAATTTAAACGTAGGGCGTTGACATCTTGCTAACTGTAACTAGAAATGTAAACGTTGGGCGTTGACATCTTGCTAACTGTCACTAGAAATTTAAACGTTGGGCGTTGACATCTTGCTAACTGTAACTAGAAATTTAAACGTTGGGCGTTGACATTTTGCTAACTGTAACTAGAAATTTAAACGTTGGGTGTTGACATCTTGCTAACTGTAACTAGAAATTTAAACGTAGGGTGTTGACATCTTGCTAACTGTAACTAGAAATTTAAACGTAGGGTGTTGACATCTTGCTAACTGTAACTAGAAATTTAAACGTAGGGCGTTGACATCTTGCTAACTGTAACTAGAAATTTAAACGTAGGGTGTTGACATCTTGCTAACTGTAACTAGAAATTTAAACGTAGGGCGTTGACATCTTGCTAACTGTAACTAGAAATTTAAACGTAGGGTGTTGACATCTTGCTAACTGTAACTAGAAATTTAAACGTAGGGCGTTGACACTGTAGCAGACACCAGAAAGAGAGGAGTTCAGGGTGTAATACTTTAGAGGAGCAGAGATCGGATGTGGATTGAACAACTAAAAATAGATGATTGACACTTTCAGTAGGCGGTAGGAACAGTGGCGATTGATTGGTTACGTCTGTTGGGTGTAAAATTCAAATCTAAGAAGCTGGAGTCACAAGCTTCTCTTCTGATCAGGGAAGAGGACAGTGGTCGCTCTCTGAATTGGGAAGGTAGATAGATGAATAGCCCTGCAGATGCAGACAAGTGTTTGTACAACCACAATATGTTTATATATATATATAATATAAATGACACAGAAACAGACAGAAAATAAACAGAAACATAGACCAACAGTGACACAGAATGTGTGGTGCCGAGGACGGGACAGACCATTAACTGCTGATGGAGAAACCAATGCAAAGATACATAGAAGAAAAAGGATAAATGCGCTGACTACTAGTTACTATCGTCAATATCGGCTGTCGCCTAATTTATTACACGCAAAGTCAACATATAGCCTGTTTTAGAAAATACCATATAAGATGCTAGTAGAATTCAGTGTTATCGATACAATCTAACATAAAGACTCAGTAGATATTCTTGTTTTTGTTTCCTTCCTCATCTGCCTTTCAACGTCAAGGGAGATACAATTTGCAGTCTTTTGCTTTTTTCTTCGCCTCCGCTGCTGTTATGTTTCCTAGTGTTTCTAAAATTCCATCAGTCCATCTTGTTCTAGTCGGCCCTTGGGTCTGGTGTTCTCACAACGCTTGTTGGAGGCGCCTTATGTTCATGTTTTAACCTTTCTGACTTATCAAATATTGAATCTGTTGTTTCTTTATTTATTATATGACGGGGGTTATTCCAACCTTTTTCAGTTCTTCTTTTCTGATCTTATCTCTCAGGCTGTTTACTTAATTCAAAAATAAATATATCTTCAGTAAAGATTTGTTTTCCTAAAAAATCCGGAGGATTGGGTTTACAATCTCGTCTTCAAGTATCACATCATTATCTTCATCATCACACCAACTGTTACACAGATGCAGGGGAAGAGAGAATTCTCGAAGAAACAAAAGTTATCATCGCCTGAGCCGGGATTCGAACCATTAACGTACATGTCAGAAGATCGACGAGACATTACCACTAGACCACTAAGAGAAACGAGAAACTAAAACTTGATGTAGTAAGAAAAAGTTAATTTAGAAGTCATGTTTCTTTGAACATTGTGAATCATGTGGTCAGCACTACGCCATGACATCGTTCGTTCAGAGATAAAATTCATCCGGCCTATTAAAGTTCAGGGAACCTAAAGGTTTGTAAATTACCGAAATGAAGCCCTACATGTACTCTCAGTATAACCGTTCGCAAACCACATCTCAAATGGTTGTAATGAATATCACAAATGATATATTTTAGATAATTTGTTTAATATTTTATTTCACATATTTTTTGTTACATTTTTTTAATTTGGCCCCAACACACATTAACCAGTTAATAAATATCACATTTAATTGTAATTACCATTAATGCTCACACAATTAAGGAGCGCTTTTCAGAAAATAAAAATAAGAAAAATACACATTTATTCTGCCATATGTTATTGTCACTATTCTGTTTATCATCACATAGACTGTATGTGTTGTTCAAGTATATGTTTTAAATAACGTAATCTCTCACGGGCAATCAATCAAAAAACAAAGCACACAATACAGATGTCTTATTGTGATTAATTAGTTCATTTGTGAGATTTATTTAGCGCGGGAAAGATGCATGAAGAAACAGTTATAGTATATCTTAATAGATATAATTATTTCATAGGATTGTACAGGCGATGTCAGCCCTGTCTAATTACAAAAACAAAGAAATTATGGAACTACCTCTCTAACAACAGAAATACGATTATTGCGAACAATATTGTCTATCAACAATAAGAAAGTACGTAACAACATCCAACGAACCACTTGGACAATTAACGTTCTGCTGTCAACAGTTAATGAGAACAATAAAATTAATATAATGTGGACAAGAAACAAATTATGCAGGTCCTGCTGAAACGGTTTTTCAAACTCAGTATCGAACACAAGAAGAAAGAGAAGATACAAGAAGACAACGAAGATACAAGAAGACAGAGATTGAACAAGAAGACAACAAAGACACAAGAATACAACGAAGACACAAGAAGACAACAAAGACAGAAGAATACAACGAAATCACAAGAAGACAACACAGGCACAAGAAAATAACGAAGACACACGAAGACAACAAAGACGCAAGAAAACAACGAAGGCACAATAAGACAGGTAAGATACAACGAAGACACAAGAAGACAGGTAAGATACAAGAATACAACGAAGACACAAGAAGACAACACAGACACAAGAAGACAACGAAGTCACAAGAAGACTAGAAAAACACTAGAAGACATAAAAGACACAAGAAGACACCAAAAACACAAGAAGACTGTGAAGAGACAAAAATACAACAAAGACACAAGAAGACAAATAAAAAACTAGAAAACAAAGAAAACACAATAAAACAACGAAGACACAAGAATACAACAATGCCACAAGAAGGCAAGGAAAACACAGGAAGACAACGAAGACACAAGAAGACAACAAAGACACAAGAAGGCAAGGAAAACACACGAAGACAACGAAGACACATGAAAAGGTAGGAAGAAAATGTTAGGAAACTGCCGCATTAACTTTTGTCATATCTTATAAACAAATAGTAGTAAAAGTAATATATATGTATATACATAGATATAGGACTTTGAAGTAAATTTGAAAACAGATACACGAGTTATACTAAGCCACTCTTAATTGCAATATGAAAGCAGGAAAAGCTCCTGGACCAGATAATATAACTAAAGAAAAGATTGAAGCCATTGGGGATTTTGGAATAGAAGAAAAATCAAAAATATTAAATGGTGTCTACACCAGTGGATATATACCATACGACCTGCTCAAATCAATATTCATAGCCCTACCGAAGAAATCTGGTGCGATTTAATGCGATGATCATCGCACATTAAGCCTAATGAGTCACATGACTAAGAATCATCATGTGAAGAGTGCGAAACAAAATCAGTCCAGTAATTAACGATAAACAGTGTGGTTTTGTTGGAGATAAATGAACGAGCAATGCCATACATATCATAAGATCATTAGTAGAATGAGCCATATATGTGAAAATAAATTTATATCTATGTTTCATAAATTATACCAAAGTATTTGAATATATAAAGCACCAAGAATTAATCGAAATTTTAGAAAGCATAAACGTAGACGTCAACGATCTAAGAATAATAAAGAACGTGTAATGGCAACAAACAGCGGCCATAAGAACTGGATACCAATTGGGAATGTTTCAACAAATAAAACAGGGTGTTAGACAAGGTTGTATGCTGTCACCAGATGTATTTAATATTTCTATCTATCTATCTATTGACCTTTCGAGCCGTAACCGGCCCATAGGGCGTAGACCAAGATACACCTTCTCCTATATGAATTTTTGTTCTAGCAGTTTTCTTTTAAAGATATTTTATCAAATCTCGCCATCTGTCTCTGTTCTGTGCAAGCAGTTCTATCTCATTGAGGGAGCCGATTCCTGCTGCTCTTGCCTCTCTCATCAATGTTCTTCTCAGTGTCTCCCTGGGTAATTTAATATTTATAGTGAGATTATTTTAAGATCCATAAGTGGAATGCCTGGAATAACAATTGGAGGTCATAATATAAATAATCTAAGATATGCTGATAATACAGTTATAATCGCTAAGAATGAAAATGAGTTACAAGAAATGTTGGACGTTATAGTGAAAGAATGCAAAAATAAAGGACTCAGCCTTAATAGCAAAAAGACAGAAGTAATGATAACAACACAGAAAAAGACATCACCTCAGTGCAAAATAAAGACAAGTGGAACAATATTAAAAAAAAAGGTCATCATCATCGAGTGTCATCTCCTCAACGAAGGTTGGCTACCATGGAGCGCCATTCTGCTCTGTCTCTTGTTTTGATGGTGCAGGTTGTCATAGGCTGGTTTGTTAATTTTTTATATTACTCGTCAATGTTAATCTTGGTCTGCCTCTGCCTCTTTTACCTTGTATTTTCCCCTCCAGGATTACTTTTTTAGGCTGTTGTGTCTTTTAACATGACCCAAAAATTGCATTTGCCTTGAATGGATTGTGTTTATTAGTTCACTTTTCATTTTTAGTTGTTTTAAGACTTCATCGTTTGTTTTATTTTCCTGCCATTCAATTCTAATTATTCTTCTATATATCTACATTTCAAAGGCATCATTTCTCTGTTCAGTTTTCTTGTTCTCTTCATCCATATATTCTTTTGTTTATTTAATAACAAATTTTCAAATTGAAACAGGTAAATGGATTTAAATATTTGGGAACTTTGTTAACCTCAGACGGAAGATGTACAAAAGAGGTGAGATGCAGAATGGCTCAGGAAAAGCAGCTTTCCAAAAAATGAGCAAGCTACTACGCAAATCCATTTTTGACAATAGAAAAAAGAAATAAGTGTTCTTAATAGTTAGGTAGAGCCAGTCTTAATATATGGATGCGAATTATGGACAATAGATCAACATATAAGAAAATCACTGGAGTTTGTGGAAATATGGTATTACAGAAGAAAGTTGAGAGTACCATGGACAGCTGCCCGTAATCAAGTGAGCCTAGGAGGAACGATATTCCAACATAAAAGAATACATAAAGCTACATGGGTGTCATCAGATCATAGAAGGGAAAATCAAATTGATTCCATATGTATTAATAATAAGTTTAGGTCATCCTTACATGATGTAAAAGTATATAGAGGGGCAGATGTAGCTTCAGATCATGATATTCTGATAGCCAAACTTAAAATTAATGATGCCCAAATAAGGATATCAAAAGCAAGAGGAGCTTTCGTTGCACTGGGAAACATATGGAAATCCAAAGAAATTAGGTTAAATACTCGAATAATAATGTTCAACTCAAATTTTACGTCGGTCCTATCATATGGCTGTGAAACATGGAGAACAACAACATTCACAATCACGAAGATACAGACTTTCATTAATGGATGATTACGCAGAATAAAAGGATGGAAATGGCAGGACAAAATCACTAACATAGAATTATGGAAAAACCAGGCAAATGCCAGTGGATAAAGAGATACAGCGAAGACGATGGTGCTGGATAGGACACACACTACGGTAGCCAACTGTGAGTAGTACACAACATACCATTTTTGGAACCCCCAGGGGAAAAAACAAAGAGGAAGACCAAGAAATTCGTTGAGAAGACAGATAGAAGCAGAGATAAAGATGATGGTGAAGACATGGAATGACCTTAACAGAATGGCTAAAAACAGAACGACTTGGAACGTGTTTGCTGAAGACCTATGCTCCACTGGGAGTTAAACAATGGTAGACGAAGATCATGGACAACTAGGAAGAGCAATGACAATGTTCTGAAAGAGGTCAAGGTAAAAACAGAGTTAATTTCCAATATTAGGAATGTAATGAGAAGAGAACAAATGGAATATATTGTAAAAACTTGAAAAAATTGAGGGACGAAGAGATAGAATGGAGCAAAAAGAAAAAAAAAATACCAGACAGCTTAAGAGAATGGCTTAGCAGAAGGTCAACAACAGAAATGATATATAACTGTCGAGATCGAAAGTTGTGGAGAGAAATGATCACCTACGTCAGCAGGCCCGTACGTGATGATGATTATGACTCTTTACTGGCATGGTTAGTTTTGTACATGCCATAGCGACATTTATAAGTATGGCCCAACTCTTCTCATTTGGTTTTAAAGATACGTACTTTGCTAAATATATTGAGAATGTGTTTACTTTTATTTTTATTAAAGTTTATGTCTTCTCTAATAGGTTCCAGAATATATTCCATTTGTAAGTGACATCATTTTGAACTTATATGATCGAAAAAAAAACTCAATTGTCTAAATTGTATTTTCATCAGACCAATCGCAAGTCTACATTCATCAGCCTCGATTTGCTATAGACAACGTGTAAACACAAATCTATGTTTTCTTCTTACATCTCTTGCAGAGTTGTGTTTTTATTTGTGTCCCAGCTGTAATCAATATTCTACTTACAACTGGTTTGGTAATTCCGAAGTTTGTTAGCAAAGAACTAATATACGAAGTGTACGTTCCATTTCAATCTTTGTAAACCTTATTTTATTTATCTGTTCTGTATCAGTTTGATCTGTCGTCAAGATTTACGTCTTTACTACGTTACAACAAACGTATTTCTCACTTAAGGTTATGAGTGATGATATTGAGAAACCTCTGAATTAGGTCAAGTCATTCATAACACAGCACAATCATCCTTGACGTGCACTGAAGTAAATGGGTAGAGGGAATCTCCCTTTCTTGTCTTGCTTTTCGTTTCTGACATACATGTGATCCAGTCGCATTTACCTGACCACGCATCCAACAAGGTTTTTGTCGACAGTGCACGGAGATTCGTGCTACAGGCGGGAACAGTTGATTGTAGTGGAACGGTTCCAGACCCACGCTCTGCCTTGGGATAGGACATGTGATCTTAGTTCGATTGTAAATTTGCTACCATTTGGACTACAATACGATAGAGTAAAGGAGTAAAAGCATCAAGATGCACCAAAATGCATAGAGATGCGAAGCTGCTGTAATGCTGAAGATAATGAGAATTGAAAAAAAAAAATGAAGAAAAAAGGGGTATGGTAACAGCTTTACGTGGTAATTAAAAAAAATCTAAAGTTTGACATTTCGGCCAAGTAGGCCTTCAGCTGGAACAACAAACAACACAATACATATATTTACGGATATGTATACAAATCTAACTACACTGCGATAACGTGCTAGATACTCAAGAAAGGAAATAAAAAAAAGTCACTTTCCCGTGGTCCAGAGGATGGTCAGCTTCTGAATGAATTAACATAAGTGGGCGGCATGACCAACTATATATCTCACTTACCAAGCAGTCAGGTGTGAAGACGGAAGGGTTCTAAAAATAGGGGCAGGTGGGTACAAGATATGTATAAAATGTGTATATCTAACTGTGTTTGTACACAACGAACATATGTGTATTAAACGTATGTGGACGAGTCTGAACGACGCTTGAAAAAGACTGGAAGCCTGGTATCTGCCCGTTTCAACTCCCCTGACTATAGTGGTAAACTTGGCATGCAAGTTAATGGCAATGTCTCCTGTCACCACAGCAATCGCAGCCGGTTCGACTTTGAGAATCGCCTCACTGCTCAGTTGAGTTTCCTGTCTCTCCCCCCCCCCCCCAGGCATGAACAAATCGCTCCCATACACATATGACACATACCACACATGTTTTATCCCCATGCGTTACCGAACCTATACATATATGTTTATTTGTCTGTTTGTATTGTCACATTTGAACGCCTTCGCGGTTTCTTGTATGGTTATGTACACATGCTTTTTTACATATATGTTCCTTGTGCACACACACACAGTCAGATATACACAGTTTATACGTATCTTGTACCCACCTCCCCATACTTTTAGTACCCTTCCGTCTTCTCAGTCTCAGACCTGACTGTCTTGTCAGTGAGACATGTAGTTGGTCATCCCGTCCACTTATTTTAGTTTATTCAGAAGATGACCACGCTCTGGACCACAGGGAAGTGGCCTTTTGTATATCTTTCTTGAGTATCTAGCTTATTATTGCCACGTAGTTAGATTTGTGTACGTAACTTTATATATATCTATTTGCTTGCTTGCTTCCTTGCATTCGCCCGCTGACTAAAGTATTCTAGAGTATTCGTAGAATATAGAATTCATCTTCGCCATCCGCCCTTAAATATTTGCGCATTTCAGCCCAACACATCCGACTTCAGCAGACATTTTTAAGTACCGTGTTGTCTTTCCTCTTCAATGCCTACTCGCTTGGCCAGACTAGACAGGTTAGTCTGTTACTAGAGGCACCACGGAGAGGTGGAGCAGGGTCTGGATGGTTCTGGCTCACCGATCCTGGCGCAAGCCATCAACTGTGGGTCGCTGACAACTTCCAGCTATGGTGCTGTCAGGCGAGCCTTCGCCTCATATCTGTGTGTTGTTCCAGCTGAAGACCTACTTGGCAAAAACGTCGACTTTTTATTGTTAATTGCCACGTAAAGCTGTTACAATACCATTTTTATCTTAGTTTTTTTCTTCCTAATTGTCAATAAGATCGATTGTTTCGGCGAAGTGGAAGCTTCACTTTAATTTGTGGGACATCATTTCAAGGGATATGCTCACGGACCGAGTCAACTTGGATTCAAGGCCTGAAAATGTGCCTGAATATGTTCTGGATGCAACGATCGTTACAGCGACTCGAAAGTGAACGTAATGAGCCGTAAACCTTTTTTTTTTTTTTTTTTTCAAAACGCCTCACTTAAAGTTGAATAGAATAAACAATCAGAATGAATAATTTGTTGGTTGATGTGACATGGGCTTAGCATCTTGTCCCACATAAAGTAATGCCAATACGTTGGAAAGTCTAACAAAAGCTCGAAATTAGAATTGCCATCTTTCCATTGACGCAGAGGGCACGCTTATTTTTGTATTCTAATTTATTGTTTGTAAATTTGGGCCACGATTTCACGATGATGTAAGTCAAGAGACCATTTAAAATAAGTTCATAAGTTTGTCTTGTCCCACAATATTTTGTGTACACACCGACGTGACCTAATGGTACATTCTGACAACAATAACACATATATACTATAATTACAAAGATACATTATTTTATTTGTTTTTTTTTTGTGTGTTTAGTACGCGATTCACCGTTACTTAAAAGTTAGATGGGATGTTGGTGTTCATCTTAGACCTGTACCATCGGCGGTTCCTGTTGCAATCTTAACAACATCCTCACGATTTAATCTGACTTTCAAAACTAAGTATTGAATTATGTGATATGGTAAATGTTAATCATGTTATTATCTGGTGTTGTTAACCAACGTCTTCTGTTTGTTCTTTCCTTAAACCTACATCTTAATTGTTTGATCTTAGCGTTGACAAAGTGCCGTTATTTGATCATATTGCTTGTTGCATTCTGTTGGGTCACCTCATTGCACATGCAAACTCTATCATTCTGACCATGACCTGTGTATATACCATATGATCGCAGAACATGTTATTGCTTTTGAAAATGAACATGCACGAAACCTGGCCAGGGAAATTTATGCTGGAGAAAAGTAAAATAAAAAATAAATAAACAAATGCATATGTTATTATAACAAATGCAGTTGTAGATCTGAAAGCTAATTCAAACAAGAAAAACAAAGAAAGAAGCGTCCTTCCAATGAGGACAACAACGTTGTCGGGCATGTACACTCAATGACACAGGCAACTTGACCAAATACAAAAACACGAACACACTAACAGTTAAATGATCAATTCCAGAATAGGACAGGTTATTTGACGCTCACATGAAGGTTCGCGTTCACATGAATTTGATGATGTAATTAAATCAATGGAAGCAACTGTTATTTGGTTATGGAAGGCCAACTGTTATGAGATGTATTTGAATATTGTAATTGCATATCGTATCTATAGAAAACATTCGCTGTTAATTATGTAAGTAGTGAGAATGTGAATAATGAATAGTCAAAATTATGTGCTCAGAATCATTACCAAGTAAAATCAAGCAATCCACATCCCTGCCCATAGGGCATAGACCCATAGTTTCCTGTTTCGAAATTCCCTTTTCTAGCATTCTCAATCCTTGAAAAGATATGGTATCAAATCTCGTCATGTCTCTGTTCAGTGCAAGCATCTCGATCTCATTGAGTGAACCGATTCCTGCTGTCTTTGCCTCTCTGATCAATGTTATTCTCAGTATTTCTCTGGCTCGTGCTCTTTTCTTCTACCTGTTGTTTCCCACTTAAGGGCTTGCTTTGTTAGCCGGTTATTATCTCTTCTCATCACATGTCCAATACGTCCAACGTCTTTTTTTGAGTACTGATATTAGTGGTTGATTGCCGAATTCTCTATTGTCGACCCAGAGAAGCACTGAGAAGAACATTCATCAGAGATGAAAAAACAGCAGGAATCGGCTCCCATTTTTTTCTCCGTCTCATCCATCCATTCATCCAACTATCATTTTAAAGATACTCTTTTCGCTCGAACACAACGCTTCTTAATTTAGCTTTACTAACTATCTTGAAACGTTATTTATTCTATATCAAATTTTCCAGTGTCCTGGTCTGTATCGAAATACACCGGTTACACGCGATGTGCTGCTTGGATTTACTGTTCTGTCATGCTTATTGTGATTGTTTAACTTCTGACGGGCTGGTGGGAGGAGAAATTCTCGTTGTTCTGTGGATTTTCGTTCTTCTTTTCAATCTGGATATGTTTATCGGCTATAGGTCATTGTTTCCAGTTTTGCACCGGCGAATGTATATTTTCCAGAACGATCTTATTGTCCAGTTCATACACTGCAGTGTGAGTAGACTCAGGAGATTTCGAAGGCTACATGAGTAAACCCAGACAGAAAATCCAGAGGGAGGGGCATTGCCGCAGTCGGTGGTGCATTAACCATCTTCTGACATCCCCTACACATCAAATTTGGTTCTGAAAGTAAAGGCCTGGTCTCTCCTTTGGAATACTTCAAAGAGAAGCCGAGTGTGTGTGTGTGTGGGGGGGGGGTAGTGTGTTTTGGACAAAGCGCTATATCTTTGCAGGCGCACAATAGAGCATGACAATCAACAGCAACAAAACAGAAGTCATGAATGTCGCCAAAACTATAGAAGGCAGACAACTAAAACAAGTAGAGGAATTCAAATACCTAGGAAGTCTAATGACTAACGATACTTCTCAAACAGCAGAGATAGAATCAAGATGCAACAAAGCTTGTCAAATCATTGGACAGTTATCATCACTACTGTCCAACAAGGAAATAACACTAGAGGCAAAACGAGCACTATACAATACAATCTTCATCCAACTTTGTGATACCAATGCCAGACCTGGACCCTAGAAGCAAGAACAATAAGAAAATAACCTCTACAGGGATGAAATGTGTTAGACGAATGACAGGAAACAGTCTAAGAGACAAGGTCAAAAATGAAGAACTGAGAAAAAGGCTAGGAATAGCCCCCGCCATAGAATGTATAAGGAAACAAAGACAAAATGGTTTGGCCACGTGACAAGGCAACAAAACACAACACAACGAGCATTCAACAAACGTTGTGAGAACACCAGACCTAAGGGTCGACCACGAAAAAGTTGGGTCAATGGAATATTTAAAGCACTATGAAATATAACAGCAGCAGAAGCGAACAGAAGAGCAAAAGACTGCAAATTATATCTCCCCTCGACGCTGAAAGGCAGACGAGGAAGGAAACAAATAAAAGAAAGAAGCTATCTTTTTCTTATTTAGCCTACACAAACAATACTGTTAGTCCTATCCTCATTAGGACAGAACAGTAGCAAACCATCTCCTCTTATACTCAGCACATGGAGTGTTAGGATTAACAACATGAACCTCACAAATGTAGAAAACATAAGGAAAACAGCCCGCATGAAGTGGCAGAGCCTACCTGTTGCTATTGCAGCCTTTCGGGAAACAAGGCTTACGGACTTTGGTTCAGTCAATGATAAACATTAGAATTTAAACCTGAACAGCCTCGCCTACATGGAGTGGGTATTGATGTGCATTGTAATTAATTCATTATTTAAATACTTCTAAAAGCATTTCACAACACATAATAACACTCACAATCCAATCAAAGGCTGGGCCTATCAACAAAATCAGCGTGTAAGCACCAAAAATGGAAGCAACCACAGTAGATACAATGCACCAGAATACCTTGGATTCAATCCTCAAACTAGAACAACTTTATGTTGCTAGGTGATCTAAATGCACACTTTGGAGCTGACCATACTTCATGGCTATAATGCCTAAGTCATCATGGTAGTGTCAAAAGGATCCGTAATTATCAAAGACTTCTAGAATTATGTTTCCATAACAACATATGTGCTACCAATACCATTTATTTCAGCGTTAAGAAAGGACACAAAGAAACATGGCGCCACCCATGGTCCGGGCATTGGCACTTGCTAGACGTTGTCCTAGTTCGGATACAGCACTTAAATAATGTTAGAATGACCCGAGCATACCATAGCACAGACTATGAAACAGACCACGGACTTGTCATAAGTAAAGTGAAGGCAACCACTAAAAAGATATGCACATGTAGAGAATCATCCTGGTCTAAAATTAATATCGCTGCGAAACAATTATCCGCCAACCAAGTCATATGTAAAACTGGCTTCTAGAAATGCATGGTGAAAGCAGAAGACCTAGACAATGTGGACGGTTCATGGAACCGGCTGAAATCGCACATCCTTGACTGTGCAATCTCTTCCTGTGGTAAAGATGAACACTCCATCAAGGATTGGGTTCAAGAAAACTCCATGAAAATCCCTGCCACGTATACTGAAGAAGAAAAAAAAATATTTTTAAGCAAGTATCGCTGCCCAAAGACAAAAGACAAATTAAAACAAGCAAGAATAGAAGTAAAAAGAAGATGAAGGAGATGTGCGAACACTGGTAAAATCTGTGCTTTACGATTCAGAAAGCTGATGAGAGGACAATTCATGAACAATGTATAAGAATATAAAGATTGCTCCAGGATCACCCATCTTAAAAATGGTTCATATAAAAGACCACAGCGGTGAAATTATCAAAGAAAAAATAACAGCTTGAAAGATGCAGCTCAAAACTCTCAGTGCTGACCGAGGTGAACAATAAACCCACTGAGAAGAACTTCATGACGTCATCCACAGTTCTCATGTGGAAAAGCTTCAAGGAAAATCGTGACACACTTCTACCCCAATTCTACAAAATCATTGTCCCATGCTTTAGAAAAGAGGATTTACAGCAGAGCATAAAATATGCCAAACTTGTAACGTTATTAAAAAATGGGGAGGGGAGGACATGGACAATTGTAACAGCTATAAGGGTATCTACTTCCTGAGTATAAATGGAAAAGCATTCAGTAGAACTCGTTTAAATAACCCACACCAACTGGTAGAACGTATCCTTCCTGAGACCCATTATGGGTTTAGAGCTGGACAGTCAACCATCGAAATTATTGTTGCTCTCCGATAACTATAGATTGGTGCATTAAACAGAGAAGACCTCTATGTAGAGCCTTCGTTGATCTCGCAAAAGCTTTTGACATTGTGAGCAGAGCTGGTCTATACTTTGTGCTAGAAAATGATGGCTGTCTTCCTACTTTACCCAAGATGATCAAGTCATTTCACAACAAAATGCCTGCTACCATCCAAATCGACGGCAGATCGCAAACAGGGATGCGTTCTTACTCCTAGCGTGTTCGGAATATTTTTCGCTGCCCTTCTACACAATGCGTTTGAAATCTGCTCTGTAGACATCAACATCAGTACAAGATCTGCCGCCTCCTATTTAACGTTGCACGTCTGAAGTCCACATTTTAAAAATATGGATACTTTTATCATGGGGATTCTATTCGTTGCACGACCGCTTGCTCACACTCCCTCCTGCAGTCCCTCCTGCAGTCATTGATGGACAATCTAACTAGATCAGGAGATTTACTCTACCTGAGAATATGTATCCAGAAGATTGTGACGCCTCAGCGAGGAGTAGCAATTCCCGCAGTTATATAATTAAATAACACAACCCTTAAGTTTCTTCCTGACTTCCGATCAATATGGCGGATAGGTGGAAGGAACCGTTTAGGTTCTGTCTGAAAAAAAAAAAATCCCTGTTGCAGGTTCCTCACTATCTGTGTCCGGCTTTCTGCTGGGGATACTGAGTTTAATGATCTGTGCACATCGGCTGCTGTGTTTTTCATCCGGATCGTGTTTCATTATTCCGATTGCTTACGATGAATAAAGATATCATACAACGAAGGACACTCCGGCTGCGTTCACTTTCGCTGCCGATTCGCTTTATGTATTTTGACATGTGTTATAGCTGCTATTCTGGGGACTGCAGCTGCCTTTATTCGTTTGTATCCTTCAGTGTGATGAGATCATAAATCGGATGATTCAATTGACACGGGCGGTTGAGCAATTATGGATTTTAATTCGTTGGCAGTGATACCGGGGCTTTTGACTAACTACAACTACACCTTGAATCTGTGAGAAAGTTCATTTATCCCTTTTCTATGGTCACAAGTGATGTCTCCCTGATGAAGAAAAAATAAATTCCTGAATCGGAAAGGCAACTTCGACATTGGATAAACTTACAGATAAAGCCTGTGCTAACACCAAACTAACACTAAGAACTAAAACTCAAATTTGTGAGCATAGTAAACTTATATACGGAACAGACACTTGGACTACCTATGCAGGGCAGAATAAAAGTTTAAATAAGCTTTCATGTGTATAGTTTTCAAAAGCAATTTCGAAAGAGTCATCATCATCATTAAGGTCACTTCTCTGTTTACATTTTGATACCACACTTCACAAGCATTAAGGTTCGTTACTTTTGGGATTGTTCATTTTTTTGCTCGCATATTAAAATAACCGCATGTTTGTCTGTACATTATTTAGATGTCTCAAGTGGTATATATTTTGTATTTGCCACTGTTGAAGCCATTTAAGTTAAAACTTTGGCCGACTTTGTTCTGTCTTATCTGCAAAGTGTCCTCATTACTATCATGTGCTATTTTACTGCATCTTTCCGGATTTGTTACAGCTATACATTTAGTCTAAATTATTGTTTAATATAAGGTCTGAGTTGCCATGAAATTGAGGGGATTACTAAATGATATGAAAATATGATGAGAAATAAATGTTTTGGAAATTAACTTTCATAATTTTTCTTTCAGGTTAACGAGACGATCCGGCTGGTAAACAATATAATCTAGATCTTGATTGGCTGTGTGTAGACTGGCGTTCAAAAATAAGTGTGCTCCGACACGATCAAGTAATGTTGTAATCCATTTAACGTTCAAAATGGACAAGAATGAACTACGAATTATTGCCAGATTAACCTGAGCTCGATACCTCGTGAATATCACACTTTTTTGACGATATAAATAGTGAAATCTTCCTTATCATCCTGACAAAAGAAATCTTTCTTTTTAATGTTAAAATATTGCAACCCTAGATAGAGCATTTATAAGTGTTATGATGGCTGTTTTGACTTAATCAGGCACTATAAATTATGTTAAACTAAAAATTCATCTGATATCATCCGGAAGCAATTATGTTGTTTTGAGTCCTGTTTTATGCTCGGGCATTATGGTGAGTCCTCTTTTTACTCCTCGGCAATTTCAATGCGTCTTGATTTATACCACTCGGGAATCATAATGAGTCCTATTTTATACTCGGAACTCACTATGATGCCTATGTTATACTACTTGGGAATCATAATGAGTCCTATTTTATACTCGGAACTCACTATGATGCCTATGTTATACTACTCGGGAATCATAATGAGTCCTATTTTATACTCGGAACTCACTATGATGCCTATGTTATACCACTCGGGAATCATACTGAGTCCTATTTTATACTCGGAACTCACTATGATTCCTATTTTATACTGCTCGGGAATCACAATAAGTTCTGTTTTATAATTGGAAGTCACAAAGAATTCATGTTTTATACTACTCGGGACTCATAAAGAGTCATGTTTTATACTCGGTAATCATAACGAGTCCTGTTTTATATTCGGGTACCACACCGAGTCCTGTTATATATTCGGGTACCACACCGAGTCCTGTTTTATATTCGGGTACCACACCGAGTCCTGTTTTATATTCGGGAACAACACTGAGTCCTGTTTTATATTCGGGAACCACACTGAGTCCTGTTTTATATTCGGGAGCAACATTGAGTCCTGTTACACGCTCTGGTACTTTAAATATTGTCACAACAAAATCCCAATCTCCGATTCATCAACTCAGGTTTATATTCCCGACACTACGGAATTTAAGGCAATAGTGTAAGCTTCTGAAATATGTACACTGATTAAACAGTTTCAACAATATTCTTATAATATAGATATAAATTAGCATGCCCAATCAAAGGAAGTACACCAACACGGATGATAACAAGCGATAACACAAAAGAGAACGGAATATATGTACCAGAAAACAGCAGAAGAGAGGAAGAAATAAATGAAATACTATTTGCAGACGACCAAGTTCTAATGCATGAAGCAACTGAGGACATGCAAAAACATGTGTGTGCCACATATTTACACCACAGGAAGAAATACTGAATATAACAACATCATGTGCCGTCTGTGATATTAATGACCACAGACCAGGAGCCTCCAGTATGATTGATACAACTGTTGCACCAAGCATTTCATCAGCAGAGCCATATCTATGGAATGTTAATCTGACATTGTTCTTGAATGATGTTCAAGTTAATGATACATCAGAATCGTGTGGCGGCAGCTACAAGAAGGGAGCGGAGAACATCACTTTCTGCTGCTATAAAGGAGACTTGCCTTGCTATCCCAGAATTGCCTTAAATGGGATCACTGTAGTTGAAAACTTCTCCTCTTGTGTAAACTACACATTCACATCAGAGTGAATCAGTGAAGGTCACAAAATCATATTCTCTCTGTGGTTTTACTAACTACAGGTCATGTGGCTTCTGTTGGATTGGAAATGATAACTTACCACCACTGTGTGTCTATGTGTTTGGAATTGGAGTCATCAATGACGGCCTAACATCATCAAGTGCTATGACGATCATCATTTTTGGGAGGACTTGAACTCCCATGGTATATGGTGGATAGGCGGCAGGAACCATTGAAGGCTATGTCTGAAAAGTGTTCCTTCTTGCAGTTTCCTCATATTCCAAGTCCGGCTTGTTGCAGGAGCTACTGAGTTAAGTGCTCTGTGCACACCGTGAGTTGTGTGTCTCATCCGTTTTGATCCTACTTCGATATCCCGCTTGTTTACGATGAATGATGATATCGTATGACAGGGAACAGTTGGCTGTGTTCACTTTCTGCGCGGTTTCGCCTTATGTCTTTTGGCGTGTGCTGAGACTGCTACGATGGGGACTACAGTTACCTTTCTTTGTTTGGGAGATGAGTTACTAATTCGGATGATTCCACTGGCACGGGCGGTTGAGCAAATATGGATTTTAATTCGATTGCTGTGATACCGAGGCCTTCCATAACCAATAACCAATAACCAATGCAAAAACATATCAACAGGCTAAACAAAACTTGTAAAAAAAAAAACTTGAAGATCAACATAAACAAAATCGAAGTAATGGCAGTAGCGAGACAGAAAGAAAAACTAAACATCATAATTGATAATACAACCTTGAAGTAAGTAGACCATTTTAAAAATCTGGGTTGCACGTTAACATAAGACAATAACCAAGAGACAGAGATAGATATAAGGTGTAACAAAGCATGCCAAGTTATAAGCCAAGTATCAACACTATTGAAAAACAAAGCAATAACTACAGAAGCAAAAAGGGCAATATACAAATCAATTTTTCTCTGTGCTATCAGTGCCAGGATTGGACGCTGGGCATTAGAACAATAACGACCACCGACATGAAATGAGTCAGAAGAATGACAGGAAACAGCTTAAGGGACAGAGTAAGAAACACCGACCTGAGGAAGAAATTCGAAATTGAACCAGCCATCGAATACATAAAGAAACAACAGATAAATTGGTTCGTCCACATAACAAGACAAAAAGAACTAACAATGACTAAAAGAGCCATAAACAAACGCTACGAAAACGCCAGATTAAGAGGAAGACCGAGAAAGAGATGGATAAAGGGAATACTAGAGTCATTAGGAGGGATACCACCAGAAGAAGCCAACAGAAGAGCAAAGAAACGCAGATTGTATCTCCCCTCGACGCCAACGGCAATGGAGGAAGGATATAAGAAGGAGAAGAAGATAGATATAAATATATATACACATATATTATATATATATATATATATATATATATCTTTATATATATATATACTACAACACATAAGGGTATAACATATTTCAATGTAGATGACATCATCAATGCCCTCCGAGATGTGGGAAGAGCACATGACTTCGACAAACACAGATCCACGTCACTTCTTCGGATGATAGAAATGGTAGTTAAGATGGGCACAGCCAGAAATGAGAAACTTAGTGGCCGTGTAAGAAGACTTATCAACCAACATAGAACTGGAGTCGTCAGTCGCTGGACACTGAGGGAATTGCTGAGGAGGGGATCTGAACACCTATGGACGTGTGTTCGGAGTGCAATGATGATGACCCGCAAATAACTCAATAACTCAATGTAGTGTGTGATAAACAGCAATATTTTAAAGGTAAACTTGCATTCACAAAATAAAATAAACATCAAGTCCTCCAACAACTAGAAGGTACAATAAATGTAGGAGATCACTGTAAACAGGTAAAGGATATATAGAAGGAGACACTTGAAGAAACGCTGGGTAAAAGAGAACACCAGCATATGGCATATATGACAGCAGAGATCCTGGAAACAATTAAAGAAAGAAATACTAAGAAAGCAGATATAAACAATAGCAAAACGAGAAATACTAAATCCAAGACAGAGAAAACTTACACAACGATAAGCAAAGAAGTGAGAAGATACATTAAAAGGGATAATATTAAACATATAGATGAACTAGCTAAAGAGGCAGAAGAAGCAGCAAATAAAGGAAATACTAAGGAACGGTATAACAGCACAAATAAAATAAATGGAACATATTAACATATAAATGCCTTTATTAGATATAAGAAAGAAAATCTGCTTAGTAATATATGGGAACAAATTAAGAGATGGAAGGAGCACTTTGAAGAACTCTTGAACAGACCAAGCCCAAATAATCCACCTGATATACTACCAGCAGAAGAAAAGTTTCACATTAGCTGTGAAAAATCAAGCAAGGGAGAAATAATGAAAGCCTTCAATTTATTAAGAAATGCTAAAGCAACATGACCAGATGAAATACCTTCAGAAGCCATCAATGCAGATATTAACACGTCTACCACGCTGTTATATAATCTACTAGATAACATTTGGGAGAGGGAAGAAATACCTGATTGGAAAGACAGTTATATGATTAAAATAATAAAGAAAGGAAGATTAATGTGTGCACAAGTTATATGGGAATTATGTTACTATCAGTGCCTGGAAGAATATTAAGCATGCTCATTCTGGAGAGACTAAAAGGCCAAAGAGAGACATTTGAGAGATGAACAAACTGGTTTTAGGAAAAACAGATCATGTGTTGATGAAATAACTACCTTATGTATAATAGTTGAGTAATGTTTTGAACTTATAATCCTCACTTTATATCGGAGTCTTAGATAATGAAAAGCATTTGATAGTTTGGACAGTGGAATGCTTTGGAAGTTGCTAAATTATTACCGAATCCTCATTAAGTTTATTAACCTGATAAGAACAATATATTAAGGAATAAAATATCGTGTCGTGCACGAAGTACATCTTACAGACGCAGTACATCTTACAGATATGAAATAAAAACAGGAATAAGGCAGGGATGCCTTCTATCTCCATTTCTTTTTCTACTGGCCGTATTTTGGATTATGAAAATAACTCAACATAAATGGAATCCAGTGGTCACTGAGCAAGCAACTTAATGATTTAGAATTTGCTAATGACATAGCCCACCTATCATTAACTTTCGAAAGATGCAAGATAAAATGAGCATACTTGATTAGACATCACAACTGCTGGGACTGGCGATAAATAGAGATACGACCGACATTAAGCAAATAATGCAGTTGGCAATAAGCACATAATAATAGGTGAATGGATGCATACGCAGAATAAAGGATGGAAGTGACAAGACAAAATCACTAACATAGAATTATAGAATTGTACCAGTCAAAAACCTGTGGATAAAGATAAACATCGAAGATAATGACGCTGGATAGGACACACACTGCGGGAGCCAACTAAGAGTATTACACAAATCCTTTTTTACTTGTCCTTTTTCTAGAACCCCCCAAGGAAAAAGACAAGCATGAAGACTAAGAAATTCTTGGAGAAGACAGATGGAAGCAAAGACGAATATGATGGGGAAGACATGGAATGATCTTAAAACAAAACGGCCTGGAATGTGTTTGTTGAAGACATATGCTTATTAGGGAGCTAAAGGGGTATCAGAAAAGAAGAATCAAATCGATTATATCATGACATTAGTTACCTCCATCAGCTAATAGCTACTAATGTAACTACACTCCAAGAACCACATATCTTATTAGTCCCATCATGTCCTTCGCTTATCTTAATATGCCACTATTCCTATTTACATATACACTTCCCCTCTTCTTCATCTAAATCATAAACGTCTTCAGAAAACTCCTTACACATATGTTCACATTACACGTGTAACTGTTTGTGTTCATAAACATTACTCCAATTCACGATCTCCCTTTAAAGTTTCGTTTCCTGATTCACGACTTTACTCCATATCGTCTTCTTCAACTTATCGTATTCTTACTATTATAATTCATCATTACTTGACCGTTCTATTTCCACCACCTTTATTTTATTTCAACATCTGACATTCGAATTCCTATTATTTACCGTCATTTTCTATCCCTTTCCTATCCTATTTCTTCTCTCTATTTTGTGCTCGGTATACCACCATCATTACCGCTTCTAAAATATCCCTTCTCTGAAAAATACTGCCATGTCTCTGAAGTCCTCTTCACACCGGCCCCACTCTTCATCGCCCCACTCATTGATATCGTTCAATCTCCAATCTCTCTCTCATGTATTCATCCTTTCTTTACTACATCACATTATAACTTCCTGATAGTCTTATCGATTCTTTCAGGCAGACAATTATTTTCTCGTTTCTCTCAATCTGACACTTGTTGGATAAACAATGTATTTTCTTCATATACATATCTGTTCATCTTCAGCATTTGTGTGGCTATCTGATTTATCATATTTGCATATGTCGCCGATGGAGTGGTACCTGCTTTTTGCTTGTTCAGTTTTTCCTAACCATTTTTCCAAATGATTTATTTATTTCATCCACATCATCCTTGAAACTACCAACGTCGTTTGTCTATGTTATCTGTCTTATGTTCACAATTTATCAGCTTGCCTTGATTTCCTTATTTTTTTTTTCTACCAATTCATGATATTATCTATTTTTATCGTTCAATCATTTAATCTCATTATCATGTCATACAATCTCAACATCACAATCCAAACAAGCATCGACCCAATTCCTTACTACTACTGCCATCCTTACTTCCACATCCGTCTGTATGGACACGGTAAACCAATTCGGTAGAAAACAACCCCAGCCGCCTTTATTTCACTCCCCCTACGTTTTCAGCCTGTATCCCATTAGCAGGTGGGAATGTTACCTTTGTTTTTTTTTTTTTTTTCACGGTTTCCTGACATACTTTTTTGGCCAAACTGAGACTAACTCAATTATAGCTCGTTTCAAATCACCTGCCCAACTTCAAAACGCTATTGCTCAGAAACCATTTGTTAAATACTGTTGAACTTTTCCAAATGTTATTAGAATGCAAAAGACCCTTTAAATGTATATTTAACAAATATCTTGCAGCTGCAGTTTTCTTAAAGCGGCGATATTTCTTTGATGTTTGTCACAATTGTAAATTGTGAAGCCCTGAAGAATAGAAATTACCGTAGTTGCTGGTCTATGATTAATTTTCACTAGGTAAAGGCGTGGCCGTAATGGGGAAATAACCTAATAAGACAAAACACCAGGAGAATTATTGTCTGCTCAGTTCGAGGACGGCTTCGCCGCTGAATGAACGGAAATGGAACACACAATGCCTCATGTTTTCTACAAGTGTCTAATTGTGTCAGAAAACCCACGTGGAAAACGTGCAAAATCGTCAATTTTACCGTGTATGGATTTTTAACCGCTATTTTTAACTTAAATACTGTAAACATTAAGTTTTGACTACATCAATGGGTCGTTATAAATTTATATAAATCAAATAAGCAACAATAATAACCAAATGTTTTTTTATGAAATTAATTCCCTGTTGGGTTCTAATCATTATAACTTTACATGCAAATTTTGAAAAGCTTATAAAAAGCGGTTTAAAAGATATTGATTTTAGAAGTTGGGCACGACTTATGAAACAAGCTATAGTTCTATTGCAGCATTCCTCAGTCAGACTTTTATTTATACAATTATATACCAACTGTATTGATAATGTCCACATTAGAGATGGACTACTATAAAGTTAATTAGCCAAATATCATGCTTGAACACAAGAATCAAGAACGTCGTCTGAAGTAATAAATACAAATGGGAGAAACATCCGGTAAATTTGAATAAGAAAATAAAACTTACTTAGTGGGGTCAAGTCAGCCACCATAAAAGATAGTGTCATACATTAGTGTTTCTATGAAATGTAATCATGACACCAGGTAGACGATGGAAATTGTTGTCTCTAGAGACAACACCTAAGGTTTGAGACATATACAAAAAGAAGCAGCCATAATATATTAAACGATTTAAGTTCTCCTCTGTACTGATAACTTTATGATGTGCTGATTGATAATTGATGACACATTGATGTCATTGTACTCTTCACCAAACCCATTGATGCCCAGTCGCTTTTAGAAATAATGGAAGGACATGGTTGAACAGTGTATGAGATGAGATGTAAAAGCAAAAAAAAAACCTCCTGTATTATATTTCAGAGAAATGGCGTACACGACTTGGTAAGTGTTAAGATCCTGAGCTGGTTATGGAGGTCCCGATATCAGTGCATACGAATTAAAATCCATAATTACTCAACCGCTCGTGTCAGTGGAATCATCCGAATTACTAACTCATCTCCCAAACAAAGAAAGTAAGATGTAATCCCCCTCATAGCAGTCTCAGCATACGCCAAAAGACATAGGCGAATCCACACAGAAAGTGAACACAGCCAACGGTTCCTTGTCATATGATTTTATCATTCATTAGAAGCAATTAGGATATCGAAACATGATCAAAACTGATGAAACACACAGATCTCGGTGTGAACAGAGCACTTAACTCAGTAGCTCCTGCAACAAGCTGGACTTGAAATATAAGGAAACTGCAACAGGGAACACTTTTCATATATGGGGGCCTCGGTAGCCTAGTTGGGAAAACCACCCGACTGGACTACCGACGTTCCGACAACCCTTGTTCGAATCCCACTGGGAGCAGTGTCAATTTTACTCGTGGTTGAGAAAAAATAACTCCACGGTCGACCCAGTCGTTGGCAGAAATGGGTACCATGATATTACCCTGGGAAGGTGAGGAATGTCGCCTCGCATGGTGAGTTTCGATGCTTAAGGCGACATTATTCAGAAATCTCCGAACATTTCTGGATAGGCGGCTGAGCACATATGGTTGGAAACTCGCGTGCTAAGACGCCGGGGACCACTCCCGTACTTTACCATTACTTTAACTTTACTTTACTTTTCATACATAGCTTTCAATGGTTCCTGCCGCTGAACATCCTGCCAATCTCTGCTACAGGAGAACATCCTCAGCTGGTGTGAAATTCAAATGTTTTATGAAATATTTGATGTTTTAACAAGTGATGTATTTACTGTTTTCAAATAAGTGTTGGTGATGAAGAAGAAATCCACAGTGCAGGGGTAATCCATAATGATGAAAGCTTATATTTCACAGAGTATGTCACAAATTAGCTTGGGCATGTTCCATCGACTTAACCAGCGTGTTGACACATTACCAAAAAAGACTGCCAAAAGAAAATATCGTCGAGATTGATTACTTTGAAACTGTCAACAGTTGAGTCCACTTCTTATATTGTCATGTTTTAGATCACTTCGGTGTCTCGAATGTACATTGTTCTTGGTCTGTCAATAATGTGTTGCCTAAGAATCCTGTCTTCCATTATTGTTCTTTCAAGACACGTCGTGTCTTTTAACGTAAAGATGTTATTTTAATTTTCTCTGTAGAATTTTTTTTTTTTATAAGCCAATTTATTTTAATATTTAAATCTATTAATATGTCCTCTTTTCTCTTTTTTCATTATCGTCTATCTCGAACATATCAATTTTCTTTCCTACCAAATTTGCAAGATTGTCCACGATTCACAACCATATGTTGCAAAAGAGAAAACATGATTTTAGTAATTGCATGATTTCCTGCCTTACTTGTATTGCGCCACATGTTCTACATGACGTTTAATGTGTGTTGCTTTTGTTAATCTTCGTATGGTTTCTTACTGGCAGTCCCCAAAGTTTGTTACTGAACATCCTGCGTATTTATCGTTTGTTACAATTTCAGGTTGTGCACATTGGTAATAATTCTGGGTTCACTTTTTGTTTTGTCAGTAGAAATTATCTTATATTTAGCTTTTTAGATGAAGGATTTGCTCTTCATTGTCTCTTTTAACACACTGAATTGTCTCCTTTCTTGTGATTTACATTGAGTATACGTTTTGAGGCAAAGAGAAAAGATACGAGACAGCTTAATAGAGTAGATTAGCAGAAGATTTACAACAGAAATAATAAATAACCGTCGCGACCTAAAGTTGCGGAGAGACTTGATCACATACGCCAGAGGGCATGACACTTGACGATGATGATGAAGATGTGTCTTGAAGTTGCTTCTTTTTTTATTTTTGATCAAATGATAATGAAACCATCCATAGAGAAATTGTGAGAATTGAAGCAAATGTGCGATTATTGAGAGAACTGGAGCATATATTAATTAGTAGTAACTATCTAGATGAATGGTAACTGTACTGCCAGGCAGTTAATGTTCTCCATATCCAAAACTAAATCTACCAGTGTTTGGTAGTTGGTGATTGCCGAGAGTAGAACGAAAAAGTGCACCTCGACACTGAAGTCATGCACGGACGTCATAGCTGAAGAGCAAACATAGTCAGGAACTATGTGTCCATATGTTCACATAATAAATAGTCAATATGGCAGGTAGGATCTAGAGGGCCAAAGGGTAGCCAAATATAGCGAGAGAGAAGAAAGATTAAAACACAATAAATACAGAAGTCCATTGGAACCAGGTAAAAGATATACGAAAAAAGGCATGCGAAGCAACACTGGGGGAAAAGGAGAACGCCAGAATAAGGCAGGGATGACAGCTGAGACCCTTGATAAAATTAAAGAAAGAAAGAATAAGAAAGAAGATATAAATAAAAGCAAAGCGATAATCATTAAAGCCAAGACACAGGAAGATTACACATAAGGGAACAAAGAAGTGAGAAGATGCATTTAAAATGGATAAGAATTAATATATAGATAAAATAGCTAAAGAGGCAGACGAAGCATCAAATAAAGGGAATATGAAAGAACTGTACAAGAGTGCAAAGAAATTATGCGCAAAATACAAACAGATCAATGCCTTTATTAAAGATAAGAAAGGAAATCTGCTTAGTAATATAAGGGAACAAATGGAGAGATGAAAGATCACTTTCACGCACTTTTAAATAGACCCGGCTCAAATAATCCTCCAGATATACTACCAGCAGTTGAAGTGTTACATGTTAACTGTGGAAAATCAAGCAAAGAAGAAATAATGAAAGTCATCAAACTATTAAAAAATGGTAAAGCCACATGACCAGATGAAATTCCTTCGGCAGCCATCAAATCAGACATTAACACATCTACAAAGATGTTACATAATCTATTAGATACAATTTGGAAGAGGGAAGAAATACCTAAGACTGGAAAGAAGGTTATATGATCAAACGACCAAAGAAAGGAAGTTTACAGGAGTGCACAAATTATAGGGGAATTATGCTGCTATCAGTGCCAGGAAAAATATTAAGCAGAGTCATTCTGGAGAGACTAAAAGAGGTCATAGAGAAACATTTGAGATATGAACAAGCAGGTTTTAGCAAGAACAGATCATGTGCTGATCAAATAACTACTCTATGTATAATAGTTGAACAAAGTTTAGAACTAAAATCCCCAATTTATATTGGATTCATAGATTACGAAAATGCATTTGATAGTTTAGACAGAGGAATGCTTTGGAAGTTGCTGAGTCACTATGGAATAACCACAAAGTTTATTAATCTGATAAGACATAGTGAGTAGGAAAGAAATGTAGTGTGGTGCATGAAGGGCGCTTACATACGCATTTGAAATAAGAACAGGAGTAAGGCAGGGATTCTTTCTGTCTCCATTTCTCTTTCTACTGGCCATAGATTGGATTATGAAAATAAGTAAAAAACAACAGAGATGGAATCCAGTGTTCACTGACCAAATAACTTGATGATTTTGACTTTGCTGATGACATAGCTCCCCTATCACACAACCATCAACAGATGCAGGATAAAATGAGCATACTGGATGAGAGATCACAACAGCTAGGAATGAAGATTAATAGAGATAAACCAACATTATGAGAATTAATGCAGTTTGCAATAACCAAATAAAACTAATAGAAATACCTCTACTAGACGTACACTCTTACATATATCTGGGCAGTAATATAGATAAAGAGGGAGGAACAGAAAATGATCCCAAAATAAGGATATCAACAGCAAGAAGATCTTTCATTGCACTGAGAAACATATGGAAATCCAAAGAAATTAGGGTAAGTACAAAAATAAATTCAAATCAAATGTTAAGTAGGTCCTATTATATGGCTGTGAAACAAGGAGAACAACAGAATTGACAATCACGAAGATACAGACTTTCATTAATTGATGCTTACGCAGAATAAAAGGATGGGTTGGCAGGACAAAATCTCTTACACATAATTATGGAAATGTACCAATAAAATACCGGTGGATAAAGAGATACAGCGAAGACGATGGGGCTTAATAGGGCACACACTACGGAACCCATATGAGAGCATTACACATAGACACTTTTTTGGAATCCCGAGGGGAAAAGACAAAGAGGAGGACCAAGGCATTCTTGAAGAAGACAGATGGAAGCAGAGATGAAGATGATGGGGAAGCCATTGAATGATCTTAAAAGAATTGTTAAAAACAGAACGATTTGGAACGTGTTTGTTGAAGACCTATGCTCCATTGGGAGCTAAAACGGTAGATTACCTTGATGATGGATAAGTGGAAGTGTCCTATATATGGTCTTTGGCGTCTTGACAGGCGGGTGGTAGGATTACATAAAACTTGTGTCTTTCCTGCCTCGTCTCATTTCTCCTGCACCTTTTGTCTTATGAATTTGATATCTTCACTGCCTCAAACGATGCTGTAACATTTTGTTTAATTATTGCTTTCCTTTGCTACGATCTGCAGCTATATTTTACCACTTTCTTTCATTGATAGAGCATTCATTCAAGCAAGCTCTGGAAACTTCATTATATTTCAGCACTGGTTTGCCCTTTGTTCTCTTTACGTCCCTAAGTTCACCATACAATATTTGTTTGGGATTACGATTGTTTGTCAGTTCTTCTTACATGACCTAGCCACCTAAGTTCACCATACACTATTTGTTTGGGATTACGGTTGTTTGCCATTCTTATTACATGACCTAGCCACCTAAGTCTCCTAAGCCTAAGTGTTGCCATGATGGATAGTAGTTTGGCTCGTTGTGAGACATTAGAGTTGCCCTGCATTGTAGTCCAAGTTTCTTTTCCGTATAGAAGTGAACTAATCACACAACTTTAGTTATTTTGAATCTTAGTCTTGGGTGTTAATTCGGTGATAGCCCATCTTTTGTCTTTAAGTTTACCTAAGGTGGAAGATGATTTTCCAATTTGTGAATGTATTTCTTCTTCAGGGGGTCATATAAAGTAGGAGGAAACAGAGAAACATGGGTAATAAGTGGGGCAGGGGGAGCAGGTGAGACGATAACGATACCACAGCTTAGAATACAGCTTGGACATAGGATTACACGTTCCCTCAATCTTTACAATTACCTCGTGCCATTTGGTACATGTGTCCCTATCTTTCTTCATTAAATTGTATAAATGCCTCCCTTAATTTTGTGAGAGTTGTTTTACAATTGAGTAGATGTCAATATGTCAAATCTGGATTAATGCTAACAACAAGCGCAGCCGTAAAAGACCTTTGGGCGGAACACTTCAAAGAAATTATTAACCGTCCACTACCCCACAGTTTAATATATTTTGAAGCTGAAACACCATCAGCATAATTAGACGTAAATTTAAAATGACTTCACCTTGGGCGAAAAAGAAACCACCTTAAAGGATATGACAATTAACGTATGATGTGGAGAGGATAAGTTAACAGCTCAGATCCTCAAGGCAATTGATAGCGATAATCTAATACATCTCCAGAAAATGCTCAACATCATTTGTAAAGCAGAGAAGATGCCTCATAAATGGGAAAAAGAATCATTGTTAAGATTCCAAAAAAGGGCAATCTTATAGAATGGTACAACTGGAGAGGCGTGACACTTTTGTCAGTTGCCTAAAAGTTATTCTGTAAAATCATCCTAAACAAAATAAAGGATGCAATAGATACAGTAATGCGTGAAGAACAGGCTGCTTTTAGAAAAGGGAGAAGATGTCTTGACCATATTTTTACTCTACGACTTATATTGGAGGAACACATTGAAAAGCAAAAACCTTTATTACTTAACTTCATCGACTTCAAAAAAGCATTTGACAGTTTTCATAGTGATTATTTGTGGATAAATTTTGAAGCAATATGGCTTACCATTAAAAATCATTAATATTATTAAAGACTTGTATGATGGCGTGGAACAAATTCAAAACAAACAAGGAAATTAGAGAAATCGCCAATCAACCACGAATATCTTCAGTAATAAAGAAAATACGATGGTCATATGTTGGACATGTGATGAGAATAGATAATAACCGAATAGCAAAGCAAGCCCTCATATGGGAAACAACAGGTAAGAGGAAAAGAGGATCACCCAGAGAGACACTGAGAAGAACATTGAACAGAGAGGCAAGAGCAGCAGGAATCGGCTTCCTCAATGAGATAGAGCTGCTCGCCTATCACCCATGTCTTCAATCTCTTCTTCAGTTATATTATCTGGTTCACGATCTTTTCCTGCTTTCATATTGGGCAAGGCGTCTTCCACTTTTTATTTGAGTATTTCTGTTCATTCTCTATTATCCTTAATATTTAAGTATGTCCATCCATCATTATAAGGATGTTTAATGTATTCTGTCCATCCATCATTATAAGGATGTTTAATGTATTATGTCCATCCATTATTATAAGGATCTTTAATGTATTATGTCCATCCATCATTATAAGGATGTTTAATGTATTATGTCCATCCATTATTATAAGGATGTTTAATGTATTATGTCCATCCATCATTATAAGGATGTTTAATGTATTATGTCCATCCATCATTATAAGGATGTTTAATGTTTTATGTCCATCCATCATTATAAGGATGTTTAATGTATTATGTCCATCCATCATTATAAGGATGTTTAATGTATTATGTCCATCCATCATTATAAGGATGTTTAATGTATTATGTCCATCCATCATTATAAGGATGTTTAATGTATTCTGTCCATCGTTCCCGTATGCTTTCATTGTTCAATCAACCGTTCTCCTCCCTTTGATCTTAAACATCCAGTTTTTTTTTAATTACGTTTTTCTTCGTGTTAATTCTTCAATATGTCTGTGTATAGCTTTGACATCTCCTTTTTCTTGCATTTCAATCTTTTTGCATCTCTGTTTTAGCTATGCTTCTTTTTCTTCATTGCATTTAATTACAATGACTTTATTTAATAGCTTATACGCATCGTTATTTTCTATTTATTCTTCTTGTATCAATTAGCTGTAAAATGTTATTTGTTATCCATTTCTTTCTTGAATTTGTCCTCATTGGTGATATGATCTCTTTTGATGCTTGTTGCATTGATTCTATTAGTATTTCCCACTGTTCATCAATGATTTGTATCTTCCAAATTACATTGTACCGAATCTGAATTGTGATGTCATATTTGTCTTGCAAGTTGTTTTCTGATTTGCGTAAATATAAATTTAACTTGATGTTAACTGAGGCTTGTTTTGCTGCTTTTAAATTTACTCTAAGCTTTCCCACAACTGGTTCATGATCACTATTGCAATCTGCCCCCTAGTCTAGTTTTCACACACACCAGACTGTTACTAATTATTTTGTTTATTATTGTATAATCAATTTGATTACGTGCGTTGTCTCGTGGGCTTTTCCATGTCCACAGACGTCTTGGATGTTGCTGAAACCAGGTGTTTCCTATCATCATGTTGAGTGTTCTTGTCCAGTCAATATTTGTGTCTCCTCTTTCATTCCTCTCCTAAGCCATAATAACCAAATACTTCCTCAACTCTTTGCTTTCCAACTGTTGCGTTGAGATCCCCTAGAACTATGGTGTTTTTATGTGGTTTGTATTCACGATTTGCCTTATTTAACTCATCATAGAATGTATCAACTGTTTCCTCTAGACTGTTTGTTGTTGGTGCATAAACTTGTATTAGATTTATATCTATCGAATTTCAAATCAATTTCACTAAAAGGACTCCGTCAGATATTGTCCAAAGCATTTCACCGTTCTTGGTCTTTCTGCATCCACAATGATACCTACTCCTCTTTGGTGTTCAGTACCTCCAGAATAGGTTATGTTATGTTCATCAGAATATATCGCCCCTGATTCAGTGTATCTCATTTCACAATGTCCCAGTAAATGTAAACCCATCCTGTTCATTTCCTGTTTGATATTTTCCATTTTACCCTTCTTCATGAATGTTCTCACATTCCAAGTACCCATCAATAGAGTATGTTTTATCTTAATTTTGCTTACATTATCTTGATGACGATCGGGTATCACCTGTAGCACATGATGTCCCCTACCGAAGGAGGGTTTTTCAGTGGAATCCCTATTAACGTTGTTGTCGTGAATTCTATTATTGTAGCGATTCATGATTGAACAAAGAATTTCCGACTGTGTTTTTATGTTGCCCTCCATCGTTTACATTGTTTACGGCTAGATTGCATATGCTTTGGCTGAAAAGACTCTTCAGGGTACCCTCCCTTAGCCTTTTATTCTCCCGAACATACCTGCAAGGCTGCAGGGCAATCGCAGGTTGTATTGTTTATTGCATACAGTAGCAGGTAAAATGACCCGACCTGATTATTATTATTAGGATTATTCGAATTATGAATAATTTATTTTCGATTATAAACATCAAATTACAAGACGCATTGTCCAATTGTAATGTCTTATAACGAGCAAAACTCCCATCCATCTTGACAACACATAGGAGTATGAGTCTAAGGTGGGTGGGTCATGTAAGACGAATGGCAAACAATCATATTACTAAACAAACTTTGTCTGCCGAACCACAGGACGGAAAGAGACCAAAGGGCATACCAGTCCTGAGATATAAGAGTGTGTTTGCAGCGTTCCTTCAGTGAATTCTATATTAGCGGAAGAAAGTGGGAAGATCTAGCTGCAGATCATAGCAAAAAATAAATGCAACGGTATAACATCATTCGAGGAAGCATTGCTATAAAATTCGGAAGATAAAAAGCGCCGGACAATGTAGAAGAGACTATTCACCACAAATACATCTTTTTCATTTTGCTGTAGAAATTATCAATGAAATATTTACATATTCAGCCACGAGAGAAGCTGGTCAGCAAAAACAATATCCATCATAAGACACTAACATTTTACCAAACTATTGAGTTATTACGATTGCTTGCTTCAACGTGAGACATCACGGGCCATAAATATATACATGTTCTAGGTCTCTTCATTGACTCATCTTTAGTTGAGGTTAAGTGTGACAGAAATATTTGCGGCTTGGTATGATGTGAACAATCCGACTTTAATCAGAACCATCGCTGCATACTTGGCAGCAGGAGAAAACTATACAGTACATGTCAGTACGTGGTGAATACACGATGGTTCATGTTCAAGTAATATCACTTTATGAAGCTGTATAAAGTCAATAATGTCAGCTGTGTTTACAGTAATCATCATACACGTCATTAAATAATCGCTTCTGTAAAAATATATACCAGAGAAGCTGGTTAACGTTTGGAAAAAAATTGCATGGCATTTCTCGTGATGGCGGTACTGATGTGATAGTTTATTTCAATTCTTCTGCCCATTTGGTGCCCATATCAAGATTATTGACATTTTCTTTTACATTTAAAGACAACAGCCGGTTCACGCTTAAGATTCGAATTCTGGCCAACTTTGCTCTACAAACTTGAGAGACATAAAACGTCGTTCATTCTATCCTTCCATGACAATTTTCTTGAAGGTTACAATGACGTCGCCTGTCTTCTTGTTCTCTACGATTGTATTCGCCTTGTTTAGGTCACTTCTTTGTTTACATTTTGAAAACCGCACTTCACAAGCATTTAGGTTCGTTACTTTTAAGAGTGTTGATTTTTTACTCCGCACATTAAAATAACAGCCTTTACGTCTGTACTTTTCTTAGATATCTCATGTGGTAAATCTTTTGTATTTGTCACTGTTGAAGCCAATTAAGTTAACATTTTTGGCCGGCTTTGCCCTGTCTTATCTTTCCGGATTTGCTGCGGCTGTACATTCAGTCCAAGCTATTGTTTAATGTAAGGTCCGACTCCCAGGGAATTGAAGGGATTATTAAATGATATGAAGTATGTTGACAAATATATGTTTTGGAAATTAACTTTCATAATTTCTCTTTCAGGTCAGCCATATGACCCGGCAGGTAAACACAATTCTTGACTGACTGTGGGTAGACTGGCGTTCAAAACTGAAGGTGCTCCGACACGATCAAGTAATGTTGTAATCCATTATGCTCAAAGTTCAAAATGGACAAGAATGACCTACGAATTATTGCCAGATTAACCTGAACTCGATAACTCGTGAAAATTGCACTTTTGTGAAGATATATATCGTGAAATCTTCCTTATCATCCTGACGAAAGCAATCTTTCTTTTTAATGTTAAAAATGTTGCAACCCTAAATAGAATTTGTATATGATGTATGTAGTTTATATATTTGTATATTTGTATATGATGACGAGGATCAAATAGTATTTGTCTTATGATGGCTGATTTGACTTAATCAGGCACTATAAATTATTTTAACCTAAAAATTCACTTTATATCAAGCGGATGATATACCTTTGAGTTCTGTTTTATACTCGGGCATCACAATGAGTCCTGTTGTAAACGGATTATTCAGCTTCAACAACATTTATATACTATAGACAAACTTGGAGATACATTTGCAGTCACAATATCAAACAAATGCAAGGTCCTCTAACAACTAGAAGATGCAATAAATATAGAAGATCAATGGAGACCGGTACAGGATATAGGGAAAGAGACACGTGAAGAAACTATGTTGAAAAGAGAACGTCAGAATAAGGCTTGGATGACAGCAGAGACCCTTTATACAATTAAAGAAAAAAAGTAAAAGAAAACATACGTATATAATAGCAAAACGAGAAGCACACAAGTCAAGACACAGAAAACGTTCACATAGATAAACAAAGAAGTGAGAAGATGCATTAACATCGATAATATTAAATAAATCAATTAAATAGCTAAAGAGGCAGAAGAAGCAGGAAATAAAATAAATCTGAAAGAAACGTACTATAGCACAAATAAAATAAGTGGAGAATATAAACATATCAATGCTTTTATTAAAGATAAGAAAGGAAATCGGCTTAGAAATATAGGGCAAGAAATGAAGAGATAGAAGCAACATTGTGAAGAACTCTTGAACAGACCTGGCCCAAATAACCCTCCAGATATACTAACAGCAGAAACAGAGTTAGACATTAAGTGAGGAAAACAAAGCAAGAAAGAATTAATGTTATACATCACGTTATTAAGAAATGGTAAAGCGACATAAAAAAAAAGTAAAGTACCCCCCGTCACGCCAAGTGGCGTATAGGGAAATATGGTGTTAGTGACCCTATATTTTACAGACCTTCAGCACATGACTTTTGGGGTAATGTGGTCGGTATTACGCCCGTGCTGCTTTTACTTTCCGAGAAAAAATCTGGTACCCATTTAAGGCTGGGTGAACCCGGAGCCGTCGGTTGGGATCGAACCCTACCCCTTGTCCGTAGTAGTCCAGTTCACTAACCACTGAGCTATCGCGGCTCCCACTAATTTTTAGGGAATTAGTAAAACCCAGGTGCCCTCGCCAGGGTACGAACCCCGGCTGTTGCCGTGGTAAGCCAACCGCCTATCGATTGCGCTAACCGGACACCCTGGTAAAGCGACATGACCAGATGAAATTCATTCAGAAGCCATCAATGCAGATATTAGCACGTCTACCACGACGTTACATAATCTGCTAGATAACATTTAGAAGAGGGAAGAAATACCTAAAGACTGGAAAGAAGGCTATATGATTAAAATACCAAAGAAAGGAAGTTTAATGAGTGCACAAGTTATATGGGAATTATGTTACTATCAGTGCCTGGAATAATAGTATGCTTAATCATTCTGGGGAGACTAAAAGAGGCCAAAGAGAGACATTTGAGAGATGAACAAGCTGGTTTTAGAAAAACAGATCATGTGCTGATCAAATAACTAACCTTATGTATAATAGGTGAGCAAAGGTTAGAACTACAGTCCTCATTTTATATCGGATTCATAGATTATAATAAAAACATTTGGTAGTTTAGACAGAGGAATGCTTTGAAAGTTCCTGAGTCATTACGGAATCCATATATAAAGCTTATTAATCTGATAAGAACAATTTATGAAAGAATGAAACGTAGTGTCATGCACAAAGTACATCTTACATACACATTTGAAATAAAAACATGAATAAGTCAGAAATACCCTCTACCTCCATTTCTCTGTCTACTGGTCATAGATTGAATTATGAAAATAACTAAAAACAACATAAATGGAATCCAGTGGTCACTTTCCAAGCAACTTAATGATTTAGATTTTGCTGATGGCATAGCTCAACTATCACACAACCTTCAAAAGATGCAAGATAAAATGAGCACACTTGATGAGAGATCACAACTGCTGGGACTGAAAATAAATAGAGATAAGACCAACATTATGCAAATAATGCAGTTGGCAATAACCAAATAATAATAGGTGAAATACCTTTACTAGACGTAAATTCTTACATATATGTGGACAGTAATATAATCAAAGTCAGCATAAGATGGCGACCAAGATAGCTCGCCTAATGTGTTGGCGACCAAGATGTGATGTTATATATTCGGAGTGTAGATTGTGTGATTAAAGTGATTAAATATTGTGTTTCCAACGGGATATAATTTTCGAAAAGTTGTGTACAGTTTTCTACCATGGAGGAGGATAAGAACTGATAAGTACTTTTATAAATGTAACCAGCTAAAGTTGTATATTTAGATCGTAAAAGATCGCACGTGAGACCTCGGTAGCCTAGTTGAGAAAACCACCAGACTAGACTACCGACGTTCGGACAACCCGTGTTCAATTCCCGCTGGGAGCAGTGTGAATTGTACTCGTGGTTGAAAAAAAAAAAAAAAAAAAAATACCCCCACGGTCGACCTAGCCGTTGGCAGAAATGGGTACCAGGGTATATTATCCTGGGAAGGTGAGGAATGTCGCTTCGCATCTGAGTTTCGATGCTTGAGGCTACACTATACAGAAATATCCGAACATTTCTGGATAGGCGGCCGAGCACATATGGGTATATACTCGCGTGCTAAGACGCCGGTTTAAGTCTCGTACTTTACCTTTACCTTTACGTAAGACCTTAGTGATAAAACACGTTGGGGGAAACATCAGTCGGGCTAAACCCCCAACGTGTGTTTTTCTAAGTTAAACCCTTAACATACGACTGACTCAGCAGGTCGGTAAAGGATAAATGTTTTATGCTGAGAGAAACACACAGAAGATCGAGATTAATGTAGCAACGATAAACATATGCGGGATAATAAAAAAAAAAATAAAGAAGTCGAACTTATAGAAGAAATGACAAAAAGGAAAATTAAAATACTAGGATTAGCGGACACCAGAGAAAAAGGACAACAGATAAAAAAAAACACACATGAACTACACAAAAATATTCTAAGCTATCGACAACACAGAAAGAGCAACACATGGAGTAGGTTGTATCATCGACCTAGAACACGCAAAGAACATTCTATAAATTAAATACCTTTCAGAAAAAAATTATCACAATTTAACTTCTAGAAAACGATCAAAAAACAAATTACATTCAAATATATGCACCATGCAACAACAATGAAAGAGACATCGAATAATTATATGACACATTGAATGAAATCATTAACAAGATTGACGAAAGCGACGACATGTTAGCGATGGGAGATTTTAATGGAAGGCTTGGGAAACGCAACAGAGATATCTTAGGACCCTTTGGCGACAAAACAGCTGAAATAAACGAAAATGGAAGCAGACTGCCGGATCTATGCAATCAAAATATTCTATTCATCACAAACACATTCTTCAAACACAGAGAGTCGCAAGTATACACCTGGTACAAATTGAATGACACAACATGCAGAAGATAGATTTTATACTAACAAGAAAACAGAACAAGAATAGAGTAACCGACAGTAGAGCAATCCCAAATATTACAGACGACACGGATCGCAAGATGGTTATGATCACACTAAGACAGCCAAAAATAAAGAGAATATACGAAAACAAACAAAAGAAGCGAAAAGAACAGACAATAAAAATAAAACTATTAAAAGATCAAGAAACAAGTAAAACCCTAGAAGAAAACCTAACAGGGGAATTCAAGAAACTCCCTAACGAAGTATGCACAGTAGAAGAAGAGTGGAAACAATTTAAGGAAACAGTAACCAACAGCTCTAAAACAGTTTGTGGAACTAAGCTAAGAACAAGAGAAGGGAAAAAGTTCCCCGTTGTGGAACGAAACAATCAGAGAAGCAATTAAAGAAAAGAAGAAACTGTTTAAAAAATTGGAGGGAGAACAGAACCGAGAAAAATATGAAAAATGTGCCTTAATTTCGAAAAAGAGTTAACATGTTGATCAATAAAGCTAAGCAAAAGAATTGTACAGAATTCGGACAAAATAGGAGCAGGGACTTCAAGACAGCCACTAGAGATTTCTACAAAGCAGTAAAAGCCACACGAGCGAGAAAAGAAAACCATGATCCTACTGAGCTGATAAATGACAAAGACGGACAGCCACCATCAAATAACCAATGTATGCAACAGAGATGAAAATAATATTTTGAAGACCTGTTAAACATATCAACTACCAATAAGACAACAAAAACCACGCCAGAACTCATATATACTGAACCCAACATCGCGAAAGGGGAAATCGAAGAAGTAATCAAATATGCACCAAGAAATAAAGCACCGGGGATAGATAACATACCAATAGAAATATTAGCAGCAGCAGGAGAAACAGGAATGCAATGACTGCACAGAATATTTAATGCAACATGACACCAACAACAAGCCCCAGAAGACTGACAACAGACAATCATCACACCAATATGGAAAAAAGAAAGGTAGCAAAAGAGACTGCAATCAATATAGCGATATATATCGACTCAGCCATGTAGGAAAGCTATACGCCACCTTCTACAAATAGAATGGATAAGTGATAAACATTAAAACTCATCATATATTCTAATATCGCATTTTATCATACTCCTGGCACTTGTGGAGTGAACACAATATTCGCAATCCCCACCACCCTATCACTCCCCCCCCCAAGCCACAAACAATGTCTGGATATGAAGGTAGTTGTAAGTGTTCTCCATTGTTTCTTTTCTTCGCGAGCACATACACTTTCTCCTGATTGTGTTGATTAGTCAGTGAATGTGATATGACACACTTTTTGACATTTAGTCATATTTACTTGTGTGTGTTTCATGTAAATATATTTAGTTTACCCATTCGATACGCCATTACGTTTACTATATTGTTTATGTTTTCCTTATTTTCAAACAGAGAGAATGGAAACGGAAAGTGAGTTAACGTTTCTGACTTGACTCAACTATTTTACGCTAATTTTTTTTTTGAGGCTATTGGATTTACATTACATTGGATATTGATTTGTAATCCATTTGGGCGACTTTTCTCTTTTCCTAATATACAATAATACCAGCAGAAGAAGATATACATTTTAATTGTGGAAAGAGAATCAAACAAGAAAGGTTGAAAGCCATGAAGCTATTACTTCTAGTGCGTTCAAAAATGGAAATAGTGTTGTTGTTTTTTTTTTGTCCAGCGTGGCTCGTTGGAAGTATGGCTGTAAACTTTATCCTGAGTCTCACGTCGGGGCAACTTGATCGGGAAAAGCATTCATGTTGTGGAAGATCGTATTAACGTGTCGAGTCATGTCGAAAAATAACTGCTATGGGCGATACTTTCCTGTGAAAATAATAGCAGTACAAGGTCGATCACGAAAAATGGAGTCGTGAATATTCGCACAATGGCGACTAAGCGAGAAGTGGATAGATAACTGGCTCAAGTGGTTAGAGATTTAATAACTATCAGATAGATATACTTGGTATAATCAAATCTAGATATCAAGGAAAAGGGGAGAATATCGATTCATGGCACCAAATCAATAATTTCTTTACGTATTTATGACGAAAAACATAATGAAGGTGTAGGAATCATAATGACCACCACGGCCGTTACAACCTTAATGAGTGGTATAAAATCATCAATATATTAACTAGGTTACTATATAAGGCTACTACATATAGAACACTATCGATTATCCAGTGTTGGGCATCCACTGCCCAACTGTCAATTGTGAATTTAAGGACGATTTATATTACAAGTAAAAAGATATGTTAAGCAGTGCCTAAATACGATGACCTAGTAGTGATGTGGGGATTCAACACCAAAATAAGTTGGAACAACACATAAGTTACTATGGCAACGGGAAAAGAAGGGGCGGATAGTATTAATCCAAATGGAGAAATATATCTGATAGAAAGTTCAGCTATAGATGGAACATTATTCCACGCAAGGAGATACACAAGACTACATGGTTATCTTCAGATGATGGAATAAGAAGACACATTGATCATCTGTGATTTAGAAAGCAGTTTAGAAAGTCTTTGTTAGATGTGTGGCCTTACAGGGAAGCGGAAGTCAGCAGTAACATGTTTATAGAGAAGATACAATTTAAACTGAAAAGCCAGTAAAAGAAACCAATTATAAGGAAAGATAGCATTAAATAAACAGATGAAACTAGGAAGAGTCAATTTAATTTCTGAATTCAGCTATCGATTTGCAACTCGGGGTGATTTAGATGATATAACTATAGATGATGTATATATCACTAGAACACAACTATCTGGTTTAACATCGGTAGAGCTAAGTGCAAGATACGAAAGGACATGGCAGAAAAGCGTGGACCACAAACACCACGTGGGTATATATTAAAAATAGACGTCAGGCTACATTAGCAAAGCTAAATGTTAAGCCAGATGTCGAAAATAATTACCAAAAATTAGGTACACAGACCAAGGCAAAAAAGTAAAAAGTTCAGCCATAAGAGATAAAAGAACGTATATAGATAATCTGGGAGATAAAACATATACATCCTCAAAGACAGAACATTGTGCGACTTTTTATCATGTGCAAAAACAACTATAGCTCGTTTCAAATCATGTGCCCAACTTCAAAACGTTATTACTCTCTAACCATTTGTTAAATACTTTTGAAATTTTCCAAATGTTATTAGAATGCAAAAGACCCTTTAAATGTATATTTAACAAATATCTTGCAGCTGCAGTTTTCTTAAAGTGGCGATATTTCTTTGATGTTTGTCAAAATTGTAAATTGTGAAGCCCTAAAGAATAGAAATTACCGTAGCTGCTGGTCTACGATTAATTTTCACTAGGTAAAGGCGGGGCCGTAATGGGGAAATAACTGGATAAAACAAAACACCAGGAGAATTATTGTCTGCTCAGTTCGAGGACGGACGATAATATCAAGGTATACCTGTATGTCCAATTTTCATAGTTGTGTGGTCCTGAAAAGGACCGTTTGTTGACCTAATTTAAGGTAATATAGGGGCCAACATTGTGGGGGCTATTTACTTTCATTCTGAATCGGACGAGTCTAAAAGATTAATAACTGTTTGGGGTTGAACATTCCACAAACCATCATTTTTCCAATATTCCTCTTCCTGTTTTAAGACGTGGTCTTCACATTTAGCCCAATAATATATTGTATATTTAGATCGTAAAAGATCGCACGTGAGACCTCGGTAGCCTAGTTGAAAAAACCACCAGACTAGACTACCGACGTTCGGACAACCCGTGTTCAATTCCCGCTGGGAGCAGTGTGAATTGTACTCGTGGTTGAAAAAAAAAAAAAAAAAAAAATACCCCCACGGTCGACCTAGCCGTTGGCAGAAATGGGTACCAGGGTATATTATCCTGGGAAGGTGAGGAATGTCGCTTCGCATCTGAGTTTCGATGCTTGAGGCTACACTATACAGAAATATCCGAACATTTCTGGATAGGCGGCCGAGCACATATGGGTATATACTCGCGTGCTAAGACGCCGGTTTAAGTCTCGTACTTTACCTTTACCTTTACGTAAGACCTTAGTGATAAAACACGTTGGGGGAAACATCAGTCGGGCTAAACCCCCAACGTGTGTTTTTCTAAGTTAAACCCTTAACATACGACTGACTCAGCAGGTCGGTAAAGGATAAATGTTTTATGCTGAGAGAAACACACAGAAGATCGAGATTAATGTAGCAACGATAAACATATGCGGGATAATAAAAAAAAAAATAAAGAAGTCGAACTTATAGAAGAAATGACAAAAAGGAAAATTAAAATACTAGGATTAGCGGACACCAGAGAAAAAGGACAACAGATAAAAAAAACACACATGAACTACACAAAAATATTCTAAGCTATCGACAACACAGAAAGAGCAACACATAAAATGACCCGACCTGATTATTATTATTAGGATTATTCGAATTATGAATAATTTATTTTCGATTATAAACATCAAATTACAAGACGCATTGTCCAATTGTAATGTCTTATAACGAGCAAAACTCCCATCCATCTTGACAACACATAGGAGTATGAGTCTAAGGTGGGTGGGTCATGTAAGACGAATGGCAAACAATCATATTACTAAACAAACTTTGTCTGCCGAACCACAGGACGGAAAGAGACCAAAGGGCATACCAGTCCTGAGATATAAGAGTGTGTTTGCAGCGTTCCTTCAGTGAATTCTATATTAGCGGAAGAAAGTGGGAAGATCTAGCTGCAGATCATAGCAAAAAATAAATGCAACGGTATAACATCATTCGAGGAAGCATTGCTATAAAATTCGGAAGATAAAAAGCGCCGGACAATGTAGAAGAGACTATTCACCACAAATACATCTTTTTCATTTTGCTGTAGAAATTATCAATGAAATATTTACATATTCAGCCACGAGAGAAGCTGGTCAGCAAAAACAATATCCATCATAAGACACTAACATTTTACCAAACTATTGAGTTATTACGATTGCTTGCTTCAACGTGAGACATCACGGGCCATAAATATATACATGTTCTAGGTCTCTTCATTGACTCATCTTTAGTTGAGGTTAAGTGTGACAGAAATATTTGCGGCTTGGTATGATGTGAACAATCCGACTTTAATCAGAACCATCGCTGCATACTTGGCAGCAGGAGAAAACTATACAGTACATGTCAGTACGTGGTGAATACACGATGGTTCATGTTCAAGTAATATCACTTTATGAAGCTGTATAAAGTCAATAATGTCAGCTGTGTTTACAGTAATCATCATACACGTCATTAAATAATCGCTTCTGTAAAAATATATACCAGAGAAGCTGGTTAACGTTTGGAAAAAAATTGCATGGCATTTCTCGTGATGGCGGTACTGATGTGATAGTTTATTTCAATTCTTCTGCCCATTTGGTGCCCATATCAAGATTATTGACATTTTCTTTTACATTTAAAGACAACAGCCGGTTCACGCTTAAGATTCGAATTCTGGCCAACTTTGCTCTACAAACTTGAGAGACATAAAACGTCGTTCATTCTATCCTTCCATGACAATTTTCTTGAAGGTTACAATGACGTCGCCTGTCTTCTTGTTCTCTACGATTGTATTCGCCTTGTTTAGGTCACTTCTTTGTTTACATTTTGAAAACCGCACTTCACAAGCATTTAGGTTCGTTACTTTTAAGAGTGTTGATTTTTTACTCCGCACATTAAAATAACAGCCTTTACGTCTGTACTTTTCTTAGATATCTCATGTGGTAAATCTTTTGTATTTGTCACTGTTGAAGCCAATTAAGTTAACATTTTTGGCCGGCTTTGCCCTGTCTTATCTTTCCGGATTTGCTGCGGCTGTACATTCAGTCCAAGCTATTGTTTAATGTAAGGTCCGACTCCCAGGGAATTGAAGGGATTATTAAATGATATGAAGTATGTTGACAAATATATGTTTTGGAAATTAACTTTCATAATTTCTCTTTCAGGTCAGCCATATGACCCGGCAGGTAAACACAATTCTTGACTGACTGTGGGTAGACTGGCGTTCAAAACTGAAGGTGCTCCGACACGATCAAGTAATGTTGTAATCCATTATGCTCAAAGTTCAAAATGGACAAGAATGACCTACGAATTATTGCCAGATTAACCTGAACTCGATAACTCGTGAAAATTGCACTTTTGTGAAGATATATATCGTGAAATCTTCCTTATCATCCTGACGAAAGCAATCTTTCTTTTTAATGTTAAAAATGTTGCAACCCTAAATAGAATTTGTATATGATGTATGTAGTTTATATATTTGTATATTTGTATATGATGACGAGGATCAAATAGTATTTGTCTTATGATGGCTGATTTGACTTAATCAGGCACTATAAATTATTTTAACCTAAAAATTCACTTTATATCAAGCGGATGATATACCTTTGAGTTCTGTTTTATACTCGGGCATCACAATGAGTCCTGTTGTAAACGGATTATTCAGCTTCAACAACATTTATATACTATAGACAAACTTGGAGATACATTTGCAGTCACAATATCAAACAAATGTAAGGTCCTCTAACAACTAGAAGATGCAATAAATATAGAAGATCAATGGAGACCGGTACAGGATATAGGGAAAGAGACACGTGAAGAAACTATGTTGAAAAGAGAACGTCAGAATAAGGCTTGGATGACAGCAGAGACCCTTTATACAATTAAAGAAAAAAGTAAAAGAAAACATACGTATATAATAGCAAAACGAGAAGCACACAAGTCAAGACACAGAAAACGTTCACATAGATAAACAAAGAAGTGAGAAGATGCATTAACATCGATAATATTAAATAAATCAATTAAATAGCTAAAGAGGCAGAAGAAGCAGGAAATAAAATAAATCTGAAAGAAACGTACTATAGCACAAATAAAATAAGTGGAGAATATAAACATATCAATGCTTTTATTAAAGATAAGAAAGGAAATCGGCTTAGAAATATAGGGCAAGAAATGAAGAGATAGAAGCAACATTGTGAAGAACTCTTGAACAGACCTGGCCCAAATAACCCTCCAGATATACTAACAGCAGAAACAGAGTTAGACATTAAGTGAGGAAAACAAAGCAAGAAAGAATTAATGTTATACATCACGTTATTAAGAAATGGTAAAGCGACATAAAAAAAAAGTAAAGTACCCCCCGTCACGCCAAGTGGCGTATAGGGAAATATGGTGTTAGTGACCCTATATTTTACAGACCTTCAGCACATGACTTTTGGGGTAATGTGGTCGGTATTACGCCCGTGCTGCTTTTACTTTCCGAGAAAAAATCTGGTACCCATTTAAGGCTGGGTGAACCGGAGCCGTCGGTTGGGATCGAACCCTACCCCTTGTCCGTAGTAGTCCAGTTCACTAACCACTGAGCTATCGCGGCTCCCACTAATTTTTAGGGAATTAGTAAAACCCAGGTGCCCTCGCCAGGGTACGAACCCCGGCTGTTGCCGTGGTAAGCCAACCGCCTATCGATTGCGCTAACCGGACACCCTGGTAAAGCGACATGACCAGATGAAATTCATTCAGAAGCCATCAATGCAGATATTAGCACGTCTACCACGACGTTACATAATCTGCTAGATAACATTTAGAAGAGGGAAGAAATACCTAAAGACTGGAAAGAAGGCTATATGATTAAAATACCAAAGAAAGGAAGTTTAATGAGTGCACAAGTTATATGGGAATTATGTTACTATCAGTGCCTGGAATAATAGTATGCTTAATCATTCTGGGGAGACTAAAAGAGGCCAAAGAGAGACATTTGAGAGATGAACAAGCTGGTTTTAGAAAAACAGATCATGTGCTGATCAAATAACTAACCTTATGTATAATAGGTGAGCAAAGGTTAGAACTACAGTCCTCATTTTATATCGGATTCATAGATTATAATAAAAACATTTGGTAGTTTAGACAGAGGAATGCTTTGAAAGTTCCTGAGTCATTACGGAATCCATATATAAAGCTTATTAATCTGATAAGAACAATTTATGAAAGAATGAAACGTAGTGTCATGCACAAAGTACATCTTACATACACATTTGAAATAAAAACATGAATAAGTCAGAAATACCCTCTACCTCCATTTCTCTGTCTACTGGTCATAGATTGAATTATGAAAATAACTAAAAACAACATAAATGGAATCCAGTGGTCACTTTCCAAGCAACTTAATGATTTAGATTTTGCTGATGGCATAGCTCAACTATCACACAACCTTCAAAAGATGCAAGATAAAATGAGCACACTTGATGAGAGATCACAACTGCTGGGACTGAAAATAAATAGAGATAAGACCAACATTATGCAAATAATGCAGTTGGCAATAACCAAATAATAATAGGTGAAATACCTTTACTAGACGTAAATTCTTACATATATGTGGACAGTAATATAATCAAAGTCAGCATAAGATGGCGACCAAGATAGCTCGCCTAATGTGTTGGCGACCAAGATGTGATGTTATATATTCGGAGTGTAGATTGTGTGATTAAAGTGATTAAATATTGTGTTTCCAACGGGATATAATTTTCGAAAAGTTGTGTACAGTTTTCTACCATGGAGGAGGATAAGAACTGATAAGTACTTTTATAAATGTAACCAGCTAAAGTTGTATATTTAGATCGTAAAAGATCGCACGTGAGACCTCGGTAGCCTAGTTGAGAAAACCACCAGACTAGACTACCGACGTTCGGACAACCCGTGTTCAATTCCCGCTGGGAGCAGTGTGAATTGTACTCGTGGTTGAAAAAAAAAAAAAAAAAAATACCCCCACGGTCGACCTAGCCGTTGGCAGAAATGGGTACCAGGGTATATTATCCTGGGAAGGTGAGGAATGTCGCTTCGCATCTGAGTTTCGATGCTTGAGGCTACACTATACAGAAATATCCGAACATTTCTGGATAGGCGGCCGAGCACATATGGGTATATACTCGCGTGCTAAGACGCCGGTTTAAGTCTCGTACTTTACCTTTACCTTTACGTAAGACCTTAGTGATAAAACACGTTGGGGGAAACATCAGTCGGGCTAAACCCCCAACGTGTGTTTTTCTAAGTTAAACCCTTAACATACGACTGACTCAGCAGGTCGGTAAAGGATAAATGTTTTATGCTGAGAGAAACACACAGAAGATCGAGATTAATGTAGCAACGATAAACATATGCGGGATAATAAAAAAAAAATAAAGAAGTCGAACTTATAGAAGAAATGACAAAAAGGAAAATTAAAATACTAGGATTAGCGGACACCAGAGAAAAAGGACAACAGATAAAAAAAACACACATGAACTACACAAAAATATTCTAAGCTATCGACAACACAGAAAGAGCAACACATGGAGTAGGTTTTATCATCGACCTAGAACACGCAAAGAACATTCTATAAATTAAATACCTTTCAGAAAAAAATTATCACAATTTAACTTCTAGAAAACGATCAAAAAACAAATTACATTCAAATATATGCACCATGCAACAACAATGAAAGAGACATCGAATAATTATATGACACATTGAATGAAATCATTAACAAGATTGACGAAAGCGACGACATGTTAGCGATGGGAGATTTTAATGGAAGGCTTGGGAAACGCAACAGAGATATCTTAGGACCCTTTGGCGACAAAACAGCTGAAATAAACGAAAATGGAAGCAGACTGCCGGATCTATGCAATCAAAATATTCTATTCATCACAAACACATTCTTCAAACACAGAGAGTCGCAAGTATACACCTGGTACAAATTGAATGACACAACATGCAGAAGATAGATTTTATACTAACAAGAAAACAGAACAAGAATAGAGTAACCGACAGTAGAGCAATCCCAAATATTACAGACGACACGGATCGCAAGATGGTTATGATCACACTAAGACAGCCAAAAATAAAGAGAATATACGAAAACAAACAAAAGAAGCGAAAAGAACAGACAATAAAAATAAAACTATTAAAAGATCAAGAAACAAGTAAAACCCTAGAAGAAAACCTAACAGGGGAATTCAAGAAACTCCCTAACGAAGTATGCACAGTAGAAGAAGAGTGGAAACAATTTAAGGAAACAGTAACCAACAGCTCTAAAACAGTTTGTGGAACTAAGCTAAGAACAAGAGAAGGGAAAAAGTTCCCCGTTGTGGAACGAAACAATCAGAGAAGCAATTAAAGAAAAGAAGAAACTGTTTAAAAAATTGGAGGGAGAACAGAACCGAGAAAAATATGAAAAATGTGCCTTAATTTCGAAAAAGAGTTAACATGTTGATCAATAAAGCTAAGCAAAAGAATTGTACAGAATTCGGACAAAATAGGAGCAGGGACTTCAAGACAGCCACTAGAGATTTCTACAAAGCAGTAAAAGCCACAAGAGCGAGAAAAGAAAACCATGATCCTACTGAGCTGATAAATGACAAAGACGGACAGCCACCATCAAATAACCAATGTATGCAACAGAGATGAAAATAATATTTTGAAGACCTGTTAAACATATCAACTACCAATAAGACAACAAAAACCACGCCAGAACTCATATATACTGAACCCAACATCGCGAAAGGTGAAATCGAAGAAGTAATCAAATATGCACCAAGAAATAAAGCACCGGGGATAGATAACATACCAATAGAAATATTAGCAGCAGCAGGAGAAACAGGAATGCAATGACTGCACAGAATATTTAATGCAACATGACACCAACAACAAGCCCCAGAAGACTGACAACAGACAATCATCACACCAATATGGAAAAAAGAAAGGTAGCAAAAGAGACTGCAATCAATATAGCGATATATATCGACTCAGCCATGTAGGAAAGCTATACGCCACCTTCTACAAATAGAATGGATAAGTGATAAACATTAAAACTCATCATATATTCTAATATCGCATTTTATCATACTCCTGGCACTTGTGGAGTGAACACAATATTCGCAATCCCCACCACCCTATCACTCCCCCCCCCCCCCAAGCCACAAACAATGTCTGGATATGAAGGTAGTTGTAAGTGTTCTCCATTGTTTCTTTTCTTCGCGAGCACATACACTTTCTCCTGATTGTGTTGATTAGTCAGTGAATGTGATATGACACACTTTTTGACATTTAGTCATATTTACTTGTGTGTGTTTCATGTAAATATATTTAGTTTACCCATTCGATACGCCATTACGTTTACTATATTGTTTATGTTTTCCTTATTTTCAAACAGAGAGAATGGAAACGGAAAGTGAGTTAACGTTTCTGACTTGACTCAACTATTTTCCGCTAATTTTTTTTTTGAGGCTATTGGATTTACATTACATTGGATATTGATTTGTAATCCATTTGGGCGACTTTTCTCTTTTCCTAATATACAATAATACCAGCAGAAGAAGATATACATTTTAATTGTGGAAAGAGAATCAAACAAGAAAGGTTGAAAGCCATGAAGCTATTACTTCTAGTGCATTCAAAAATGGAAATAGTGTTGTTTTTTTTTTGTCCAGCGTGGCTCGTTGGAAGTATGGCTGTAAACTTTATCCTGAGTCTCACGTCGGGGCAACTTGATCGGGAAAAGCATTCATGTTGTGGAAGATCGTATTAACGTGTCGAGTCATGTCGAAAAATAACTGCTATGGGCGATACTTTCCTGTGAAAATAATAGCAGTACAAGGTCGATCACGAAAAATGGAGTCGTGAATATTCGCACAATGGCGACTAAGCGAGAAGTGGATAGATAACTGGCTCAAGTGGTTAGAGATTTAATAACTATCAGATAGATATACTTGGTATAATCAAATCTAGATATCAAGGAAAAGGGAGAATATCGATTCATGGCACCAAATCAATAATTTCTTTACGTATTTATGACGAAAAACATAATGAAGGTGTAGGAATCATAATGACCACCACGGCCGTTACAACCTTAATGAGTGGTATAAAATCATCAATATATTAACTAGGTTACTATATAAGGCTGCTACATATAGAACACTATCGATTATCCAGTGTTGGGCATCCACTGCCCAACTGTCAATTGTGAATTTAAGGACGATTTATATTACAAGTAAAAAGATATGTTAAGCAGTGCCTAAATACGATGACCTAGTAGTGATGTGGGGATTCAACACCAAAATAAGTTGGAACAACACATAAGTTACTATGGCAACGGGAAAAGAAGGGGCGGATAGTATTAATCCAATGGAGAAATATATCTGATAGAAAGTTCAGCTATAGATGGAACATTATTCCACGCAAGGAGATACACAAGACTACATGGTTATCTTCAGATGATGGAATAAGAAGACACATTGATCATCTGTGATTTAGAAAGCAGTTTAGAAAGTCTTTGTTAGATGTGTGGCCTTACAGGGAAGCGGAAGTCAGCAGTAACATGTTTATAGAGAAGATACAATTTAAACTGAAAAGCCAGTAAAAGAAACAATTATAAGGAAAGATAGCATTAAATAAACAGATGAAACTAGGAAGAGTCAATTTAATTTCTGAATTCAGCTATCGATTTGCAACTCGGGGTGATTTAGATGATATAACTATAGATGATGTATATATCACTAGAACACAACTATCTGGTTTAACATCGGTAGAGCTAAGTGCAAGATACGAAAGGACATGGCAGAAAAGCGTGGACCACAAACACCACGTGGGTATATATTAAAAATAGACGTCAGGCTACATTAGCAAAGCTAAATGTTAAGCCAGATGTCGAAAATAATTACCAAAATTAGGTACACAGACCAATGCAAAAAAGTAAAAAGTTCAGCCATAAGAGATAAAAGAACGTATATAGATAATCTGGGAGATAAAACATATACATCCTCAAAGACAGAACATTGTGCGACTTTTTATCATGTGCAAAAACAACTATAGCTCGTTTCAAATCATGTGCCCAACTTCAAAACGTTATTACTCTCTAACCATTTGTTAAATACTTTTGAAATTTTCCAAATGTTATTAGAATGCAAAAGACCCTTTAAATGTATATTTAACAAATATCTTGCAGCTGCAGTTTTCTTAAAGTGGCGATATTTCTTTGATGTTTGTCAAAATTGTAAATTGTGAAGCCCTAAAGAATAGAAATTACCGTAGCTGCTGGTCTACGATTAATTTTCACTAGGTAAAGGCGGGGCCGTAATGGGGAAATAACTGGATAAAACAAAACACCAGGAGAATTATTGTCTGCTCAGTTCGAGGACGGACGATAATATCAAGGTATACCTGTATGTCCAATTTTCATAGTTGTGTGGTCCTGAAAAGGACCGTTCGTTGAACTAATTTAAGGTAATATAGGGGCCAACATTGTGGGGGCTATTTACTTTCATTCTGAATCGGACGAGTCTAAAAGATTAATAACTGTTTGGGGTTGAACATTCCACAAACCATCATTTTTCCAATATTCCTCTTCCTGTTTTAAGACGTGGTCTTCACATTTAGCCCAATAATCTTTGTCTATATTTAATAAAGCGAGATTAGCAAGAGTCTTTACATCGCATATTTTGAATGTTGTATTTTCATCTGCCACTTGTCCTTTTAATTTTGCCCAGATTAGTTCTATTGGATTTAAATGAGCATGGTAAGGTGGCAGCCTCAAACTTATATGACCGTGCTCTTGGATAATCTTATCTATTTGAAAAATCTTTGTCCTCTGTTTTTGCTTTACTAGAGATAGTAATTCAGGTTTTAAGTACATGTTATTAAATTGTATGTGCTCCTTTGTGAGCCATATCTTAATAGCATCTTGTGTACTGGATGACGTCGGGACTTTATCTTCAAGTGCAACAATGTTGTGGTACGCTGCATTGTCCATTATTAGGCAAGATGGTCGATCTAGTGATGGGAGAACAGAATTTTCAATTCAATGTCTAAATATGTGACCATTCATCTCAGAGTGATAATCCCGATTGTCTATTTATTTTGAAAGAAAAATGAGCTCTGCATTCTGTATTAGTCCATGTTGTCGACTACCTGCATGAGCAATTATCAAGCGCTATCCTTTGCTGCTAGGTATTAATCTCTTAATCTTTCCATCTGATGACTGCCATTCCCTTTGGTTAGTGTGGTGAGCATTGATCCATGTTTCATCCAAGTACACAATATCATAACCTTGCTTACGCACCTCTTTTACTTCACGTAAGTACTTGCTTCTCATGACTATATATATGTGGCTTCTCACAGATGATGTTTCGTCCATTGGAATACTTTCTGAATGTAAAGCCTGCAGCTCTCACATTCCTCCATAATGTAGACTTTGATATTTCAATACTGTTGTTCTTTTTCAGCGATACTTTTAATTTTCTTATTGTAAGAGTTTCATTCATACCCAACATTTTGCGAATTTCACTTTTAATAAGTTCACTGTCGAAAGTATCCAACATTTTTGCTCTTCCTTGTGATTTTGTATATTTTGAACATTGACGGTCACGTGCTTGAATCCAGCAATTAAATGACCGTTTAGATAAATCCAAAATGTGTCATATCCTATTCTCAGGGTTTTCTAAAGAATGAAATAATCTTCCTCGTTTAGCCTCTTTGCAAAAATAGTCATACATTTTTATTGCGATGTTTTGTAAACTGCAGAATTTCATTTTAAGACTCATGATAAATGTTAGCGTTCCACGTCTACACATATGAATGAACGGAAATGGAACACACAATGCCTCGTGTTTTCTACAAGTGTCTAATTGTGTCAGACAACCCACGTTTAAAGCGTGCAAAATCGTAAATTTGACCGTGTATGGATTTTTACTCGCTATTTTTAAATTAAAATAATGTAAACACTAAGTTTTGACTACATCAATGGGTCGTTATAAATTTATATAAATCAAATAAGCAATAATAATAACAAATGTTTTTTTTAAAATGAAATTAATTCCCTGTTGGGTTCTAATCATTATAACTTTACATGCAAATTTTGAAAAAAATTACAAAAAGGGTTAAAAAGATATCGATTTTAAAAGTTGGGCAAAAGATATGAAACGGACTATAACAAACTAGTTTGCATCCAGAATATGTAATTGATTAAAAATGGTACTTTACTAATTTCAAGACATATAAACATGCACGCTGGATATGAAAAAAGCATATATATATATATATATATATGTATATATATATATGTATATATGTATATATATATATATATATATATATATATATATATATATATATATATATATATATATATACTTTAGGAAGGCATTCGACAGCATACATAATGTCTTTATGGTCTGGTGTTCTGAAACACTACAGGATGCCACATACGGTTATTAACATCATAAAGGGACTAAACAATGACTATGTATGTTCTCTTCGTGCATACGAAGGATCGAATGAGAGCAGTAAATCAGTGATAAATTATATCACCTTTGTTGTCTGGAGCTGCCATTAATGACATAATGAGGAACTGTTGTACTGACAAAAATGATATTAAGTGACTCAATGGGACGAAACCGGAAAAATCTGGACCTTGCAAACGACATTGTGCCCCTTACTGATCCTCTGTCATCATTGGCTGACAGAATATGACTTCAAATTAACAGAGAGAAGACGACAATATTGACATCCGGGGATGTGCCACAAGGTAATATTAACCCTGATGGGAAGAAGGTGTAGGAAGTCGACTAGTTATATAAGGTATATAACTTGGTAGTAGTAGAGATCAAGAGAGAGAAACTAGACAATAGATCAGAAACAGAGTAGCAAAAGTGACTTTCAGTTTTTAAAAGAAACCTTCACAAAATTTAGCAATCAAAAATACTCAGCAGAGAAACAAAACTTAGAATTTTCAACTCAAACGTAATATCCACCCTCACTTATGTGTGTGAAAGCTGGAAAACGACAAATCCCTATAACGATTTTGATTGAGTATCCTTTTGGGCCGAGTAAGCTAAGAGGGCAGAAGTCATAACCATAGTCTCAATGCCTGACGGTCCGCCGCAGCCTGTTTTAAGTCTTGGTTGTTTCTGAGACCCATAGTTGCGCCCTCTTTGATGATGTTTCTACGTTGGATTTCTTTCTGTCTTCCTCGTTTTCTGTTTTCCCCCCTGTGTCTATATAAATGCCTGCTGAGGTGGTCTTCTGACGTCTATTCTGAGAATGTGGCCACGGTATTACCAGCGACGCTTCCTAACATAGGTGGATACATAGTTTTTATTATTTTCTTGTCTTATTTCTGTATTTGGTTTGAAGTCATCGGTTGCTTAACAATCCTCGAAGGCATTTGTTCTCAAAAGCTTTTAATCTTTGGTCTAGAACCTTTGTTGTTTCCAAGCTATCGCATCCGTGAGTCAATACTAGAATAACAACTATATTTTATATTGGATCCATATATTACGAAAAGACATTTGAAAGTTTTGACAGGGATGATTTAGAATTTGCTGAGCCATTACGGAATCCCCATAAGGTTTAATAACCAAATAGAAACAATGTATGAAGGAAAGAAATGTAGTGTTGAGGCGTAAGAGCAGCTAACAGAGGAATTTGGAATAGTAGCAGGAGTAAGACAAGGATTAACTATATCTCCATTTATCTTACTGTAAATTTAGTTGCTATTTCTTTAAATTAATACATATGTATAAACTGTTTGTTTCCACGACACATGGATGTCTTTATATGAAATTAGAATAATAATGCGTGTCTTTCTTCCACGTGTTTGTTATCGCATACCATCTGTTGCATTAAATATGTAAAGGTCTATAAGCATGTATCCTTTCATCAGCTTTGAGTGTAGCTTGATTTTGCGACCATATACATATATTGTATTATTAACTGACCTTCGTTGAAAACCTATACTGCCGCGAGTGAAAAACCGGCAATGGACTACGCCATGTCTGTAGTGCTGTAAGGTATATTAACACACTCGCCTTCCACAAATAGACAGAAAAACTAATGAAAATAATAACTCACACGGCATTATATATTTTTCATCCGTATCTTAATAATGGCAAGTAAAATATTGTGTCAGTGACTATATTTTGTCGGGGCAAATGATTGCAAAGAACACAATAGTAATGTCAACGCAAACAAAAGAGAAATAAAAGAAAATATAAAATAAGACCAAATTGAATCTACTATAAGAAAACAAATTAAATATATATACATATATGATCACCGTGTTATATTACAGTCCTCCTTTCCCTGTGACGCTTCAAGACACCAGCAGATGGATTAATGAGTTTGTTCAAGAAAGAGAGCAATTAGCAATTACTTCTCACAAACATCATTATTCGTATTCTATCTTTGTTTTTGTTGTGTGAGTAGCCGACAAGTAGTGCCGGTTATGGTCCACACTCCGCGATGACAGGCAGAGTATATCATGTATAGAGACAATGTATGTGATCTCCGACTAGTACAGTCACTGCCAATAAGGAAAAAATGGCACACTACCTTCTTATATTGCCTAGTACAATCATGACAAAACCCACTGGAAAGCTTGGTGGCATGGCTTGGAAAACAGTCAACAACAGAACTGATGCGATGTACTGTAGATAGAAGATTGTGGAAGGACATGAGTGCCTACACCATCCGTTATGGCAGATGATGATGATGTTCATTGTTGTATGACTAGTGCATGGAGAGAAGAAAATGCTCCACAGCTCAACAACTCACAAAAAATATACCTGAATAGGAAGATAATTTGCTGTGTTCCTCTCTGCATCCTTTTTTTTCGCAAGTGCAGAAACTCTCTCTTGATTTTCTTGATTCTTCTTTTCATGGAATAAACACATACTTGGCATTTTGTTCCATTTTCATGTGTTTGTTGAATGTAAATACGTTTAGGATAACTCATTCAATAACCCAATACCTGCATTATTTTTCTTTATATTTTTTTATATATTTAAATAGGAAGCACAACGTCTTGCAGTGAGTTTAATTTCTTATTTCAATTAACTATTTCCTGCTCTTTTATTTATTTGTTTTTTTATGGCAACTAGGTGCTTTACATTAAATTTGATTATGATTTGTAATCTATTTACACCACTTTTAACCTCATATGTCATCATTTAAGATCATTAAATCTTTAACTAAAATTATTAACATCAGTGTTTCTATTTTATAAGTGCTAACATCATCATCATCAAGTACCGGGCTTGCTGGCGTAGGTGATCATGTCTCTCCACAATTTTCGATCTCGACATCTATGTATCATTTCTGTTGTTGACCTTCTGCCAAGCCATTCTCTCAAGCTGTCTGTTATTTTTTCTCTTTGCTTCCCTCTATCTCTTCGTCTCTCAATTTTTCCAGTTGTTACAATATATTACAGTTGTACTCTTCTGATTACATGGCCAAAAAATGATGATTAGTTCTTCCTAATTTTGGAAATTATCTCTCTTTTTGCTTTGACCTCTCTCAGAACATATTCAATACTCATCTTAGCAGTCCATGATACTCTCAACATTCTTCTGTAAAACCACATTTCTACAGACTCCTGTGATTTTCTTGTTTGTTGTCCTTTTGTCCATGATTCGCATCCATATGTTAAGACTGGCTGTACATAGCATTTAAAAACTCTTTTTTTTTATATTGTCAAAAATGGATTGCATAGTATATTCCTCATTTTTTGAAAAAAGCTGCTTTTGCCTGAGTCATTCTGCTTATCACCTCTTTTATACATCGTAGTCTGAGGTTAACAATGTTCCTAAATATTTAAATTCATTTACATGTTTTAATATTGCTCCACTTTCATTCTTTCAGTCTTTATTTTGCACTGAGGTGAAGTCTTTTTCTTTGCTGTTACCATTACCTCTGTCTTCCAGCTATTACGTCTGAGTCCCTTATTGTTACGTTATTTCACTGTAATGCCCACCATTTCTTGCAACTCATTTTCACTCTTAGCGAATATGATTGTTTCATAAACCTACCTTAGATTATTTACATTATGACCTCAAATTGTTATTCCAGGCATGCCCCTTATGGATCTTAAAATATTCTCAGTATAAATATTCAACAAATCTGGTGACAGCACACAACCTTGTCTCACACCATGTTGTATTTGTTGAAACATTTCCAATTGGTTTTCTGTTCTTATGGCGGCTATTTGTTGCCAGTACATGTTCTTTATTATTCTTAGATCTTTACTGTCTACGTTTATGATTTCAAAAATGTTGATTATTTCTTGGTGCTTTAATTTTCTCAAATGCCGTGGTTATAATATATGAAACATAAGTGCTAACATAATAACTATAACAAGTGCATTCAATAACTGTCGTACTTGTTGAAACATGTATATCTCAGGATTGGTAGAGTAAAAATTGTTCAAAAAAATATTTATATCATTGTCAACTTATGTTACACTTTTTATTCCTCTCGTTAGATAATTAAGAAAGAATGTCGTCTCCCTTTAAACGTAGAAACATATCATGCTCATGTGGTTTTACAGAGAAGAATGTTGAGAATACCATGTACAGCTAGGAAGAGTAATGAAAACTTTTTGAAAGAGGCCAACGCAAAAAGAGATCTAATATTCAATATTAGGGAGAAACAATAAATACTATTTTAGCCATGTAATGTGAAGGGAACAACTGGAATATATTGTGACAACTAAGACAATTGAGGGTTGAAGAGATAATGGGAAGCAAAGAGAAAATATATCAGACAGAAAAAAAAAGGCTTGGCAGAAGATCAACAACATAAATTATAAATAACTGTCGAGGTCGAGATCGAAAGTTGTGGAGAGATATGATCACCTATGCCAGCATGCACGGTAAAACATGATGATTTTTTTTCTTAATTTATTAAATAGAAATGTATCGTACTCTTCACTTGATTACTATGTGTTAGTTGTATAGATCATATTGTGGCAGAAACAAATCGGCTGATTAAAATACGCCCTTCAGGTATCTTATTTTTAAATTCCTGAACTAATCTGCACATATATATTACGTGAATTTTCAGCGGGATTAAATGTGTTCATTAATTATATGTAAGTGCGTTCTCGATTTTATTAAAATAAACGTGAAATGAGCAATTTGAAACCCGGGTATTACTACCACAACATGGTCTGCAAAAGTCATAAATAGTAGTCAATCGATGATTACGATATATCTCGTAATCGTAAAATTTATTTTACAGAAGTAAACAACGTTTTAATTATCTGGCAGAGAAGAAAAAATTTGCGAAATAGGGTTGACAATGAAGAATGAAGACATAATCACGATCAGTGAGTTCAGACTAGAGTAGAGATAGCAAATATGGTCAGCTATAAACTGGCTCTCCTTTAAAAATAACGAAAAACACCCATTTACAGCAAAGAAACAAATGATAAATACAATAGTCATACCAACAACAAGGTTACCCACACCAGATGTGTCCAATGAACAAAGCTCATACACAAAATATTGTAAACTGAAAAGTGAGGTGATAATGGGAGACAACAACCATCACAGATATCGATCAAAATAACAATACATCTAGTATATTGTTTATATTTCATCACTTTTTTCCAACTAGGAAAAAAAACGCAAAGAAGTGAGTTAACGTTTATTATTATTATTATTATTATTATTATTATTATTATTATTATTATTATTATTATTATTGGTTATGGAAGGCCTCGGTATCACAGCAAACGAATTAAAATCCATAACTGCTCAACCTCCCGTGCCAGTGGAATCATCCGAATTACTAACTCCTCTCCCAAACAAAGAAAGGCAACTGTAGTCATCATCGTAGCTGTCTCAGCACACGCCAAAAGACATAAGGCGAAACTACGCAGAAAGTTAACACAGCCAACTGTTCCCTGTCATACGATGTCATCATTCATCGTAAACAAGCGGGATATCGAAGCAGGATCAAAACGGATGAGACACACAGCTCACGGTGTGCACAGAGCACTTAACTCAGTAGCTCCTGCAACAAGCCGGACTTGGAATATGAGGAAACTGCAAGAAGGAACACTTTTCAGACATAGCCTTCAATGGTTCCTGCCGCCTATCCACCATATACCATGGGAGTTCACGTCCTCCCGAAAATGATGATCGTCATAGCACCTGATGATGTTAGGCCATCATTGATGACTCCAATTCCAAACATATAGACACACAGTGGTGGTAAGTTATCATTTCCAATCCAACAAAAGCCACATGACCTGTCGTTAGTAAAACCACAGAGAGTATATGATTTTGTGACCTTCACTGATTCACTCTTAGATGTGAATGTGTAGTTTACACAAGAGGAGAAGTTTTCAACTACAGTGATCCCATTTAAGGCAATTCTGGGATAGCAAGGCAAGTCTCCTTTATAGCAGCAGAAATTGATGTTCTCCGCTCCCTTCTTGTAGCTGCCGCCACACGATTCTGATTTCTCATTAACTTGGACATCATTCAAGAACAATGTCAGATTAACATTCCATAGATCTGGCTCTGCTGATGAAGTGCTCGGTGCAACAGTTGTATCAATCATACAGGACGCTCCTGGTTTCTGGTCATTAATATCACAGACGGCACATGATGTTGTTATATTCAGTATTTCTTTCTGGGGTGTAAATATGTGGCACATTCATGGAGAGTGGTTTGTGGTCACAGTAATCCCATTAAAGGCAATTCTAGGGTTGCATGGCATAGCTGTTTCAGAACAGCACAATCCTATGATGTTTCTGTGTTCGCTATAAAGCTGCTGCTGCTACACAATCCTGACCAATTATAGGTGTGGACATTATTCACTTGCAATGTCAAAACTGCTTTGTTTACATCATAAACCTCTAGAAGCGAATCATTTATGGGACTAATAGTACAATTTATTCTTCTATCGGGGATATCTTCATTGAGTCTCCAAAAAAAGGTCTTTGGTTAAAAAGCACATATGCTTTTGAGTTAAACACAAAATGAGCCCACTTCATAGATTCAAAATGATCCTTGCCAATCAATAATGTTTTTTTTTTAAATATAAAATTAACTAATTTCAGCACGATCTTTTTTTTTTTATTTTGGTACTGAACACCAAAGAGGAGTAAATATCATCTTGGATGCAGAAAGGGCAAGAACTGTGAAATGCTTTTGTCCAATATATGACAGTCATAAGAATGACATTGAATTGAAAGCCAATATATATTAATCTTGTACAAGTTTATGCACCAACAGCAAACAGTCCAGAGAAAACACTTGATACATTTTATCCCGAGCTTAATATGGCACTTCGTGAATGCAAACCACACGAAAAAGACCATCGTTCTAGGGGATTTCAATGTAAAGGTAGGAAAAGAAAGAGTTGAGGGATTTGTTGATTATTATGGCCAGGAGTGAGAAATGAAAGAGGTGACAAACTTATTGTTTGGGCAATAACAAATACATGATTACAGGAAACATCTTGATAAACATCATCCAAGACATCTGTGGACATGAAAAAACCCGGTAGACAGTGTAAGTAGTGAATTATAGGATTTAGTGGCCCGTTGTGTACAGGTATCCGAACAATATTGCTTATATAAATAGTCTACTCGAACATGTCTGAACATTTATCCTTATAGTCTACCCGAACATTTTTCTTATAGTCTACCAACACATTTTTCCTTTTATGAGAGTCTACCTGGTCGTGATGACCTCTCGGGTGACCTCTTATGGTGGGGGAAATCGGGTGGGGTTACCTCTCGTGGTGGGGGAAATGGGGAGTCATGAAAGTGGGGTGCCATAACTTTGTACATTCTTTGTACTCTCAAAACAGTCTTATTTAAGATAATTTTTAATATATACCTACAATTTCTTTGCATCTAAGGCTGAAAACTTACTCAGTACTTGGTCGTTACAAAGGTCAAGGAATGTACATGATGGCGGGTTAATGAATTTAGCATTTGCATGCCAAAAGCGAAACTAACACCAACAGAAACACAAGTGGGTCGCATTAATGACTTTAGAAGGTACGCGATCAAAGACCCCGTTTCTCTGTGAAAATTTTCGTTTGAGTGCTTGCGGCCAGTAAGACTGATGAGTTTGGGAGGTTAACTTCCACTAGACATTAAGACAACTTTTAATGCATACCTACACTTTCTGTTTAGCTAATAATAACAGCGTACTCAGTGCTTGGTCAACTAGTAGCAACGGGTCATGTCGTTCTATCATCAGTAGTTGTAGTAGTGGTAGTTGTAGTGGAAGTTGTAGTAGTGGTAGTATTGGTAGCAGTAATTGTAGTAGTCGTTGTATTTGTAGATGAAGTTGTAGTAGTAGTAGTAGTAGTGAAAGTAATGGTAGTAGTGGAAGTTGTAGTAGCGGGACTAGTAGTAGTAGTTGTTGTTGTTGTTGTAGTGGTAGTAGTAGTTGTAGTTGTAGTAGTAGTTGTGTTAGTTATTGTAGTAGTGGAAGTTGTTAGAAGATGTGAATATATTAGTAGAGGACGAGTTTTGTTTTAACAGAGAATGGGTTTGTAATCATAGAGGGCGACTTTTGTATTAGCTGAGGACAACATTCAAATTAGCAGAGGCCGGGTTTGTAATAACAGAGGATCACTTTTGAAATAGGAGAAGACAACTTTTGTATTAGCAGGTGACAACTTTTGAATTAGAAGAGGACAACATTCGAAATAGCAGAGGACAACTTTTGAATTAGCTGAAGACGCCTTTTGAAATAGTAAATGACGACTTTTGTATTGGCAGAGGACAACAATTTGAAAAAGTAGAGGACAACTTTCGATTTAGCAGAGGACAGCTTTCAAATTAACGGAGGGTGACTTATGTATTAGCAGAGGACGACTTTTGAATTAGCCGAAGAATACTTTCAAATTAGCAGACGACGACTTTTATTGGACTGACTTAACAAGCGAGTTGGAATTTTTTGTATTTATTCTTGTACTTATACTAACTTCTTTGAATTTCCATATCTTTTTCACTTCAACAAATGACAGACAACCGAGAAGCCATGTAGGTGAAAGAAATAAAATCTTGTTTTTTTTTTCTGACATCCTTTCGTGTTACATTCACTTCTGCTAGACCCTTCAAACCTATCTTACGACCTTATGCTCTGTAATATGGTCTTTGATGAGAGGTGTACATTAGAGTTATATAGACCCAATTGTATCCAATGGGAGTGAAACATGACAAACAACGAATCGTGTGTTGTTTGGGTTATGTACACACAAAAAAAGTAATCTAAGCAAGTGGTCACTTATACCAATAAATTTGTCACCAGAGAGCGCGGCGAGAGCGAGAAAGACAGAGAGAGAGAGAGAGCAACATGAAGATAATAGAAGGGAGGAAGAGAGTTCAGTGGTTGAATATAGAATCGACTCTGACCAATGGGTGCAATGTATGGTCAGTAACCAAATATGGAATATAAAATTGAAGTCTTCGAGATGCAGATGTGTAGAAGAATAGGAAGAATTGGTTGGAAAGAAAAGAAAACAAATGATGCTGTTTTAAATCATCTAATACGAAAAGCGAACTAGTAATCGCCTTTCAATTAAGACAAATGAGATATATTTTAGGGCTGGTAAAAGACACACCACCCGACACATGGGATCTCTGGCTCAGACACCATCTCAGATAACAACATGACATACGTATGACATACGTGTCTGATACAACAACATGACATACCTGTCTGATACAACGGCATGCCATACGTGACTGTTAAAACGACATGACATATGTTACTGTTACAACGGCATGCCACACATGACTGTAACAACGACATGCCATTCGTGACTGTTACAACGACATGCCATTCGTGACTGTTACAACGACATGCCATACGTGACTGTTACAACGAAGTGATGTCCATTGTGTCCAACGAAGTTTAAACGTCACCAAGCTATGATGAAGCATATTCAAGGCGGGTATACATGGCCCTGCTCAACAGATCCGATACTAAGTGGATAGTCGAGAACTTTCCCACCCCAAGATTTTATTTATTTCACCTACATGGCTTCTCAGTTGTCTGTCATTTTTTAAAGTGACAAAAATATGGAAATCCAAAGAGGTTAATATAAGTACAATAATAAAAAAAAGACTCCCAACTTGCTTGATAAGTCAGTCCAATAAAAGTCGTTCTCTGCTAATTCGAAACTTGTCCTCTGCTACTTCAAATATTGTCCTCTGTTAAATCAAAAGTCGTCATCTAAATTTTCTAAAATTGTCCTCTACTATTTCAAAAGTTGTCCTCTGATAATACAAAAGTTGGTCTCTACTATTTTAAAAGACGTCCTCTCCTAATTCAGAAGTTTTCCTCTGCTAATTCAAAAGTCGTCATGTGCTAATACAAAAGTTGTCCTCTACTAGTTCAAAAATTGTCCCCTGTTAATTCAAAAGTCGTCCTCTGCTATTTCGAAAGTTGTCCTGTACTATTTCAAACGCCGTCCTCTGCTAATTCAGAAGTTGTCCTCTACTATTTCAAAAGTAGTCCTCTGCTAATTCAAAAGTTGTGCTCTACTATTTCAAAAGTCGTCCTCTGCTAATACAAAAGATGTCCTCTACTATTTCAAAAGTCGTCCTCTGCTAATACAAAAGTTGTCCTCTACTATTTCAAAAGTAGTCCTCTGCTCACTCAGAAGTTGTCCTCTACTATTTCAAAAGTAGTCCTCTGCAATTTCGAAAGTTGTCCTCTGCTAATAGCAAAGTCGTTCTCAGTTATTACAAGCCCGTCCTTTGTTTATACAAAAGGCGTCCTCTACTAATACAAACACATCTTCTAACGACTTCCACTACTACAACTACTACTTCTACTACAAATACTACTACCACTAGTACAACTACTACTACTACAACTGCTACTACCACTATTACATCTTCCACTACAACTGCTACACATTCCATTACAATTACTACGACTACAACTACAACTATTACTACTACAACTATTAACGAGCTCTTCTTTAAAAATAACAAAAAATCATAATTTTATAACTAAGAAATAAATGGTCAATCAAATATTCATTTCATCACTGGGTTACCAACACCAGATATGTGTAATGAACAAAGACAAGTCACAAAACATCGCAAACTGGGAAGTGAGGTACTAAAGAGAGATAACAAACATTACAAATATAGACCACATGACAAATAATAAAATAATTTACTAAAAAACCCCGCCTAAAATAGATATACAGAAAACAAATTATTGTGGTTCGAACACTTAGAAGAGATAAACAGACAACATAACATCACAATCTGGCACACACTATCAGGACAGAGAGGGAGTCCACAGGAAAAAATGAATTCATAAATTAACGATATATTCAGGAGTCAAAATATTGCTTTCTAAAGAGCGTAAAGATACGCCCAAGAAAAGACAGTTGTAAAATGATGTGGCCAATATAACTGCAAATAAAACATCTGTATAAACCCGATTGTTTGATAATCTCTTTATTTCCTGCGAGGCTTTACAATAGCTACAGAAGGCTAATTGAATGAACAACATCAATTACAGTTTTACCTCAAAATATTTTTATCTTTGGAATTATATAATGATTTTTGTCTATTTGAACTGAAGAAATAAATAACCCTCTACCCCTCAACAAATATTCTGGATAATTTATAACTTTATTTGTCCAAGATCAGAGCTGGCCAATAAGATGCCCGCGGGTTACTGGGCTACATGTGGCCCGAGATGTCCTTTTTTTGTACCGCGGCGGATAAAAAATAAAATCAGGTTGCATTGAGCAAATGTCCTGGGTAAAATTGGTTTAAAATTTGTTCCATTACCTACCGTGGTGAAAGCTAACTCAAATATTCCCTAGTAGTTGTTTAAAATAAAGTATAATTATTGGTAGAAACATCCGAGGTAAATCAAAGAAGAATCATAGTACAAGTAGACTAATGTATAACACTCGGAACACTATTGTAGTTAGTTTAGCGTCTATTTCCCGTCATTACCCACCCATATTTTTTTCTGTTTGATCATCCTGCGATCAATTGAAACAAACAAAGAAGCCGACGAATGGTTCTAGAACCGACTCTCGGTTGGGCGAGTTCAAACATTTTCCGCTAAATATACTGTCAGTCACCCATCTCGTCCTCCCCAACACATTCACCCCAGAATTATTTTACTATCAGTTTCTTTCTCTCCAATCCTCTTTTCATAGTCAAAATTATATATCCGATATCCGATCTGATCATTCTGATTTTGTCGAGTTACAGTGAACAGTTCCATTTTTAACATGAAACAGTGCTATTGGTGTAATCAATGTTCCTGCGACGCTTTACACCAGCTACAGAAGGATACATTAATGAACAAAAACAAATTACAATTATATCTTACGATCTTTATTTTGAGAATTATAAAATTGTTTTCGCCCATTTAGAGTGAACAAACAACATCCACTACCGCTCTCCCCCAACAAATAATGTGGACAATTTATAACTTTATTTATCTTTATTCTAGTGCAACAATTTTCACATTCGATTTTGGTGCTAATTCTGTAAATGGGACAACACATACCTTACATTTAATAGCATTTTCATGTGTCTGTTGAATTGAAATACGTTGATGTAAATTATCATCGTATATCAATACTTGCAGTTTATTGTTTATATTTTCCTTCTTTCCAAATAGGAAGAAAAACGTCTAGCAGTGAGTTAAACTTTCTGAGAAAATTAACTATTATCAGCACAATTTTTTTTCCTGAAAATTAGATTTTCATTGCATTGGATAGTAATGTGTAATCTCTTTGTGTCTCTTTTTTCTTGTCCTTATATACGATAATTTAAGATCATTAAAACAATAATTACAGTCAATATCATTATTTTCTATTTTATATGTGCTTACTGACTAAATATGCAAAGTATATTCAACACATGATTGCCCTTGTTTAAACATGTATATCTGACAGCTTCTGAGTCAGGATGGGTATTTTTACCTGCTACTTTATGTGGTAGACAGTAGTGTGGTAGACAGTAGTGTGGTAGACAGTAGTGTGGTAGACAGTAGTGTGGTGGACAGTAGTGTGGTAGACAGTAGTGTGGTAGACAGTAGTGTGGTAGACAGTAGTGTGGTAGACAGTACATCCACCGCCTGCCTGTTACCTTGCAGTTATGTTCGGGAGAGTAATAGGTTAAGAGAGGGTGCCCTGAAGTAAAACAACACCACTGCCTTGTTGGTTAAATTTTTAATGAATGGCTGGCGGACCCCAACCGTAAACAAACCGACGGAAGTCAAAAGGAAACCACTGTTGTAACTTATTTACATAATGATGCATCACCACAATTATATACTCCTCGACAAGAAGGCAAACGGGGATTCCAATGTAACACCCTCGTTCAGTAGGGATATGATACAAATGATAGCCGACCGTTTTCAAACTACTGTAAGCAAGATAAGGATGAAATAACATCTGAAAATAGTAATTGGGAACATGTGAGCAATAATGAAACAGAGAGAACTGGAAATCAACAAACAATAAATAAAAAGGATGAGTTTATATTTACTTGGACTGTGTGAAATGAGATACACTGGGTCAAAGGACATTTTTTTATGATACGATATAACCATCTACTCTGGGGGAACTGAACACCAAAGAGGAGCAACTATCACCTCGGATGCAGAAAGAGCACGAACTGTGAAAGGTCTTTCCCCGATATTTGGCAGTCATAATGATGAAATTGAATTGAAAGCCAATTCAAATTAATCTCATACAAGTTTATGCACCAAAAAAAGACAATCAAGAGGAAACAGTAGATACAATTTATTTCGAGATTAATATAGCACTTCGTGAATGCAAACCACATGAAAACACAATAGTTCTAGGGGATCTCAATGCAAAAGTAGGAAAGGAAAGAGTTGAGGAAGTGGCTGATTATTATGGTCTAGTAGATAGAAATGAAAGAGGTGACAAACTTATTGATTGGGCAATAACACAAAACATGATGATAGGAAACGCCTTTTTTAAGCAACATCCAAGACGTCTGTCGACATGGAAAAGTCTGGGAGACAAAGCAAGTAATCATATTTATTTCATAATGATAATAAACAGATTCAAAAAGAGTCTGGTATGTGTAAATAAACTAGCAGATTGGAATAGTGATCATGTACCAGTTAGGGCAAAGATCAGCGTAAAATTAAATGCAGCAAAACGATCCTCTGTTAATATCAATTTAAATTTAGATCTACCCAAATCAGACAAGAGGTTGCAAGACAAATATAACATCACATTTCAGAAGCGGTACAATTCAATATGCGTTCAATATATATATATATATATATATATATATATATATATATATATATACATATATAAGTTTGTTATAGATTTTTATTAAAAAAAACAATTTGAAACGCGAAATTTAAATGGACGGGTATTACTATCACAGTATGATCTTTAAAAGTCATAAAAAGTAACTCATCGATGATTGCGATATAACTCAATTTTTAAAAAGAAAAACAAAAACTGTTTTATTATCCGGCAGAGGGAAAAATAATGTTGAAATAGGGTTGACGATGAAGAATGAAGAATTAATCACGATCAGAGAGTTCAGAATGGAGTAGAATCAACAAACATTGTCATCTTCCAACGGGCTCTCATTTAAAAATAACCAACAATCAGCATTTCTTGCTAAGAAATAAATGGTCAATCAAATATGCATGTCATCCCTGGGTACCAACGTCAGATATGTGTAATGAACAAAGACAAGTCACAAATCATCGCAAACTGGGAAGTGAGGTACTCAAGAGAGATGACAAACATCGCAAATATAGATCAAATAACAAATATTAAAATAAAAACGTAAAAGAAACCCGCCTAAAATAGATATACAGAAAACAAATTATTGTGTTTCGAACACTTAGAAGAGATAAACAGACAACATAATATCACAATCTGGCACATAATATCATAACAGAGAGGGACATCACAAGAACAAATGAATGTATGAATTAAACGATATATTCAGGAGTCAAAATATTGCTTTCTAAAGAGCGTAAAAATAAGTCCAAGAAAAGACTGTTGTAAAATGGTGTGGCCAATAAAACTGCAAATACAACATCTACATAAACCCAATTATATGATAATCCTATTTTTTCCTGCGAGGCTTTTCAATAGCTACAGAAGGATACATGAATGAACAAAATCAATTACAGTTACCTCAAAATCTTTATTCTTGGAATTATTTTATGATTTTCGCCAATTTGGAATAAACAAATAAATAACCCTCTACCCCTCAACAAATATTCTGGGAAATGTATAACTTTATTTGTCCTAGATCAGGGATGGCCAATAAGGTGCCCGCGGGTCACTGGGCCACGTGTGTCCCACGATGTCTTTTTTTTTGTCCCATGGCGGATACAAAATAAAATCATTTTGCATTGAGCAAAATGTCCTGGGTAAAATTGAGTTACAATTTGTTCCATTACCTACCGTGGAGAAAGCTAACTCAAATATTCCCTAGTAGTTTGTTTAAAATAAAGTATAATTATTGGTGGAAACATCCGAGGTAAATCAAAGAAGAATCATAGTACAAGTAGGCATATGTTTAACACTCGGAACATTATAGTAGTTAGTTGAGCGTCAACTTCCCGTCATTCCCGAACCATACTTTTTCCGTTTGCTCATTCAGCGATCGATTGAAACAAAGGAAGAAGCCGACGAATGGTTCTAGAACCGACTCTCGGTTGGGCGAGTTCAAACAGTTTCCGCTAAAAAATACTGTCAGTCACCCACATCTTCCTCCCCAACACATTCACCCCAAGAATTATTTTGGTTTCAGTTTCTTTCTCTCCAATCCTCTTTTCTTCGGTGAAAATTATATATCCGATATCCGATCTGATCATTTTGATGTTGTCGAGTTACAGTGAACATTTCCATTTTTAACATGAAACAGTGCTATTGTTGTAATCGGTGTTATCTTTGTTTGTTGCTTCGGTCCTGGTATAATATGATCAATAAACGTCAATTAAATGAAAACATGATATATTTTCAAGAGAAATGGGATCATTATTTTGTATTTATCAACAATAAGGATAGCAAACGGCAGTGCCTTGTGTGTTTTCTGTAAATAAAGAGTATAATCTTAAACGGCATAACACAAAACACCACGCCGCTAAAAACTAGGACTACAGTGGTACAATACGTTCTACACTTGTGTGCGATTTGAAGAAAAAGGTGAGTGCTCAGAAATATGTTTTTACTACATTAACAACAAACCATTCAAGTTCCTTAATGACATCGTTTGTTGTAAGCACAGAGATAGCGAAATAAAAAAAAATCATTATGTGACAGTGACTTCGTAAAGCGTTGTTTTATTAACATGGCACGTGCATTTGGGGAAGAAAAAATTGCCAGTCATTTTGAGAGCGTTCCACTATCAAAACAGACAGTCACTAGAAGGGTTGAGGAAAATCGATTCTCATATATCTAGTAAATTAAAGAGTGTCGTTACAAATTCCACTTACTTTTCTCTTGATTTGGGTGAATCTACTGACATATCAGACACAGCACAACGTTGAATTTTCGTAAGAACTGTTTCAAAAGACTTTATAATCAATGAAGAGCTACTAGCTTTAGATTCATTGCATAATACGGCCAAAGGTCAGGACTTTTATGACTCAGTTATGAAAGTTGTTAACGGCATCGGTGACATAAACAGACTTTCAGCAATAGTGACAGATGACGCTAAGTCAATGTGTGGTACTCAAACAGGTTTACTTGGATTATTAAGGAAAGCTGGAATCCATTGCCCAGCATTACATTGCATTATACAATAGGAGGCGCTGTGTAGCAAGATTCTAGGCGTGAACGATGTTATGAAAATGTTAATAAAGTGTGTGAATTTAATAAAAGGCGGGAATCGGGCTTCGACACACCGGCAGTTTATACATTTTCTGTCAGAAGTTGAGGCGGAATATTGGCATTTCGTGCTCTACACACCAGTACGCTAAGCACAGGGAATTGTTTGAGGCGGTTTTTGTGCTTTGAAAAACGAGATAAAGCAGTTTTTAGAGAAACATGATACCAACAATGAACTGATCAGAAACTAGCTGATAGACATTTTAACAGCGTATTGGTCTTTTTAACTGATATCACCCATCACTTGAATGAACCCAACTTGAAGGTACACGGACGTTCCTAAACAGTCTCAGATTTGGTAGGACACCTAGATGGATTTATAAGTCATCTAAAAGTTTTTAGATTTACCCTGGCCAAAAAAAAACTTCATTCATTTTCATTCGTGCAAATAATTGATTGAACGGCGCAGTGACACTGATTTTAAATTGTCTGTATTAATATTTAGACACACGATTGGAGGTATTCAATGAACTATTTTCTGACTCCACTGGTACACGAACAGAATTAGCATTGTTTAGCAACCCTATGAAGTGTGACATTTTCCAACAACATGGCACTTTTCAATTGGTGTTATTTAACCTCCAAAGTGATCCCTTTTCCCAATCAAGGATGGAGATAGGAGTTGACTTTTGGAAACTTGTGCCACGGGAAAAATATCCCGAATTGAATTACTTCTATGTTAGGAAGCACATATATATGGGAATGCGCATTTTCAACAATGAAGGCGATTAAATCGTCACAAAGAAATTGACTCACTGATGGCCATCTTCAGGATTTATTACGAATATCATCACCATCTTTACACATTGACCATGATGAACTTGTTGCTGCACATGAACGTCCCCATTGTTCTCGTTAAGGTGTGTTACATGTCAACTTTAAAATGACCTAACTAAAACATGTTTGTTAAACAATATAAATAGCGACTTTTATTCTTTTTATAAATGAACTAGGCATTTTAAAATGTTGCAACAAAATGATTAATGTAAGCAAATAATCCCGTAAATATAAAATATTACCTTAAAACAAATGCCACGTTTAGTTGTATTGATGATGTTATGTTTGTGGCCCACACACACACACAAAATAATACATTTGAAAGAAATTGGCCATTCCTGTCCTAGATAGTAAGATACTTTGTTTTTGTCTGTCTGTATCTTTGTGCTAGTCCAACACCATTCTTATTCGATTTTGGTGCTTCTTCTGTAAATGTGACAACACACACTTCACATTTAGTAATATGTTATTGTGTCTGTTGAATTCAAATACTTTTGGGCAAACTCTTATCGTGTGTCAATACTTGCTGTATAATGTTTATATTTACCTTCTTTCCAAATAGGAAGAAAGACGCATAGCAGTGAGTTAACGTTTATGATAAAATGAACTAATTCCAGCACCATCTTTTTTTCTTGAAATTATATTTTCATTACATGTGAATACTAATTTGTAATCGCTTATGACATCTTTTATTTTGTCATGATAAACCATAATTATTACCTGTTTATATTATATATATTAGTATGTATATATAAGTAATATGTATTACCTATTATATTAACTGAAGTTTACGGTAAAAAAAGATACTTACGTCTGCGGAATATCATCATTTTCTATTTTATAAATGGTAACTAAATATAAAACAGTGCGTTCAACAAATGACTGCCCTTTTTTAAACAGGCATATCACAGCGATCCTGATTCGGGTTGGGTACTTTTACCTGCTACTGTATGTGGTATACAGTATAACCTCCGCCTGCCCTGTTACCTTGCATATATGCTCGGAAGATTAAAAGGCTAAGTGAGGGTGTAACGGAAAACTCTTTAATGAACACGCCTTGAACCTTCGTGAACTGATTGTAACGGGCTAGTTTGTACCCGCTCACATTGTAATAACACAGCTTTCAAGCTGTCACTCCTTCAGCACCTTCAAATGGTGTCTTGTATCGCCAGACGCAGTTGAGATGTACATCATAATTTATAACAAGCTATTTCTCCATTTCACTCGTTGTCTTGACTGGCATCCGTTTGACCGCTTCAAAGGCTCGATAAGAACTTGAGCCCTTGTAAACCTGACAATGAAGATGCACACAGAAAGCTCGCTGAAATCTGACCCTTCTCTCAGCTTGACTCTGGAACACTTCACATGAAGCTAGTGGCGATCTGAGCTCTCCCTCGACTTGAATATGTGAAAGGTTCTACAGAAGCTCGTTGAGATCTGAGCCATCACTAGACTCTACCAGCCACTTTCACTGTTATGGACGCCTCGAACTGCCTTGGGACGGAGACCAGTCCAGTACCCCTGTCTGGCATGACCACTGCTGCCCCGACTGTCGCCTCGAGTGACTATCAGCCCGTGAAAGTCACTTCTGCCTGTTGATCGTTCTGATGTACTCCGCGCTGTTATGCATGTGGTTTATGTTACCACAGCGTCCGTTCTTCAAAAGGACTAGACATCAACACAGCCAGCATTAAACAAAGCAGCCACTAACACTGTTGAAAACTCACACATGTAACGTTTATTGCACACAAGACTTCCTCCAATGTAAGTCACACAAATAATAGCCACCCACATGGTGTCGCCACTCCTATCTCTCACTATCTCTCTCTCACACTACTATAGCAGAATGATGTCACTAGCCATCTACAATCACTTGGAAGCACAAGTTGGCGATGTTGCTCACCACCTAACAATTGTCTGTCATTGGTTGCAGCTGTTCACTACGTGAATCATGTCTCAGCATGATTTACATAAAGCCTAACAGTCGTGATACTACTCACAATAACAAAAGTCTCTTCACATGGGTTAAGCTACCAGCTTCTTAATAAATGGTTCTGCATGGCTTATGCAAAGCGGACATCAGTGTTAACACTCACAATAAATAAAAGTCTCTTCACCTTGTTTAAGCTGCCAGTTTCTTAATAAATGGCTCTGCATGGCTTATGCTAAGCTGACATCAATGATATCACTCACAATACTAAAATTCTCTTTACATGGGTTAAGCTACCAGCTTCTTAATAAATGACTCTACACGGCTTATGCTAAGCTGACAGCAGTGATAACACAAAACTAAAAGTATATTCACATGGGTTAAGCTAACTACTTAACACCTCTCAAGAATGTACGTCCTCGACAGCTCGACTGCCACCGCTTAACTGACCTGTTCTTGAATTTGTCTGAACTCCACTTTTTCCAGGTCCCCTGTATCATCTGTAAACACGCACAGTCGCCCTTACTGACCCATCGCTCTCAATCGAATAACTCTAAATTAAAATCCTCGGTCTCACTTAACTTTCCCCTGCCTCGTTTTCGATTGTCGTACACGTTTGTCTCGTGGGTCACGATGTTCTCATATTCTTAGCTTTCAACGTGGACCTGAAGCTTCTTAATAATTCTCTTCAACCTATTTATCTACCCTTGAAATGCACTAAATTACCCGTCTCTCCCAACGCCTGTTTCCTCCCTGTTTCAAGGGTACCCTGAAGTAAAACAACCCCATTGCCTTTTTGGTGATTTGTTTAGTCAAAGGCTAGAGGAACCAACCGTAGACAAACCGACGGAAATCAACAGAAAAGCACCGTCGAAACCTATTTGCATAATTATGGATCGCCATAATTATATAATTCACGACAACAGCGCTAAGGGGGATGCCACTGTAATTCCCTCTTTCTGTCATGGACATCATGTGCTACAGGTGATATCCAGTCGTTATGAAGCTACTGTAAGGTAGATAAAAAAAGAAGAAAAAAGAATCTTAAAATTGTAACTTGGAACGTAAGAATACTCATCAACAAGGGACAACTTGAAACTAACAAATATATAATGAACATAATGGGTTAACATTTATTGGAACTGTGCGAAATTAGATCAGTGGAGATATATTCTAATGAATGTAAAATCATCTATTATGGAGGTCCTGAACACCAAAGAGGCTTAGGTGTCATCTCGGATATAGAAAGAGCAAGAACTGAAATTATTTTGGAAAATATCTGGCAGAGTCATATTAGCTAAATTAAATGTAAAGCCAATATATATATATATATATATATATATATCATACAAGTTTATGCACCAACAGCAGACAGTCCAGAGGAATCAGTTGATACATTTTACCACGAACTTAATATGGCACTTCGTAAATGCAAACCACATGAAAACACCATTGTTCTAGGGCATTTCAACGCTTTAGTGGGAAAGGAAAATGTTGAGGAAGTGGTTGGTTATTATCGCATAGGAGGGACACATAAAAGAGGCGACAACATTATTGACTGGACACGAACACATAACATGATGATAGGAAACACCTGGTTTAAGCAAAATCCAAAACATATGTGGACATGGAAAATTTCCGGAGATTCATTCATTGCGTCCTGTCTCTGCAACGAAGGTTGGCTACCATGGAGCGCCATTCCACTCTGTCTCTTGCTTTGGTAGTGCAAATTATCATAGACTGACCTGTCCTTCTTTTAATGTTATTAGTCTTGGTGTGCCTCTGCCTCTTTTACCTTGTATTTTCCCTTCCAATATTACTTTTAGTAGGCTGTTGTGTTTTTAATATGCTCCAAACAATCATTTGTCTTGATCTAATTGTCTTTTGTTGTTCTCTTTTAATTTTTAGTTGATTTAAAACTTCATCATTTGTTTTCTTTTCTGTCCATCCACTTCTACCTATTCTTCTATAAATCCACGATTTAAAGGTTTCCATTTTCTATTCTATTTATTTTCTTGTCTAATGTCAAAGTTTATGAACCATACAGGAATATTGAGAAAATGTAACATTTTGCTATTCTTAGTTTTAGCCCGGTGTTATTTGTTTTATGTTAGTTTACTTTTCATGGCATTACAATTACTTTATGCCATACATATTCTTTTGTTTCTTCCAGTTTTACATTTTCCATCACTAGTTGTAGTATGTCACAGGTAGTTGTAGCTCTGAACTGTCTACATGTGTATTCCTTCAACTTTGATATTTATTTGTAGATCTTGAGATTTTCCTTTCCTTATGCTCATAGTTTTTAGTCTCTTGATATTCATATCAAATCCATATTTTTTTGCTACCATATTTATTTCATTAAGTAATTGTTGTAGATCTTTAGGATTTTCTGCTAGTAATACAGTATCATCATCATATTTCATATTATTGATTATATTTTCATTAATGTTTAAGCCTGGCATATCTGTGATGTTTTTTAAAGATTTGCTCCGTGTATAGATTGAACAAACATGGTGACATGATGCATCCTGTTCTTACTCCTCTTTTTATGTCAACTGGTGTAGAGTTTTCTTTGTTATATTTTATTATTGCTGTTTTCTCCCAATATAAAATACATATGAGTCGTATGTCTGTGTCGTCTAGATATATATTTCAGGCAGTCTAATAATTATTATGATGTATTATATCAAACGCGTTGGTGTAGTCCATGAAGCAGATATATATTGGTTTGTTTACTTCTATGTACTTTTCAATCAATGTCCTCATGCTGAATATTGCTTCTTTTGTCAGACTGTTTTTCCTGAATCCAAATTGCTGCACCTATAAGTCAGTATTAATTTTATTCTGAATCCTTCTCTTTATAACTGTTGGTAGAATTAGTGTAACTTAAGGCATTATGCTTATTGTTTAAAAAAGTCACTACATTCAACTGCACCATTCTTTTTAGGCAATGCAATGAAAATTGCTGTTTTTTTTTAGTTTATTTAATGTGTATGCTGCATGGTATATGTCATTGCATATGTGATCACTTCAATGCGAAAACCTTCTAGTGCCTGTAACATCCCTATCTGTATATTGTCAGGTCCTGCTGCTTTTTTCGTTTATCATTGTTTTAATAGCTTTTTCCACTTCATATTTTAAGACTTTATAGCTGGACGTACATTAAAATAAAATTGTTTCTGTCCCTTTCGTCATGAAATAATTATGTTATATATTCCTTCCATCTATCGATTATATTTCGTTGTCTGTTAGCATTCTTCCTTCTGAGTTTTCAATACCTCCGATTTCTGAAGCGTGTTTGTTTTTATTTGTCATTCTCTTTATTTATGTGTGTATTCCTCTTTAATTGTGTTTACTTTCTATGGTTTCGACATCTAGACATCTTTGGTTGATCCAATCTTCTTTTGCCTTTTTGCACATTTTGCGTATTTCATTATCAATTTCCTTGTATCTTGCAGCTTTTTTCGCTTGTCTTCTTTCTTCCATTTTTTTTCTATGATGATGTCAGTTATCCATTTTTTTTTTTCATTTCCTTTTTGGATAAGGTGTCACATGGTTCGTGTATGCTGTTTTTTTATGCATTGCCATTTGGTTGTAACTTTTTCATAATAATTTTCTCGTCTGTACTGCTCAATCACTTCTTCTAGCAGCGTCTGATATGTGTTTTTTTTTACGTGTATTGTATACGTTTCTTTAGCATCTTTTTGACTTACAGCTGTTATATCTATTGGTATTGATGTATTATTTTCTTGATTTTCTCTTTAGCTTGGTGTTCATTTTAATTATTACATGATTGTGATCTGAATTGATATCTGCTCTTTGGATAGGTTTTGGCTTACTTGACCCTGTTACGGAACCTTTTATCATTATGTAGTCTATTTGATTTTCTTTGATGTTTATATATATTTATATACATGTATATTGATTTTCCTTTTATTAGTCTTTTTGACTGTCCTTTTAGTGAAACTGAATGGAAAGTCAATAGACGTAAATCTTATATAAGTCATGGCACCAACAGCAGACCGGTTGGCTTACCACGGCAACAGCCGGGGTTCGTAATCCTGGCGAGGACACCTGGGTTTTACTAATTCCCTAAAAATTAGTAGGAGCCGCGATAGCTCAGTGGTTAGTGAACTGGACTACTACGGACAAGGGGTAGGGTTCGATCCCAACCGACGGCTCCGGGTTCACCCAGCCTTAAAATGGGTACCGGATTTTTTCTGGGAAAGTAAAAGCAGCACGGGCGTAATACCGACCACATTACCCCAAAAATCATGTGCTGAAGGTCTGTAAAATATAGAGTCACTAACACCATATTTCCCTATACGCCACTTGGCGTGACGGGGGGTACTTTACTTTTACTACCAACAGCAGACAGTCCAGGGGAAACAATTGATCAATTTTACAACGAGTTAAATGAGACACTCCTAAATGCAAACCACATAAAAACACCATAGTTCCAGGAGATTTTAACACAAAAGTAGGAAAGGAAAGAGTTGAGGAAGTAGTTGGTCATTATGGCTTAGGCGAGAGGAATGAAAGACGGGAGAAACTTATTGACTGGGCAAGAACACACAACATGATGATAGGAAACACCTGGTTTAAGCAACATCCAAGACGTCTGTGGACATGACAAATCCCTGGGGACAACGCACGTAATCAAATTGATTATATAATGATAAGCAATAGATTTAGAAACAGTCTGGTGTGTGTGTAAACTAACCAGTGGCAGATTGCAATAGCAAACATGTACCAGTTGTGGGAAAGCTTAGAGTAAAATTGAAAACAACAAAGCGAGCCTCAGTTAACATCAAGTTAAATTTAGATTTACTAAAATCAGACAAGAAGCTGCCTGTTACTTACCACGTATGCAAAGGAGTCGGTGGATACTCGAGTATTTAAAAATAGGGATGTAGCATTATTTTCCTTGTTTCTTTGTTTATATCTGGGGAGAAAGTAACGATCTACTTCAATACTAAATAAATGTGCAAGATGCATGGCTTTTATGGGAGGGTGTCGTATTGTACAATTATTTCTCGACTTGAAAACGTTTCCTGAAACAGGCGAGTAGATGATTCCCACACTCTCCCCCCCCCTCCCCCCCCAAAAAAAAAAAAAAATCTCAACGATCCTTGCCTTTTTTTCATATTATCGATCAAGTATTTGACACTTAACTCAATACATTTACCAAACTAATGTTTTTCTTTTTTAGAATCTGAAATCGAGCTTGCCTTCGGCAACATCAAAGGTAAGTTGTTTGAACTATGAGGCTAGTGTTAGAAATGAAATGAGTTATGTACCTTGAATATACTGGCCTGTTTTACTTAAAATAAGATCGATTTTAGGTTGACGTCATTCACCCATCTCCCAGGTGAGATAATGCCAAAGAGTGATGCCATTCCCATGGACAAGAACAATGTAATAACACAATACTACGCTGTTTAACATAGACACGTCACATAAAACTAGTATACCTATTGCAATGTCAAAAATGTTATATGTCACTGGGTTGTGAAACGATTTTCTTCTCTTAGAGTCAGTCATCTTCTTTTTTCAGGTTGAAGTAGCAGCTGAAAAAGTGAGTAATGTGCAGCAGAGATGTCGTGGGTGTGGATAAGAAATGATTCCACTTGTGCTTGCTGTGCAGTTTTTTGAATTATTTGACGATTCAACGGTTTCTCAATTTAAAGGAACATGTCTCTCCGTTTACAGGAATTTCTAAGTCTGTACCTGCGATCAAATAAAGTGACATGAAATATGTGCGTGGGTTAGGTATTCACACTATTCTGCTACATCGCCCTGACAGTAATTACCAATAAGTCTGACAAGGGTCGACAATTCTGATAACAGTCTCAAGAAATCATAAATGTTATGTTCGTTAAAATATTTACAGTTGATATTTAGCGCTCCTGTAGAACCTAGATCACAACTTAATTATATGCAATGGTTTGCAATTGTGCTAGCGACGTGTATATAGTTCATGATTTGCTGTCTCAGTGATCAGTAGTACTCGTGTACATTGTAGCATCGTGACAACTTTCGTAGGTGATGGACAGAACCAAGTCAACCGTTTTAAAATGTTTAATTATATAATACATACTGTTTGATATCTCTGTTTCCTGTGATTTCACATTTAGCATTTTCGTATTCTCTCACGACAGTTGTTGCCACTGGGGCCATGACAATAGTTAAGGGTATAAAGAATAACCCATCCCTCCCCTTTTATCTGCCCACTCGTGTTCTATAAAATGGCTCTTGTGGTTGGTGAAATTTATGAGTTTTGGAAACAACGTAAACGTAATGGAGGCAGAAGAATTTTTTTTTTGTAAAATGGAGGAACGCTGGAAAAAATGAAGTGTAAGGCTAAAAATGGAGAACTGAGATAAAAGCTAGGAATAGCCGCCGCCATAGAATATATACGAGTAATGAAGAGGTTCTGAGTGAGGTCAAAGCAAAAAGAGAGCTAATTTCCAATGTTAGGAAGAGACAACCATCATTTTTTGGTCATGTAATGAGAAGAGAACAACTGGAATATATTGTAACAACTGGAACAATTGAGGGACGAAGAGATAGAGGGAAGCAAAGATAAACAATAACAGACAACTTAAGAGAATGCCTTGGCAGAAGGTCAACAACAGAAATGATAAATATCTGCCGAGATCGAAAGTTGTGGAGAGACATGATCACCTACGCCACTAGGTCCGGTACTTGATGATGATGATAGAATATATAAGAAAAGAACAGATAAAATGGTTTGACCACGTGACAAGGCAGAAAAATCAAAACACAACACAACGAGCCTACAGCAAACGTTGTGAGAACACCAGACCCAAGGGTCGACCACGAAAAAGATGGATCAATGCAATATTAGAAGCACTAGGAAACTTATTATTAGCAGAGGCGAACAGAAAAGCAAAAGACCGCAAATTATATCTCCCATCGACGTTGAAAGGCAGATGAGGAAGGAAAGAGAAGAATGCTAGGAAGAAAACGCCAAATGGATGTTGAATACAGCCGTAGTCATTGACACCTTATATGATTTGTCCATTTTTATCTTTCCGCAAAAATAGAAGAAAACATATTCTACTTCACATTGGAAGTGGATAACAAAAGCTCAACTTGAAATGTTAAAACGTGTGTGGTTAAAAATTGAATATTACATCCTCCGAAACTCTCAAGCTAGTAATTTTGTATCCTTTATGTTCGAATTCTTGGACAATACAATAACCAATGATGGAAAATGTAAAATTGAAATAAACAAAAGAATAGGTATGGCAACAAGTAATTTTAATGCCATGAAAAATATACTAACAACAAAACAATTAACCGTAGGTCTGAACCTAAGAATAGTAAAATGTTACATCTTCTCAATAGTCCTGTATGGTGCAGAAACATGGACATTAGGCAAGAAAACAGAAAATAAAATTGACGCCTTAGAAATGTGGATTTATCGAAGAATAGGTAGAATTGGATGGAAAGAAAATAAAACAAACGATAAAGTGTTAAAACAACTGAAAATAAAAAGAAAACTACTAAATAATATTAAGACAAGACAAAATAAATTGTAGGGGCACGTTAAAAGACACAGCATCCTACTAAAAGTAATATTGGAAGGAAAAATACAAGGTAAAAGATGCAGAGGCAGACCAAGTCTAACATGGGCGAGTAACATCAAAAGATGGACAAGTCAATCTACGACAACCTGCAACATCAAAGCAAGAAATAGAGTGGAATGGCGATCCATGGTAGTCAACCTTCGTTGCGGAGACGGCACTCGATAATGATGATGATGATGTTAGAATCAGTAATTACTAAAGTATGCTTTTAGTTATTATGTTTATTGGTTTTGTTCGGTTCCGCAAATTGAAACTATTTTCATGTAATATCAGTTTTACGAATGAGTGAAATGCACTTTTGTCAGGACATCTTTATCCATAATTGGTGCACAATTTTCAAGAAAACATAAATTTTAAGAAGAAAACAAAAAGATGTGGAAATAATATTTTGCATGTCTCCAAGAAGACACTTAACTATAGCATAAACACAAAATGGTTGCTTTCATGAAGCTTTGATAGCCAGATAATTGTTATTGTGTTTTTTAATCATGATAATAATAATGAAATGGTATTTGGCATCTTCAGAAGTGGTTGTTAGCAAGGAATCACAAGTCAGTAGTTTGGTAAACTATTAGTATCTTATGCTGGATGCTTTGCTGAGCAGCTTTTCTCTTGGCTTAATTAGCCAATATTGGAAGAACAGATCTGTCTTCAGAATAAACAATATGTATTAGTCGTGCTTCGTCTCTTTGCTCGTGCGCCTTTTATTTATTTATTTTTATTTGTATTTATTTATTTTTTTTTGGGGGGAGGGGGAATATGATATCAGCACTGCCTTGAAAGTTGATGTACCATTTTAGTTTATTTTTATTCTTCATGTGCTACGATCTGCAGCCAGATTTGTCCGTTTTCTTTACTGATAGAAACGTGCCTCATGGTTCTCCTGCAAACATCCTTATATCTCATCACTGGCCTACCCTTTGGTCTCTTTCCATCTCTATGTTCGCCATAAAATATTTGTTTGGGAATACGAATGTTTGGTCATGCTTCTTACAGAACCCATATACCTTAATCTATTACTCCTAAAATCTGCCATGATGGATGCGAGTTTGTATCGTTGTAAGACATTAGTTGATTACTTTGTCCTGCTATTGAAGTTCAAAAGCTATTTTGTTCTTTCATTACGTCTATACATTCATGGCTCTCGAATTATCACAACTTAGTCCATGTTGTGGAAATCTGAGAGAGAAGAGACTATATTTGACAATAAAAAGGTCTGTCTCTTTTCAATTAAAACACGGAAGCTACCGTCTCGTTAGAACTACCTGCGGTAATGCTGCTGTTTGTGTTCATCATGTTTATGTGAGCTTCACTTAGACGTTGAGACATGTCATGTTTATGTGGGCTTCACTTAGACGTTGAGACATGTCATGTTTATGTGGGTTTCACTTAGACGTTGAGACATGTCATGTTTATGTGGGCTTCACTTAGACGTTGAGACATGTCATGTTTATGTGAGCTTCACTTAGACGTTGAGACATGTCATGTTTATGTGGGCTTCACTTAGACGTTGAGACATGTCATGTTTAAATCGATCTCAAAGACGTGTACAGAAGCTCACCTCTTGATACGAGTCTGTTTGATCGTCTCAGCAAAATGTCCATTGATGTAAAAACATATATGGCACACACAGTTGTATGATATAGAGGCGTAGACCTATTTAGTTCCGAAATAGAGGGCTTGGTGTCTAGATTGTACGATGTTGGCCTTAGGACAGGAAGCACTCGGAATGAAATTCTTTCAGAAGCGGTAATGATTCTCTTTAAAAAAAAAGAAAACAAATAATCCGTGGTTTCTTTATGACGTCACTCTCCGCTTATCCTTTTGGGTAGGGAGATCCCATATCTAACATTCTCAGATAACGGCAATAAACAGGAAATCCCGTGTGCACTTGCGCACGTTAAAGAACACTTGACAGTTAAAAACGAAAAGAGTAGACCATGAATATGGCCGCTGCTCGGGAAGAACTGTCAGCATAGATGTACATACACCGTGGATGCCAGGCCCAGACAATGTTTATGCACACGGGCCAGGATTCTCCACGAATTTTCGCGAAATCTTTTATGGGAATATCGCAACACCAATGCATTTGTTCGGTGTGCATAGTTGGTGATCCAAACAATAAATAAGTATACATATCCGGTGTGAGGTGAAGAGGTAAGGAGATTCTTAACATCATGGCGATGATACAAGTAAAGATACAATGATTCAGCCACACATTTAGAAATACAAATGGTGTATGCGTGTAGTCCATTATTTATTTGATCGTAAAGACACTGCTATTGGTAACGTTGACAGCACTACACTAGATATCATGTTATGCAGACAGAGCATCCGGAAACAGTGTAAACTAGGACGCAATGAGTTTTGAAGATGGTAGGTCAAGGGTATGAACCAATCTTCTTTTTCCCCAATTCAACAGTTTACTAACCATTGATATACTGTAGCTAGATTGTGTCAGAGGTTGAAAAAAAAGCAATGAAAGCAAGAGCGCTGCAACTTTCTTAGGCATTGTATATTAGATGATATTCGAAGTAAATTAGGAAATCAAGTCAAATATGTGTTATAATTATAAATATTCACCCCCAAATATACATGTTTTGTCAGATTAATGAACAGCTGAGAACATATGACGCCGTAAGTTATGTAATCGGTAACTAATGATAATATTTTTTGCGAAAATGTACAAATTGTATCTAACTAGGAGACAGAATGTCCAGTCCTGAATACAAGAGATCATGAAACACATCTCACAAGTTACAAAGACTTTCAACAAACTTGCATAATTCTGAAGAATAAAAGTAACCAATAAAGGTGCAACATTTAATTAACTCCTACGCGTTACCAGTGAAATGCATGTCGATATGAACATTAGAAATATATTCACTCTATAGAAATGGAATTGTAATTCTCTGAAAATAGATATCACAGAAGAATCGCAACATAAGTTAGAGAGACCATATCTTAAACGAGCTGATATAAGATGAAAATAACAAGAATACGTATCGAGCTTTATAAGAAGAAGACGTAGATACTACATCGATCACGCGCTTAGAGTGGATGAAGAAAGAGTCAACCACATTAGTCTTTCAGGGGGAAACCATCTGGTAAAAAAAACAAGGCAGATCAAGAGAAACACTCAGCAGAACAATTAGTATGTAAGGCTAAACAATGGGTGTTTATAAACAATCAAAAACTACAAGAATCAACAGCAAATCATCAATTCTTGAGAGCTGTAACTTGTCATCTTCGGAAAGTGATGATGAATGGGGACGTTAACAAAGAATCTTCACATTTAGATTACCTGTTACTATTTTCTTTTTCTAAAACTTTTCATCTCCCAGAGGAGGTCTTCAATAAATCTTCATTAAACGCAATTTCCCTTTGTCTTCATCTATGCAAGTATATTTTCGCTTTATTTGTTGCAGATTTAAAATGGTATAAGTTGTTTGCTTAGTTATTCTAAGGATTATCGTCATGACAGCATATGTATGTACGCGCTCAGATCTCCTCACCAGCAAATCCGGAAGTGTCAAACTATAAAATTGTGCAAAATTTAATTCCCCCCCCCACCTCCCCCCTCCTCCGGAACACTTTGTTTCCATATCTTTCCTAAATGTGTTGCACTATCCCTCTTGATGAACATGAATTCGAGAGTAGCAAAAGTCTGGGGATTCACGAACAACACTGAAAACGTTATCATCTGACTATTCTTTCCTTACGTACGGCCGGGGTGGAGTTATAAGATAGTTCACATTTTATGACATTTTTTTTTAGCCCGCATAAGATATTTTTTTTTTAATCTTCCCACAACGTTAGATTCACTACAAAGAACGCAGCCAAGACGCAAGAACATCGTGGAACTGAAGAAGAACCCTTAAAGTGAAACATTTTGTTCACGTGGTACAATGATCCAGATGAAGAACCTAAAAAATAAGCAGCGCCGAACAAAATCAACGGCGTTATTCAGCAGCACAATTTCTTATCACGTATACGCTTATCGCCGTCACGACGGGTATAGGTCGCAATTACACCATCTGTTGATCAAAAGAGATCGTTGCCAGGCGCACGCACTCAACAGCACCGGAGGAATTTCCGATGTATTAAGTTTTTCCTTGTCTAAAAGAGCTTATTGTGAACAGGTTTCTCATTCCGTCCAGACAGCAAATGTGGCAACTTAGGCAGCTCCACAGATAATGCTTAGACCGTTGTATATTATGTAATTGATATAAATAGTAAAAAGTATGAGAAATATGGCTTTTCTTTGCTTCACTCCCTGCTGTAGCGGAATGCAGTAGTTAAGTGTGCCTTGCAGTTATTACCGATACAGTGTGATGCTGGAAGGATATTTGTATCCAGCGATACTTTTTTTTGACCTTTGCTGTTTTCATATAGTTATGATTCATGAAAAGAGGAAAGTTAGAATACTTGGTTACAATTGGCAAAATAAAAGGAAAGAGAGATCGCAGACGACAAAGAGAGAAAATACTGGATATCTTGGTGTCATGGCATGGAAAACAGTCAACAACAGAACTGATAGGATGCACTGTAGATAGAACATTGTGAAACGACATGATCGCCTACGCCAACCGGTATGACACATGATGATGATGATGATAATTGATGATTATGGTTTTTCGAAGGTCCTAGTATCACTGCAAACGAATGAAAATCATAATTAGTTTTTCTCTATAATTAATAAATTATAATAATTATTATAATAAATATAATAATTATAATAATTGTAATAATTATAACAATTTTAATAATTACAATAATTAAAAGTAGACACGCTTTCGGTACTTCTCCATCGATATGATGTGAACAATTCCATAGATTGCTCAACATGTGTGTGTCAAAATGCATATTTCTATACAGGAAAGACGATTACTGTTGCTTATGTGGAATCATGTCATTATGAGTTGATCACCAAAAGTATTTCTCAATAAATCACACACAAAATATCAAGAAAATGTCAGCACGACACGATCATTATAATTCAGCAAATCCTAATCCATCAGTGTATTTGTCGATAATAATGTATGTAGTTATTTTTAAAATACATATTGCGTTCAGGCACAAAAAAAGATTAATAACTGTATACATAATAATATACAGACCACTTCGAAGTTAGATCAGGTGTAAGACAGGGTGCGTACTATCCCCCCTACTGTTTATTACATACATGGACCATATATGCAAGCTAGCCAACCCATCAGAGACAGAGGAGATCAACGAGCTTCTATTTGCAGACGACTAGGCACTAATACATGAAACAATAGAAGACCTACAAGAAAACTTAAATAAACTCAACATCTTAGGAACAAAATACAACATGAAAATCAACATCAACAAAACAGAAGTAATGAATGTCGCCAAAAATAAACAGAACATCAACATAACTATAGAAGGCAGACAACTAAAACAAGTAGAGGAATTCAAATACCTAGGAAGTCTAATGACAAACGACAATTCCCAAACAGCAGAGATAGATTCAAGATGCAACAAAGCTTGTCAAATCATCGGACAGTTATCACCACTATTGTCCAACAAGGAAATAACTCTGGAGGCAAAACGAGCACTATACAACACAATCTTCATTCCAACGTTGTGCTACCAATGCCAGACCTGGACTCTAGATGCAAGAACAATAAGTAAAATAACCTCTACAGAGATGAAATGTGTTAGACGAATGACAGGAAACAGTCTGAGAGATAAGATCAGAAATGAAGAACTGAGAAAAAAGCTAGGAATAGCCCCAGCCATAGAATATATAAGGAAACAACAGATAAAATGGTTCGGCCACGTGACAAGGAAGAAAGAACAAAACACAACACAACGAGCCTTCAACAAACGTTGTGAGAACAACAGACCCAAGGGTCGACCACGAAAAAGATGGATCTATGGACTATTAGAAGCACTGGGGAACATAACAGCAGCAGAGGCGAACAGAAGAGCAAAAGACTGCAAATTATATCTCCCCTCGACGCTGAAAGGCAGATGAGGAAGGAAAGAAGAAGATACATTATAATAATTTACCTTTGAATATATAGGTGCATAGACACACTAATAATAAATACACAAAAAGAGACCGACGAAGTATGACTACAGATTTGACAAATGAAATGATGGAAAGCAAGACAACTCTTTTCCAATTAATAAATGCGCACAACTTATATATTGAACGGTGCTCAAAATTAACGTAAACAAATAACATGATTTCAATATTTAAACAAACAAAACGAGGTTGTAAACGAATATGTGGTTGTGGCTGCAACGGCTGATGTTACTGATGCAAAGATACCGGCGGTTATCAACAACGTTCTGTTATGTGAATATATAGACTGAGGTCATAAGTGCATCTATAATGTGGGCTTCTGGAACGAAATTATATTAAATTGTAATTTTTTTTTTCTCACAAAAGCTTGTTAACTGAATGTTTATGAACCCATTGATGTTTAGCTTCGTCACAGAGAGAAAATATTAGCCAGCTTCTTTAATGTTTGCTGTATATTTGTATTGTATCCACCTGTTTTAATGACTGTTATATTCACATATCACACGTTTATGAACATATAATCATTATATATGTATATATGTGTATATATGCGTATGTATGTTTATATGTGCAGTTCTCCTATATACACAATCTTACATAATTATATACAGCAGACAAGTAAAATAAATTCAAACCACTCACATAAAAGACGCGACCTCTTTGATTAAGGGGAACCTGTGTCATGTAGATAACTTAATATTGTTTATATGAATCTGCAATCTGTTTTACAACATCTGATATACGACATGAGGAGTTACAAATAAGGAGTGATAAAAATATTTACTGTAATAATTAAACTCGTCATCACACTAAGGGTGACTGTTTTTGGTTAGTTGTTTTATATAAACTTTTGAACAGAAAGAAAAATGTATGCGTATGGTTAATTTGTAAGATTATAGGTTATATCGATTCTTTAATTGCTTACAATACCATATTTAAACACTATCATATATACTATTTAGATGGGGTATGTTACAGATGCTGTAAGTATAACGATCCGGTTTTGGCAAGCATGTACATAAGAAATGATAAAACACGTGTCCGTTACAGACAATGTAAAGAATTATTTGAGGATTTACTGAGTAAAGTTATACAAATATAGTGTATATATATATATATGTTTACTTTCACAAATCTTTACGACACTCTTATCATTGTTGGTGTATGCCAGGAATGTGACAATAGCACCAGAGTGATAGATGCAGCTTGGTCAAGTCAGTCGCCACGACGTGTCAGACTTAGAATGTGTTTTACATCCCCGATAAGGGGACTGGTTGGTCTCGAGGCCTCGAGACAGAGATGTTAATGGTTCAAATCTCGGGTGCGACAGTTGGGATTTTTATTTACGATTTCTCTCTGCGGCAACCACCCCTGGTCTCAGCATTGAGAACCGGCTTGAAACGTCAATTATTTTTCGACGGAAAAAATATGAGTACCTCCGAAGACAGAGATATCTGCCTGTGCGGCGAGGGACCCGGCTGCCAGGTTAAATGGATTGGCAAAATTCAGTTATTAATCTCTAAAGACCTCGTCAGAGGTCAACGCTGGTGAACGAATAAAAAAAATCCCTGATAGAAAAATCCTTTTTGTCTACTTTTGAGTGGTTTTCAGCCAGAGAAATAGTAGTTTAAGCCTCACGGCCACTCGCACCTCCATCACATTGTTTCAGTGATGACAAAAAGAATGCGTCAAGCAGTCTAAATTCGCAGGCTACTCTCGCTATGGATGGTCCACTTTTAATAAGTAAGTGCGAAATGACGTTTCCATAACCATAACCACCAATCGTGGTGGGATAATCCCTACATCAAGAGACGAATCATCGGTTACTGCCATTGCTTTCGTTGGTATAAAATGATCTAAACCAGCATTTGATTTCATTAATGTTTTACTCATGTCTATCTCCATCGTGCTACATTCCCACACATTTTAAGACGGGGAGGAACCGTTTACATCCGCTTATTTTACACACCGATTTGTTATCTCCATATGAGGAATTAACGATATGATTGTTAAGGGAGAACCATGAAACTGATGTTATATTAGGATTAACCAAGGCACCTGAAATCCCACATCATGAAGAAATACGATCGCGTTCGTCTTGCATTGTGGGGGCGATTCCCCGTCTGTCTCTTCCCTTTCTTATCTCCATATGATGAATTTTGGAGTACACCCACCGTCGCAAGTCGCCCGTTCTTCTTAAATGTTGTTTCATCTCTACAGAAGACTCAAAATGTAATTCTCAATAAGACCATGGTAATGCATTGAGTTATTTAGTTATTTGTGGGTCATCATCATTGCACTACGAACATGTCCATAGGTGCTCAGATCCCCTCCTCAGCAATTCCCTCAGTGTCCAGCGACTGACGACTCCAGTTCTATGTTGGTTGATAAGTCTTCTTACACGGCCACTACATTTCTCATTTCTGGCTGTGCCCATCTAAACTCCCATTTCCAACATCCGAAGAAGTGACGTGGATCTGTGTTTGTCGAAGCCATGTGCTCTTCCCACATCTCGGAGGGCATAGATGATGTACGCACGATTCATTGGTTGCCCGTCCTCAACGACAGCGCAGCTAGCTAACATGTCCGCTATTTCATTTCCACGTACTCCCGCATGTCCAGGGACATAGACAAAGGTGACCTTACGTATTTTGTATTTCTGCAACGACTCTACCCATTGCATGGGTACAGAGCCCGCCTCCACTTTTTTAATCATGCTCATCGAACCACTCAGTATATACTCGTGGTCATGACCTATGCACCACTGTCTTCGTAGACTATTCTGCCTGCCGAGCGTGCTGTAAATGCCCATGCACTTCTTTGGTGTCGTATTACAGATCCGTCTGTATAGATGATTGCGTCTTTCTCATCGGTGTTATCGCAGATGAGACCGTTGACCTCGGCATTAACAACGACCGGGTTCTGTTCCCAACTGTTCCTGTTGAGTGTGACAATACACGAGAAAGTCCCCTTGAATGACGTAGGCACCGATATCCACTCCTCACCAACGCAGATATTGGTAAGCCCACAGACCTGATTGATGACATCTTCTGTTCGGCCCACCCATGATTTGCCTCTTTTTAGCATGGCACCTTTCACTGTGTTGAGCACGTGGTGCAATGGATACCCTGTATCTGTACTAATCTTCAGGTATGCTCGTGCTCTCCAGATCTTGATTCTGACATACATGGTTGGAAAGTCAAGAGGATACCTCATTGCTACACAGGGAGTGTCCCTCGTACATCCCAGGATAATGCGCATGGCTTCATTTTGTATTTTCTCCTGCCTATCAATTAGAGTCGTACTGACAGTAAGAATTGCCAGGGCATACTCGATTGGTGCGAGGACTAATCCCTGGAACAGAAGAGTAAGTAGCCTCTGCTCGATGTTGGCAGCTGCCATGACCTTCAAGGTGGCTAATCCTTTGCGGGATTTGTTATCACATGGTCGACGTGGTCCCGAAAACACAGGCTGTGATCAAACTTAACTCCGTGGTATGTCATCAACTTGTCCCTATTCACCTCATCAGCTCCCATTCGTACTACCGGTGTGGTCGTATTAACGATATGATTGTTAAGGGAGAACCATGAAACTGATGTTATATTAGGATTAACCAAGGCACCTGAAATCCCACATCATGAAGAAATGCGATCGCGTTCGTCTTGCATTGTGGGGGCGATTCCCCGTCTGTCTCTTCCCTGTCGATATACCAGAATATCATCAGCAAAAGTCATAGTTCTTCACCTCCCAACCAGCTGTTGATACGTGATCATTATTGTGTACACGTTAAATAGAACTGGTGACAATAGTGAACCTTGTGATAGCGCTGGACAAATGGATATTGGAAGACCAACTTCCACATCTGAGTATCACCTTCCTCTGAAACAGTGCTATCGATCCATCTAACGAGGAAGGGGTGCACCGCCACTTTGAGGAGCATATGCATGAGATATTCAAAAGGTACCCTGTTGTATGCATCCTCCAGATCTATAGCAGCAGCACATGTCGCCTCTTGTCTGTGGAAGCCTTCGAAGACGTCATAGGCAAAGACTGCCGCATTGAGCCATGTCTCTTTGTTATATCTATAACCTCCGAGTATGGGTGGGAATACGCGTTTCTGTTCAAGGTGACAGGTGAGGACACGGGTAACTATTTTTTCCAGTAGCTTGCCCGCAGTGTTCTGCATTGTGATGATTCTGTAGGCACTGATCTGAGAATGGTCCTTGCTTGGCTTCGGTAGCGGTAGTAAGTAGCTGTGTAGCCACTCCACCTTAATCTGGCTACTCCGAATGCTGGCATTAAACTAATTGGCCAGTTTTGTCAAGTCGTCGTTAGCTAAATCGCCTATGTCATCGTACCGAACACCATCTGGACCAGGAGCAGTGTTATGTGACCTTTTAAGTGTAATGCGAATGGTATCGGTTGTGATTGTGAGATCATCTTCCAGCCCTTCATCCTTACACATTTTTGACAATTTTCCCCGTATCCTCATTCTTACTGCCCTATTTCATTGGTCCGTCTGCTCAATGTAGCGGGCAAGCAGGGCCTTCCCTTTGCTCTCATCAGATTTGTGCCATATCCGGCCTGTGCTCTGAAAGTCTGGTATGCCTATGTGTCGTTTTGTGCCATTCATGATCGTATGATTGCGCCAGAATATGGCGAGCGATTTTTCTGAGCACACTTTTTTTACTGAAGTCATCCCATTTGGCACCCTTAGCCTGCTTATCGAATAGTTTAAAGTGCATCATTTTTTGGTCGACCTCTATTTTGAGACGCTTCAAGAGCTCAGGTTGTGTTCTTCCATTCCGTCTGGCTTTCTGCCATGTCTTGGCCGCTTGTCTCTTGTCCTGCCAAGCTTCCTCGACTTCAACGTTCCACCAGGGTGGCTGCGTCCATCTCTCCTGCCTCCTACGAGCGGCGCTCTGTTTCCTATGTCTGGTTTTGCTAATGACGTCCTGGTCTGTTTTCTCGTAGTTGAATGTGTGGAGATTTCTTTTTCTGGCTTCTATTTCTGTTTTCTCATTTAGGAGAACACATGGATAGTGATCACTTCCGTGGAACCCCAGTGCACTCCACATGCAAACCGGTGCGAAGGTGGAAGACACCAGTGCCAGGTCTATGACATTATCAGAGTCCCCTGTTCGAGTGGTCATTCTTGTTGCCCTTCCATCATTCAAGCACACTAAATCGGCCGACACTAGTGCGTTCTTTATGTCTTCTTCCTGCTTGTTGGTTATGACGTTACCCCACTGGTTTCCTCTAGCATTAAAGTCTCCGCAGAAAATGACGTTCTCTTCATCGAACTCGAAGAGATTCTGCCATTGTTGTGTGTTCACCTTCCCATTACATGCATACACATTAACAATCACGAAATGAACTGGGGTCTGCACCATAACAGCATGTACCTGCAATTCTGTATTGTTCCAAGTAGACATATCAACCTCAGCTGCCAACATATTGTTGCGCACAAGGATGGCCTGCCCAAGGTGTCGTCTATTATAAAAACAATGAAAGTCAGGAGTACTTACTGTCCTGTCACCAGGAAGAGTGTCTTGCAAAACCATTATATCGGCGCCACACAGTAGATTATCAAGAATGGGCCGTCGTTGATTTATGGACCCACAATTCCAATAAGTAACGCGCACACATTTTAGGCATATCCTCTCACACTTCGATCTTTTAATGCCACCCCTCTTGCCCTGTCGTGTTTTCCTTCTTCGATGATGTCGTTTGGACTGCATCTGAATACATACACTTACCGTCGTCATAGATTATTTTTCGCTTAACGTCGATGCTGTTGATGGTCCAGACTCACGTGCACTTACTCAGTCGCATTGTCCGGAACCCGTTTCCACGTTATAAACAGGCCAACTCCAGTAAATATCTCTTCAGCACGCGGATACACTGAGAGCCTTTCACAAATTAAATGAATTACGCGTCCTTGGCGACAGAACGGCGCAAATAAACCGCCATTTTTGACGCGTTCATAGTGCAATCAACAACAAGGACGAATGTAAGTGATTAAATACGGAAATTGTAACAAAATGCAATGAATTAAAAGAAGCAACGTGATTTACATCAAATAGAAAGCGCGTACAATCACATACTCCCTTAAAATACCAATAAAAACAAACAAATAAACAGAAAAGTTAACTGGAAATCAGCTCTTATCTGTGAGTTCTCTGAAAAGGCTAGCGAACAGTGCGTCATATTCCCCGGAAGTCGGTAATGCATTACTTCATGCAACAACAAAATAATATTTAAAAAAATAAACATACAGAAACCCAAAGAAATTAGTTTGCATACAAATATAAAAACTCTAATGTTAAATCAATATTATCATGTGTTGTGTTATACCGGTTGGCGTAGGCGATCATGTTCTTCCACAATTTTCTATCAACAGTGCATCGTATCAATTCTGTTGTTGGCTATTTTCCATGTCATGTCACTAAGCTATTTGGTATCTACTCTTTGCCATTTTGGACCTCTATTTCCCCGTATTCAACTTTAAATGAGTACTGCAATATGTCCGTGAAACATGGAAAACACCACAAATAGCAATCACGAAGAAATAGACCTTCATTAATGGATGGATGCTTGCGCCGATTAAAAGTAAGAAAATGACAGGTAACATCACTAATGTATGGCAAGGAACAGAACTGACTGTATAGCATTTGTTGAAGACCAGTGCTGCACACAGAGTTGAAAGAGACATGAAGAAAAGGTGACGAAGAATTTATTAATTCATTTCGTGTGTGAGTAACATTTGCCCCACAATGCACTATATTGCAAGATTCGGCATTGCATTTATAAACAACCTTAGAACTCTGTATTTCTATTTTGTATTTTCGGTTCGCTTTGACAAGTAATTTGACTATAGAAGATAGCAAGACTCTTAATAAAGGTATTGTCATTGCTTGATGCACATAACTTTACACACGCGTGTGTACACGGTGATTCAATGAGCATGTTTAGGAAGCTCACATCTGACTTGTTGCCGTTAAATTTGTGGTTAGAGTTTCTGAGGAGGTGACTTGACTAATGTGTCTTTGGAATACATTATATTTATATCAAACACCGATACCATTTATATGTAAAGTGCAATAATAAATTATGTTTCATACTGCGTCCACATCTTCTTCTTTTCGCTTTTCACTGATACCTAAAAGGTGTCGTGGTTTATATCATTTGTCGTTCTTGAGCTGCTCGAATTGTCTGAATTAGTGATTTTCCTTTGTTGTTACATGTCTCTGTCACTGCATCTATCCATGTTCTTCTGGGTCTTCCTCTTGGTCTTTTTCCATGCATTCTCGAGAAGAACGCCCTTGATGGTGATTGGTAATGATTCATTCTGACCAGGTGGCCAAACCATTTAAGTTGTTGTTGTTCTATATATTCTTGGCAGGGTTTTGTTCCTACCATTTTTCTTATGGTTCCATTTGGTATTCTATCTCTTCTTGTGTTGTTTGTTACTTTTCTCAAGCACCGTATCTCACACATATTGATCTTTCTTAAATGTGATTTAGAAAGGGTCCATGTTTGACTTTCATAGCACAAAGTTGGTATGAAAATGCTATTTATCATTTGTTGTTTATCTGGCATATAAATGTTTGGATGTCTTAGCAATGGTGAAAGCGGGTATGTGAAAGCATTTGCTTTTTTGTATTCTTATGTCAATTTCTCTGTCTAGTTTTCCATCTTCTCTGAACATTGTGCCTAAATACTTGAAGTCCTGTACTTGTTTTATTTCTTTATCTTTAATTTTAATGTTTAATGGGTGTCTTAATTATTCTATCTATCTATTGACCTTTCGAGCCGTAACCGGCCCATAGGGCGTAGACCAAGATACACCTTCTCCTATATGAATTTTTGTTCTAGCAGTTTTCTTTTAAAGATATTTTATTAAATCTCGCCATCTGTCTCTGTTCTGTGCAAGCAGTTCTATCTCATTGAGGGAGCCGATTCCTGCTGCTCTTGCCTCTCTCATCAATGTTCTTCTCAGTGTCTCCCTGGGTCTTCCTCTTTTTCTTTTACCTGTTGTTTCCCATATGAGGGCTTGCTTTGCTATTCGATTATTATCTCTTCTCATCACATGTCCAACGTATGACCATCGTCTTTTCTTTATTACTGAAGATATTAGTGGTTGATTGGCGATTTCTCTAATTTCCTCGTTTGTTTTGAATTCGTTCCATTCTATACCAAGTATTTTCCTTAGACATTTATTTTCGAATGCGTTCAACTTTGTTTCTATATCTCTTGTTGTTTTCCAGCTTTCACACGCATACGTAAGGGTTGATAGTACATTTGATTTGAATAGCCTAAGTTTTGTGTTTGTGCTAATGAGTTTTGATAATTATTATTTCTTAATTATTGCGTCTACTAATTATGCTAAATACAATCTCCGATTTGTAATTCATGCGGTACACGATTTTGATTACTCACATTTATCCATGATTCAATTAATGTAAGCTTTATTCTCACGTAAGTGTTGCTTGCAGTTAATATTAACAAGACATAGCTGCGCTGAATAGGAAATGTTATACTTTTAATGGGTCATACTTATACATTAGTAGCAAATGCATTTTTTTCGCATTAGTAGCAGAACATTTTGACCATACACCAAGCAGATACAAAATATAATATTATAGTTAATAGATGAAGCTTCACGTAATGTTTACTTGCTGTAAAGTGAAAATAAAGTCTGTCAAAATTAGGGTTCCCAGACTTCAGTCCAGCTTTTTTCGCCGGTGCCATATATCGGGTCAAGTATTTATCTTATTACAAAAAGTTCTGAAAATAAGCGACACAAATTCATGACTGTCTCTTATATGAAGTACTCTTTTTCAGATAAAACATCGCGAATTTAACAAGTTAAATGTCTTGCATTTCATTGTTTGTATTATTTAGTAACACTAGCACCAACGTTCAGTTCAGCTTGTGGCAACAGCGTTGCTTATGTCTCCAGAGATCCACTGTATGCATTTACATACTTATTTTAAGATCCAATTCATGGTGTGACTGCAGGGTTAATTTGCAAACATGTTCCCACGATTCTGTACAACCAACATGGTAGCAATTATTAAATGTGCTTTATTTTCTTGATCACACACGGGCGACCTACAGACACAATTAGTCTTTATCGATGAAAAGGATCTTATGTTCCCAAATAGTCTTCACTGATCATGTGTCAATCTATACACTGCACAATGCCAGTGGTTGTTTCATGCATTATTTTCTGTCTCCAAGATGATATGTCTGTTCAATGTGAAGGTGTAATAGTAATAGCGATTGTAGCAGAGTTACTTTTGTTTTCTTTCTCATGTCAGGGTATAGTGACATAGGCGGTAGATGTTGAGCAGTTTCCTGTTTTTTTTTTTCAAGATGATCCTTCTTCTCATATCAAAGACAGATGTTGTTAAAGTAACTCGGCTTCTCTTAGAATGTTATTGGTTATTGGTTATTGGTTATGGAAGGCATCGGTATCACAGCAAACGAATTCTCTTAGAATGTATACCATTAAAATCGATACGTCCGGTCTATGGCTTAGAATAAAGTTATGTCCCGACACAGTTATTTACTTACTTTTGTGTATAAAGGCAATATGTTTAAGTATTGTAACAAGAAGCATCTATTTCATTTCATCTTCTGCATCACAACTTTCCCAGTTTCCGTTTACGTTGTGCATTGGATGTCGTCAGTGGGCCCGATATATACAACGTCAACATCATTCCTGCTTGTCTGTAGGTTAAGCTAATATCCAAGTGTTGTTTTTTCTTGTATACTCTCAATGTAACATTGTATCGACGATATTAACGATAAATCAGTGCTATAATTAGATGAGATTCCAGTCATGTCGACTACCCTTAAGCATCATCATCTAAACTAACTGATGGCATGGGATCCCAGTGAAAGAGGAATTTAACGAACAGACAGGCTTGCTGGCTTGGCTTACTGAAGGATCAAACATCAACGGTTGATGCTCTAAATGCTCTCATGAACAATAAAAGCTGCCAGCAATGAATGTGAATTCTCAAACCTGGAGAACACATAGGAAGGTTAACTCGACTGGTTTCCAGCCGGAAAGCAACGCTATTGCGAGAAACAAAGACGATGACAACTCAATCCAAAACGGGTTACCTACCTCGTACTTGCTAGAGGCTACCTTCAGGAGGTTTTCGAATCACTTTTGAAATCTGTTGTCTAGTGAAGATGATGTCGATACATTGAAGTAATTGTATAACTAGTCCGTAGGTTCTTCGATTTAATGATTCTTTAGAAAGATCTTATTACAGTGTTTTAGACTGTAGTTGAGTTACACAGGATTCACTTTCGTTTCAGGAAGTGAAAAGAGCGCTTTTTATTTCCTCATTGTATCACATATATTACACTAGAGTTATGGGCATAGATGGAAACATCCACTTCAGGGTCTAATTGAATGGAGAGACTTCAATTAAAGAAAAAAGTGGCTAGCATTGTTGATAGCAATGGTAAATACATGTTCACAAATGCATTTTATATAACTGAAATATGTTTTTTTTTCAGATTAACGATGTGCTTGAAGAATTATTGCCTGTATGTATTATAATATATAACTGTAACCCATTTAATACATAATTATAGCATTTCAGTTAGTTACAACTCATTACGTGTTTATTTTTTTCATTATCCAATGTCAGTAGTTTGTAATATTAACTGTTGGGGCAGAATAAAGGTGCATTTTAGTCAATGATGGCGTATTATGTCGGTCATGAGGAAAGTATGTAATAACATAGGCAGTATCACATTACCATTGAGTTAATGACGAGAAGGTAGCAGAAAAAAATTTTTTAATGAGGTAAACTCATCAAGAGATGAACAGTATGTTATGATACACATTTAAAGAAAAAGACAAACTTTAAGAGTGGTTGAAACAATTCAGTGAGCAATGTCAGCCAATCATAAAAAAATCACTCATGCAAGTTTACAACAGTACAAACTGATTGGATTTAGTGATTTGCGAACAGATGAATTGTTAACGGTGAGAATATACATTATAGAGTGGGACACACAACAGTCTATACAAACATTGAAGGTGTCGTCACCATTACGGACAGACTGGCTTCCTATTTGAAGACTATTGCATTTCTCATATTTGGGTTATTGAGTTAGTTGCGGGTTATCATAATTGTACTCCGAACACGTCCATAGGTGCTCAGATCTCCTCTTCAGCAAGTTCTGCAGTGTCCAGCGACTGACGACTCCAGTTCTGTGTTGGTTGATTAGTCTTCTTACACGCCCACAAAGTTTCTCGTTTCTGGCTGTGCCTTTACCTAACTCTAATCTCTTTCATCCTAAGGATTGGCGTGGATTCATGGTTGTCGAAGTCCTGTGTCCTCCCCACTTCCCCGGAGGGCATTGATAATGCCCTCACTATCCATTGGTTGACCGTTATCAACAAACGCGCAGCTAGCCAACCTGTCAGCTTTTTCATTACTTGCCCCCCCCGGCCCCCCCCCCCCCCTTACTCCCGCATGTCCTGGGGCGTAGACAAAAGTGACATTCCGTATTTGTGACTTCTGCAATGACTCTACCCATTGCAGACGTGCAGAGCCCGCCTCCACTTTTCTTATCACGCTCATCGAATCTCTCAATATACAGAAGAAGTCTTATGACTGTAAACAGATGAATGGCTTGGTCACTGACATCACCTCCATCATCATGCTGCGTGCGGTCAAAACGTGTACGCAACTGTCCTCCTTGACTCTTCTGCCCGCCGTTTGTGCTGTAAATGACCTCGCACTCCTTTAGAGTCGTATTACAGAACCGTCTGTATAGATGACTGCATCTTTCTCATCGATGTTATCCCAGATGAGACCGTTGACCTCCGCATGACCGCGACTGAGTTATGTTCCCTACATTTCCTGTCGAGTTTGACAATACACGAGAATGTCCCCTGAATGACGTCGAAACCGGTATCCACACCTCCACAGGGTTGGTATTGGTAAGCCCACATACCTTTTTGATGACATCTTCTGCTTGTCTCTCCCATCATTTGCCTCTTTTTAGCCTGTCGACCTTCCCTGTGTCGAGCTCATGATGCAATGGATGCTCTTTATCTGCTCTAATCTTCAGGTATGCTCGTGCCATCCAGATGTTAATCCTGTCAACCATGGTTGGAAAGTCAAGAAGATACCACATTCCTACACAAGGAATGTCTTTAGTACACCACAAGATAATTTTCATGGTTTCATTCGGTATTTTCTCCAGCCTGTCAACTTGCGTCTTACTGACAGTAACAATTTCCATGTCACTCTCGATTGGTGCCAGGGCAAGTCCCTGGAACAGAAGGGTAAATAGCCTCTGCTCCATGTTGGCAGCTGCCACGACCTCCAAGACAACCAATCTTTTGCGGAATTTTGTTATCACATTTTCGACGTGGACCCGAAAATAGAGGCTGCGATCAAGTCCGAGGTATGTCATGTCCTTGTTCCTGGTCACCTCATCACCTCCTATTAGTACAATAGGTGTTTCTGAGTTAACGATATGATTGTTATTGAGGACCATGCAACTAATGCTTTATTAGGATTAACCAATGCACCTGATACTCCACTCCATGAAGAAATGCGATCGAGTTCGTTTTACATTGTGGAGGCGATTTCACTTCTATCGATATACCGGAATATCATCAGCAAATTCATAGCTCTTCCAGCTGTTTTCCGTGATCGTTATTGTGCACACTTTAAATAGAACTGGTGATACTGGTGAGCCTTGTGGCAGCCTTGAACAAATGAATGTTGGCTCTGAGAACCAACTTCCACGTCTGAGTATCACTTTTCTCTAAAACAATGCAGCAGCGATCCATCTAATGCGAAAGGGGTGCACCGTCAGTTTGAAGAGCATGGGCATAAGGTATTCAAATGGTACTCTGTTGTATGCATCCTCCAGATCTTTAGCAGCAGTACATGTCTCTTCTCGTCTGTGGAAACCTTCGAAGACGTCATAGGCGAAGACTGCCGTATTGGACCGTATCTCTTTGTTATATCTATAACCGTCGAGTGTGAGTGGGAATGTGCGCTTCTGTTCAATGTGACAAGTGAGGACACGGTCAACTACTTTCTCCAGCATCTTGCCAACTGTGTTCTGCATCGTGATGATTATATAGGCACTGATCTGAGAAAGTGTCTTGTTTAGCTTTGGTAGCTGTAGTAAGTAGATGTGTAGCCACTCCACCATAATCTGGCCACTCTGAATGCTAGCATTAAACTATGTGTCCAATTTTTTGCAAGTCGTCGTCGGCTAAACATAATATGTCGTCGTACCGAACACCATCTGGGCCAGGAGCAGTATTGTGTGATCTTTTAATTGTTGTGCGAATCGTACCAGTTGTGATTGTGAGATATTCTCCAAGCACTACATCCTTACACAATTCTGAAGGGACACCCGATTCCTCATTCCTAAGAAATTCGTAAGCCTCATTTCTTTTGTCAGTGTGCTCAATTTTGCGAGCAAGCAGGGCTTTCCCTTTGCTCTCATCAGAATTTTGCCATGTCTGGCCTGTACTCTGAAAGTCTAGCCTTATATGATTCTGCGTCGTGTTGTGCCATTCATGCTCTGATGAAGGCACCAGGTTTCGGCTAGCGATTTTTCTGAACACACTTTTTTTTGCAGAAACCATCCCACTTGGCATCCTTAGCTTGCGTATCACAACGTTTAAAGTGCACCATGTTTTGGTCGACCTCTCAGATGCTTCAAGAGCTCAGGTTGTGTTCTTCCATTCCTACTGTCTTTCTGCCATGTCTTGACCGTTTGTATTTTGTTCCGCCAAGCTTTTTCAAATTCTGCTTTCAACCATGGAGGCTGCGTAAATCTTTTCTGCCTTCTGTGAGGGGCACCCTGTTTCCTATGTCTGATTTTGCTAATGACCTCCTGGTCTGTATTTTCATAGCGGAATGTGTGGAGCTTGCTTATATGGCTATAATTTCTGACTTTCTCAATTATTAGGACACATGGATAGTGATAATTTCTATGGAATCTCATGACACTCTATATACTTCCGCGAAGGCGGAATCACCAGTGTCAAGTATATGACACTTTCAGAGTCCCCTGTTCGAGCGACCATTCTGGTTGCCCTTCCATCAATCAAGCACACTAAATCGACCGACACCAGTGTATTCTCTAGGTCTACTATCTGCTTGTTGGTTATGACGTCACCCCACTGGTTTCCTCTAGCATTAAAGTATCCGCAGAAAATTACGTTCTCGAAGAGATTCTGCCATTGTTGTGTGTCTACCTTCCCATTACAGGCGTACACATTTACAACCACGAAAGGAACTGGGGTCTGCACCCTAATCGCATGTAGCTGCAATTCTTCACAGTCCCAAGCAGACATATCAACCTCAGCTGCTACCACGTTGCTTCACACCACAAGGATATCCTGCCCAATGTGTCTTCTATTGTAGAAACAATGAAATCCAAGGTCAATAGCTGTCCCATCACCAAGAAGTGTTTCTTGCAAAATCATTATATCGGCGCCGCACAGAAGCTTATCAAGAATGGGATGTCGTTGATTTATAGATGCACAATTCCAATATGTAACTCACACATACTTTAGGGCTAGCTTCTCACACTTCCACAATACCACCTCGTTTACCTTTTCTAGTTTTCCTCCATCTTTGTTGTCTTCTGGGCTTCACCTGAGTACTTAGTTGTCATGATTGATATGATCGCTGAACGGCGACGCTGTGGATGGTCTAGACTCACGTGCACTCACTCAGCCGCACTATCTAGAACCCGTTTCCACGTTATAGACTGGCCAACTCCAGTCAATTAGCACTACGGAACGTGGAAACACCGTGAGCGTTTTATTTTCATCTTTTATAAATGAAATTATGCTTTGTTGGCAACGGACTATTGAAAACACATCGCCATATTAGATGCACCAAAAAGCGAGACCAATTCTCATCTAAGATGATTTTTTTTAATTCAGCAGATTACACATGTTGATGTCTACGTGCTAAGTCTATAAATCGACTCTAGTAGAAAGACCTCATAAATAACATATCCATGTACCTGCTAATTGTTTCTATTGGAAAATTATATTAGTTTTAGATTGAAACATTGAGAGTTAGGAGTATATATATATATATATATATATATATATATATATATATATATATATATATATTTTAATAAAAAAATGTCATGCACGCATTGTACAGTTACTAAATGTAGTCGTTTTAATTTATCACCAATAGGCCATGACTTTATCTGAAGCTGTACCAGACAGGCGATTGAACTGAACAATTAAAATGTTTCTTGGAGATAGCACAAATGTAAAGTATATTAACTATCGGTTACACGGAGAGCTGCATAAAACAGTACACAATAAATATAAAATGATATTAAGGAGAAAAACTAGAAGAGATATAAATTAAACATAAAATAGTATTAAACAGCTAAACGTGTAGAGATAGATAGATTGATAGAGAGAGAGAGAGAGAGAGAGAGAGAGAGAGAGAGAGAGACAGACAGACAGACAGAGAGAGAATCTACGACGATTCCGCATGAGTTGTCATCACTATAAAAATAACACATACCAATGTACAGAAAAACACAAAAGTCAAGTAATAATCTGAAATATCAAAATAGCGGAAGAGCGTAGATGGCCAGGACTTATGTTGGTCACATTATAAGAAGTCTATAGTGTATGTAGGATCTCAATGGTCAAAAGGAGTCACACAAAAAAAAAAATAGGAGGGGAAAAGTAGAAAGGCTACCAGGAGGATGAGTAAAAGGAGGTGTATCATAGACAATCACAGGAGTCCGGGTTGCCGATTCTCCTTTTGTATACCAGTAAATCCTTCGGAATTGGCACCTGGAATGTACGACCCCTAAAGGAACAAGGAAATGCTGCACAGGTAGCAGCAGAAATGAAAATAAAATACACTATATATATATAAGATGGCTAGGAACGGAAAGAATAAGACTAGATACAGGAGAGATGCTTTTATCATCAGGACACCAGGAACCTGGAGCACAACATAGTGAAGGGATGGCTATAATGTTATTAAGGAATGCCCAAAATACACTAACAAAATGGGAAGCAGTAGGGCCAAGACTAATGAGAGCAACATTTAAAACAACAAGAGACAAAATAAAATTACACATTATCCAAAGGTATGCACAACAAATGATAATGCTGATTTAGTTAAAGATGAATTATATAAACAGCTACAATGTCAGATGGATGCAAGACGAGGCATTGGTATTATGATCTTGATGGGAGATCTAAATGCTAAAGTAGGAATAGACAACAGAGGTTTCGAAGAGATTATGGAAAAACATGGACTTGGATATAAAATGGAGAGATATTACTGAATGTATGCGCCCTTAATCAGGTGATCCTAGGGGGAACAATATTCCAACATAAAAGAATACATAAAGCTACATATGTGTCACCAGATCATAGAAAGGAAAGTCAAAGTGATCACATATATTATTAATAATAAGTTTAAGTCATCCTTACAGGATGTAAATTCATGTAGAGGGGCAGATGTTGCTTCAGATCATCATATTCTGATAGCCAAACTTAAACTTAATAAGGGTAGGAAGTATTTCAATGCATGGTTTCTTAAAGAACAAGGAATTAAAGATAAATTCGCAGTCACAATATCAAACAAATACCAAGTCCTCCAACAACTAGAAAATATAATAAATATATAAGATCATTGGAAACAGGTAACAGATATATGGAAAGAGACATGCGAAGAAATACTAGGGAAAAGAGAACGTCAGAATAAGGCATGGATGACAGCAGAGACCCTGGGCAAAATTAAAGAAAGAAAGAACAAGAAAGCAGACATAAATAAAAGCAAAACGAGAAGTAATAAATCCAAGACACAGGCAGCTTACACAGAGGTGAACAAAAAAGGGAGAAGATGCATTAAAAGGGATACAAGAACATATATAGACGAACTAGATAACGAGGCAGAGGAAACAGCAAATAAAGGGAATATGAAAGAACTGTACAATAGCACACAAAAATTAAGTGGAAAGAAAGAACAAGAAAGCAGACATAAATAAAAGCAAAACGAGAAGTAATACAGCCAAGACACAGGCAGCTTACACAGAGGTGAACAAAAAAGGGAGAAGATGCATTAAAAGGGATACAAGAACATATATAGACGAACTAGATAACGAGGCAGAGGAAACAGCAAATAAAGGGAATATGAAAGAACTGTACAATAGCACACAAAAATTAAGTGGAAAATACAAACAGCTCAATGCCTTTATTAAAGGTAAGAAAGGAAATCTGCTTAGTAATATAAGGGAACAAATGGAGAAATGGAAAGAGTACTTTGAAGAACTTTTGAATAGACCCGGCTCAAATAATCCTCCAGATATACTACCAGCAGTAGAAGAGTTACACGTTAACTGTGGAAAACCAAGCATATAAGAAATAATGACAAGACAGAAAGAACTAACAATGAATCAAAGAGCCATAAACAAACGCTACGAAAACGTCAGATTAAGAGGAAGACCGAGAAAGAGATGGATAAATGGAATACTAGAGTCACTAGGAGGAATAACATCAGAAGAGACCAACAGAAGAGCAAAGAATCGCAGATTGTTTCTCCCCTCGACGCCAACGGCAACAGAGGAAGGATAGAAGAGGAAGAAAGAAGATCAAACTATTAAAAAATGGTAAATCCACAGGACCAGATGGAATTCCTTCGGAAGCCATAAAAACAGATATTAACACCTCTACCAAGATGCTACATAATCTATTAGATAAAATTTGGGAGAGGGAAGAAATACCTAAAGACTGGAATGAAGGTTATATGATTAAACTACCAAAGAAACGAAGTTTACAGGAGTGCACAAATTAAGGGGTACTTATGCTACTATCAGTGCCAGGAAAAAGATTATGCAGAATCATTCTGGAGAGACTAAAATATGCCATTTGAGAAACATTTGAGAGATGAACAAGCAGGTTTTAGGAAGAACAGACAGACCATGTGCTGATGAAATAACTACTCTACGTATAATAGTTGAACAAAGTGTAGAACTAAAATCCCCACTTTATATTGGATTCATAGATTACGAAAAGGAATCTGATAGTTTAGACAGAAGAATGCTTTGCAAGTTGCTGAGTCATTACGGCATCCCCATACAGTTTATTAACCTGATAAAAACAATGTATGAAGGAACAAAATGTAGTGTGGTGTATGAAGAACAAATTACAGAAGCATTTAAAATAAGAACAGGAGTAAGGCAAGGATGATTTCTGTCTCCATTTCTCTTCTACTGGCCATAGATTGGATTATGAAAATAACTCAAAACAACAGAAGTGAAATCCAGTGGCCACTGACCAAACAACTTGATGATTTAGCGCAGGCTGATGACATAGCTCTCCTATCATACAGTCATCAACAGATGCAGGCTAAAATGAAAATACTTGATGACAGATCACAACAGCTAAGACTGAAGATTAATAGAGATAAGACCAACATTATGAGAATTAATACAGTTGGCAAAAACCAAATAAAACTAGGAGAAATACCTCTACCAGACGTAAAATCTTACATATATCTTGGTAGTAATATAGATAAAGAGGGAGGAACAGAAAATGATACCAAAATAAGGATATCAAATGCAAGAGGAGCTTACATTGCACTGGTAAACATATGGAAATCCAAAGAAATTAGGTTAAATACAAAAATACAAATTTTCAACTCAAATGTTAAGGCGGTCCTATTATATGGATGTGAATCATGGAGAACAACAAAATTCACAATCACGAAGATACAGACATTCATTAATGGATGCTTACTCAGGATAAATGGATGGAAATGCCAGGACAAAATCACTAACATAAAATTATGGAAATGTACCAGTCAAACACCAGTGGATAAAGAGATGCAGCGAAGACGATGGCGCTGGATAGGACACACACTACGAAAGCCAACTGAGAGTATTACACAACAGACCCTTTGTTGGAATCCCCAAGGGAAAAGAAAAAAAAGAGGAAAACCAAGGAATTCTTGGAGAAGACAGAAAGAAGCAGAGATGAAGATGACGGGGAAGACATGGAATGATCTTAAAAGAATGGCACAAAAACAGAACGACTTGGAAAGTGTTTGTTGAAGACATATGCTCCACCGGGAGATAAAAAGGTAGAAGAAGAGGAAGATGCTACTATCAGTGTCAAGAAAACTATTATGCAGGATCATTCTGGAGAGACTAAAAGAGGCCAATGAGAAACATTTGAGAGATGAACAAGCAGGCTTTATGAAGAACCGACCATGTGCTGATCAAATAACTAGTCTACGTATAATAGTTGAACAAAGTTTAGAACTAACATTGCCACTTTATATTGGATTCATAGATTACGAAAAAGCATTTGATAGTTTAGACAGAAGAATGCTTTGCAAGTTGCTGAGTCATTACGGAATCCCCATAAAGTTTATTAACCTGATAAAAACAATGTATGAAGGAACAAAATGTAGTGTGGTGCATGAAGGACAGCTTACAGAAGCATTTGAAATAAGAACATGAGTAAGGCAATGATGCCTTCTGTCTCCATTTCTCTTTCTACTATCCATAGATTGTATTATAAGAATAACTCAAAATGACAGAAATGGAATCATGTGGTCAAATACCAAGCAACTTGATGATTTATACTTTCCTGATGACATAGTTCTCCTATCACACAGATATAAACAGATGCAGGATAAAATGAGCATGCTTGATGAAAGATCGCAAACGTTAGAACAGAAAATTAATAAAGACCAACATTATGAGAATTAATGCAGTTGGCAATAGCCAAATAAAATTAGGAGAAATACCTCTACCAGACACACAATCTTACATATATCTGGGTAGTAATATAGATTAAGAGGGAGGAACAGAAAATGATACCAAAATAAGAATATCAAATGCAAGATGAGCTTTTGTTACACTGGGAAACATATGGAAGTCCAAAGAAATTAGGTTAAGTACAAAATTAAACATTTTCAACTCCATTGTCAAGTCAGTTTTATTATATGGCTGTGAAACATGGAGAACAACAACATTGACAATCATGAAGATACAGAATTTCATTAATAGATGCGTATGCAGAATGAAAGGATGTAAATCGCTGGACAAAATCACTAATATAGAATTATGGAAATGCACCAGTTAAATACCAGTGGATAAAGAGATACAGCGAAGAAAATAGTGCTGATAGGACACAAAATGCGGAAGCCAACTGAAAGTATTACCTAACAGGCCCTTTTTGTGATATACCCAGGGGAAAAGACAAAGATGAAGACCAATGAGTTCTTGGACAAGACAGATATAAGCAGGGATGAAAATGATGAGGAAGACATTGAATGATCTAAAAGAATGGCAAGAAACAGAACGACTTGGAAAGTGTTTGTTGAAGACCTATGCTCCACAGGGATCTGAAAGGTAGAAGAAGATGAAACGGCTAAACTTGTTGAGAGAGAGATAATCTACGACGCTTCCGCCAGTGTCGTCAGCACTATAAAAAGAGCACATATCAACATACAGAAAAAAATAAAAGTCTAGTACTAATTTGATATCTCAAAATAGTGGAAGAGCGTAGATGGCCAGGACTTATGTTGGTCACATTATAAGAAGTCTATAGTGTATGTAGGATATCAACGGTCAAAAGGTGTCAGACATGGGGAAAAGGAGAATGGCTTCCGGGATGATGAGTGAAAGGAGATGTATCATAGGGTAGGAGGAAGAGTGAAAGGAGGTGTATCATAGGCTATGATGATGAGTGAAAGAAGGTGTATCATAGGCTAGGAGGATGAGCGAAAGAAGGTGTATCGTAGGCTAGGAGGATGAGTGAAACAAGGTGTATCGTAGGCTAGGAGGATGAGTGAAAGAAGGTGTATCATAGGCTAGGCGGATGAGTGAAAGAAGGTGTATCATAGGCTAGGAGGATGAGTGAAAGAAGGTGTATCATAGTCTAGGACGAAAAACAGAAGTTAGAGGCGGTAAGTGGGGAGGGAATAGGGCCGACGATTATACAGCACGGAATAACGACATGGCGCAGGATAGAGATAAAGAGGAGGCCAGTGATTAAATGAATGAGTGAAGAGAGTTTAAATCTTTCGAATGGAGAGGCTGAAAGTCCATAGTTTGTCTCGTCTCTCTATAAATTGAGCTGTTATTACAATTTTGTGTTTATTTTATACGTTTTCTTAGCTCTACTCGCATAGTATTTATTATAGTATAAATTGCATATTTATGATTCTCTCCAAACCTAATGAGAGACAAGACAAACTACAACGTTTCGGCCTAAACCGTTGTCAGACTGAACAATAATGCAAAGACAAAATTAGATGAATATTCAACTTAACAGCATGACGCTGTTAGTCAATAGATTGCGAACGTCCGAACAACGAGGTTATAAATCCATAGTAACTATAATATATATATATATATATATATATATACATATATATATATATATATATATATATATATATACATAAACAACGGTCATAAGAACTGAAAATCAATTGGAATTGTTTTAACAAATAAAACAGGGTGTTAGGCAAGGTTGTGTGCTGTAACCAGAATTTTTAATGTGCATAGTGAGATTCTTTCAAGATTCATAAGGGATATGCATTGAATAGCAATTGGAGGTCATAATATAAGTAATCTAAATTATGTTGATGATACAGTCTTAATCGTTAAGAGTGAAAATGATTTACAAGAAATGTTAGACATTGTAGTAAAAGAAATGAAAAATAAAGGATTCATCTTGTATAGCAAAAAGACAGAAGTAATGGTAGCAACACAGAAAAAAAAACATCACCTCAGTGCAAAAAAAAAGACAAGTGGAACAATATTAAAACAGGTAAACAATGATAAATAACTGCCGAGATCGAAAGTTGACATGATCACCTACGCCAGAAGGCCTGGTACTTGATGGTGATGAAATAAGAATAATGACGTGTGGTTTCGCATCAACTAATCACAAACAAGTAAATATATGTTTTTTTTTTTCATTTAGCCGAACTAGGGATGAAAATGACAAATAATTGTCCATATGCAGATGTATTATAAGATTTAATATCTTCTATTTTAGATTTATAATTGTATGGCAGATGTAAGTATTAATATACATTCGTGTAGAGTATGCGAACACGTATGTACGTCCCTTTAAGGTCACATACTTTATTAATTGAACGAGACAAACAAATACAATAAATATCATACTTGGTGCATTTATTAATTTACAATCATGGTGCGTCGGTGAATGTGTGGGTGTATACATGATTGAATGGTGAGCGAATGAACCAGCAAATGAGTTTCCTTTATTCATTGAGTTCCGTCTTCAAATGGGTTTAGAGAGAGAATTAATTGCTAAGTGAGCGAATTCATCATCATTATTTAATGCAATGTCTCCGCATTGAAGTTTTGCTACCATGGAGCGTCATTTCGCTATGTCTCTTGCTTTGATAGTGCATGTTGTTATTGGCTGACTCGTTATTCATGTGAAGTTACTCATCCTTGTTAAGCGAATCAAAAGTGTATAGTTTTTTTCGAAGTGATTGGAGGAACTTAAGAGTACATGAGTTCAAGCTTCTTCAATTATGCAGTGAATCACAATCACGCTATCACACCAAATGTTTCAAGAATCTTGGTAGCATCCCTCTATGTGGATAAATCCGTGGTTAAATAATTCCGTGGATACTTAAGTGCGAGGGTATTGAACCCATTGATAAATGAGTAATAATTAAATAAATGAGAAGGTAAATAAGTAAAGGAGTAGGAACGATATTAAGAAACAATGTAATTCACTGATATCTACGACTCTCCATTCTGGTCACACCTAAATCATTTATATCTTTTAAGATTACAAAAGCGTCAAAAAGCAATGAATTTGTAAGTAACATGAAGATAAACTCAAGTTATTATACAATGATTTAAATACCAAGCAATGTTCATCATGTGTTTATTTTGGTTTAACCAAGAGTAATTGAATGCCTTTTATGCATCCGTTTAAATGTATATTATTTTTATACATGAAAGAAAATCACAGAAATTATAAAACGACGATTAATTTGTATCAATAACATATTAGATAGCTGAGGTGTTTCTTGAGCGAAAACATGCTTGGAAGGACGAAGAACGTTGTGTCAGAATTTAGAAGAAAGAAACTACTTACAGAGTAAAGTAATATTCAGTTTATCAAAAAATTCTTTTGTTTATATTACTATTGCAAATCATATATGGATGTTGCATCAATTCGGGGAGATTGTTACTTCTTTGTTCCAGCAAATTAATAGGTTTTTTAGACACAAGCTAATTGAATAAAGGCATCAGTGTTGGCCGTTGGAATACATATTGTACATCTGAAACAAACATATTGTATATAATGAAGCGTCGATGTGTACTATGTTGTTTGTTTGTTGTTACGGGTCATGATCACTGCACATTGGAAGAATCCACAGGTGCACCAAGAAACATAACAATTAGTTGTGCAATCCGCCCATAATTGGTGCATCACAGAAACAATGACATTTTTAAACATTAATCCTGGATGTGTCAATATGATTTACTAGAATGTCACATACGTTCTTTTATTCGGTGTGGGCGAGAAAAGAGTGGGAGTGAGAGCGATATGGCTTACAAAGGATGAAGATAGCTAAGCATCATATTACTAATAAAAACCTGTGGTGACGTAAGTAAAGGCTTCTTTATTTTGCAATCAGGAAAAAATTGTGCTTAGTCAATTAAAAAAAAAAAATATCCACTTATATGGCGCAGGCTATGTATTATCATCTAGTGTGAGAGTGTGTTTATGTATGTATATATATATATATATATATATATATATATATATATATATATATATATATATATATATATATATTCGAACATGTCTAATTTCCATTGTGTAAATATCTGCAAATAATCTGCCCAGTGTAATCTCACATAACTTTTAGGAAGGCTCAAATCAGCTTCTTATTTCTTGAATATAAAACTAACTAATACATGGACGTATTTCCTGATGACATTCCACCCTACTTTCCACCTTTTCCAACCGCTGTTGAAATGCCACTCGTGTCTTCCTGTGAACACAATGGCATTATACCCTCTTCTTCTCGATTTCTCTGAACAACGTCCGTTTTACAAGACAATCTTGATCTGAATTATTTGAACAACCGTCCGTTCTTCTGTGGATAGGCGGTGACTCTCCGCAGCTTATAAAGTTATCCCCAGTGTTAGTCGCCGGATTATCTTCATCGAACGACTGTCTGCGCTATCGCTTAGATCTCCTCCCCAGCAAGACTCGCAGTGTGAAATGATAATCTTCTTCACAAGTCTACCCCCGATCTCCTTGTAGCTCTCCTGAATCAAGGCAATATCCCACCTGGCTAACATGAAAATCCAGGAGTAGCACACAGTGCTAATCCAATATTCACATTAATATTCAATATTCACTATTCAATATTCGACAATATTCACATCAAAATCTCGATTATCTCGTCATTGATTTCGAGTGTATGTCCAGGTCAGATATATACGATCGACCAGCTTGACGTCTAGCACACACAACGGATGCGGCCACAATTCCTAACACAAGGGTCTTTTATTGACACATTAAAATAAAGAATGGACTGATAAAAAGCAAGTGGACTGGTCAGAACAGAAAGACGCTACACAAGGACATTATCAATATTTGTTTTTAATGTTTTTCTTTTTTTTTATTCCTAGGCTCAAGAGAAGAACAAACAACACGCTGTGGTAAGTTTTACTAACAACAATGCTAGCACACTTAGACGACAGTTAGTAACAGAAGTTAACAAATGTTAAATATACTTTTCCCATCACTTCTTTAATTACCATGACAACGTTGGCAAATCTCCATAAATTCTCCTCCCATATGAGGAAATTAATATAGGGAAATTAATTACCAATACACTAATTGGGCAATGATAACAATTAAAGTGATTAGTATCTTTATGTGCCGCTTCACAGACATTGTATGCTCTCCTCCGTTTCTTAAACGTGCAGTTTTGAAAACATGTTAAAAAGATATGTTCTACTTTAGATTGCAGAATATGCTACGAGAGTAAGTACAGCCATATTTGAGGAAAGACGATTAGTTGTACTAGAAAGGTAGTGTCAATCTCATATTTAGATTAATTGATGCAAGTAATCAATCGGTAAAATCTGATGCACTTTTGAAACAGAAAGTCAAAGATGAGAATATTCAGTTTATCTCCAGAAAAATGTGTAACGCAAATCATCGAGGAATTGGAAAGTATCATCATCATCATCAAGTACCGGGCCTAGTGGCGTAGGTGATCATGTCTCTCCACAACTTTCGATCTCGGCAGCTATTTATCATTTCTGTTGTTGACCTTCTGCCAAGCCATTCTCTTAAGCTGACTGTTATTTTTTCTCTTTGCTTCCCTCTATCTCTTCGTCCCTCTATTGTTCCAGTTGTTACAATATATTCAACTTATTCTCTTCTCATTACATGGCCAAAAAAAATGATGATTGTCTCTTCGTAACATTGGGAATTAGCTCTCTGTTTTATTTGACCTCTCTCAGAACCTCTTCATTACTCTTCTTAGCTGTCCATGGTATTCTCAACATTTTTATGTAAAACCACATTTCTACAGACTCCAGTGATTTTCTTGTATGTTGTCATATTGTCCATGACTCGCATCCATATGTTAAGACTGGCTCTACGTAACATTTAAGAACTCTTTTTCTTGTTTCTATTGTCAAAAATGGATTACATAGTATTTTCCTCATTTTCTGGAAAGCTGCTTTTGCCTGAGCCACTCCGCATCTCGCCTCTTTTGTACATCTTCCGTCTGAGGCTAATAAAGTTCCCAAATATTTAAATTCATTTACCTGTTTTAATATTGTTCCACTTAGCTTTATTTTACACTGAGGTGATGTTTTTTCTTTGTTGTTACCATTACCTCTGTCGTTTTGCTATTAAGGATGAGTCCTTTATTTTTGCTTTCTTCACTATAATGTCCAACATTTCTTGTAACTCATTTTCACTCTTAGAGATTAATACTGTATCATTAGCATACCCTAGATTATTTATATTATTACCTCCAATTGTTATTCCAGGCATGCCCCTTATGGATCTTAAAATAATCTCACTATAAATATTAAACAAATCTGGTGACAGCACACAACCTTGTCTAACACCATGTTTTATTTGTTGAAACATTCCCAATTAATTTCCAGTCCTACTGGCCGCTGTTTGTTGCCAGTACATGTTCTTTATTATTCTTAGAACTTTGCTGTCTACGTTTATGCTTTCTAAAATGTTGATTATTTCTTGGTGCTTTACTTTGTCAAATTCCTTGGTATAATCTATGAAACATAGGTATAGATCTGTTTTCACCTCCATGGCTCTTTCTACTAAAGATCTTATGATATATATGGCATTGCTCGTTCCTTTACCTCTAACAAAACCACATTGTTCATCGCTAATTTCTGGACTGATTTTGCTTCGTACTCTTCGCTTGATGATTCTTAGTAATATCTTAGTCATATGACTCATAAGGCTTATTGTGCGACAATGGCCACATTCAGTTGCACCCGATTTCTTTGCTAGGGCTATGAATATTGATTTGAGCAGGTCGTCTGGTATGTATCCGTTGTTGTACATATCATTCAATATTTTTGTTATTATTTCTATTCCAAAATCACCCATGGCTTCAATCTCTTCTTTAGTTATATTATCTGGTCCTGGAGCTTTTTCTGTTTTACATATCAACAATGGCAATTACATAATCTACTAGAAAAATGAGGGCTATAACGCTGAAGCTTTCTCAACAAAAAGGACAGGACAATTGAACGTTATAAGAAGTGCCACATGTACATATTTAGTATATAAGTGAATCATGTACACACTTATCATATAAGTGTCACATGTACATATGTATTATATAAGTGCCACATATACATGTGTATTATATAAGTGACACATATTCATATTTATTATATAAGTCTCAGATGTGCATATTTATAATATAAATGGCTCATGTACATATTTATTATATAAGGGTCACATGTTCATATTTATTATATAAAGGTCACATGCACATATTTGTTGTATAAGTGTCACATGTACATATTTATTATATAAGTGAAGCATGTGCATATTTATTATATAAATGTCACATCTACATATTTATTATATAACAAAATCAAGTTGTATTTTCAGATCTATAATGTATTATATGTAGGAGACGCTGAAGTAAGTAATGTGATGTAGAATGTATTACAATGTGAATAATGAATCGTTTTACTTACATGATTTATCATGTATCACTTGTTTAACTCAGTATTGGCCAATGGCAACGGCCAAACTGATACTGTTGTATCAACAAAAACTCAATTAATTTTAGAGCTTCGATTGTAAATGTAACAAATGAAAAGTACATTAGTCACATACTGCCAATTATTCAGGTTGTAGTAACAGATGAGCAATAAAGACATTAGGAGATGGATAAACAGACGATTATCAGAAAATACCACCAAAAAAAATAGCAGAATTGCAAGGATAGTCTTGTTAAATATGTCATCTTGTAATAAAATACAATAAAAAAACTTCGAATTTCATTAGAAATAAATTATTCTTGAGCTTTGAATACTAGGTATTGTATTGCTGTTATTATATTCTTTCTTCTTACAGCTGTTTACAAGTGAATAGTTACAAAGCTCATCATCTATCTCGGTGGTGATTGCTCTTAATCGTAAAGTTTCTCATAATCTCCTACCTTTTTACAACATTACGATAAAAATATCTTGTCATGCTTCCGCTAACGTCCGGTGGTGGAAACCAACAAGTAACAATGCACATAAGTTCGCTGATACTTGTTGGAACAATATTTACTCATTTCTAACCCGTTAACCACAAGTTCATCAAGTAAAGCCTATAAATAAAAAAAAATAATATAATTACTTCTTCAATAATGCTGTTTACGACCCTACTTTACAAAAGAGGTGAGATGCAGAATGGTTCAGGTAAAAGCAGCTTTCCAAAAAAAATGAGGTAGATACTATGCAATCCATTTTTGACAATAGAAACAAGACAAATAATTCTTAAATGTCATGTAGAGCCAGTCTTAACATATGGATGTGAAACATGGACAATAGGACAGCAGATAAGAAAATCAAAGGAGTCTGTAAAAATGTGGTTTTACAGGAGAATGTTGAGAATACCATGGAAATCTACGATGAGTAATGAAGATGTTCTGAGAGAGGTCAAAACAAAATGAGAGCTAATTTCTAATATTAGGGAGAAACAGTCATCATTTGTTGGCCATGTAATGAGAAGAGAACAATTGTAACAACTGGACAAATTAAGGGACGAAGAGGTAGAGGGAAGCAACGAGAAAAAAAATACCAGGCAGCTTAAGAGAATAGTTTGGCAGAAGGTCCACAACAGAAATGATAAATAACTGTCGAGATCGAACGTTGTGGAGAGACATGATCACATACGCCAGCAGTCCTGGTACTTAATGATGATGATGATGACGTCCCTACTTATCTCAGTATAAAGTATACAATGCTTTTTCCCGCTCTTTTTATATTAAATGCCCTTTTACTGACTAAACAAATGTGGATTCTACAATCTTGTATCCACAGTGCATTGTTAGAATTCTGTTGTTGACTGTTAAACATGCTACGTCACCATGCTTATCTTGTATCTTCTCATTTTATCGTCCGCGATCTCTCTTTCCTGTATTTTGCCAGTTGTAACCAATTATACCTGCTTTACTTTTCTTATGATGTGCCTTAAAATGTTGATTGTTTCTGTCTGATATTTTATTATGAGCTATCTTTTTTTTTGTGTTAGCCTCTATCAGAATGTCATCATTAGTTTTTTTAGTTATCCAGGGAACTTTCAACATTTTTCTGAGAAATCTCGACTCTATGGCCTATAATTGTCGTTTCCTTTGTTAGTCTACTGTCCACGATTCGCTTCCATAGGCCAGAATTAGTTCAATATAGCACCGAAGATATATTTTCACTTTATAGCGAAAATATGATGAGATTAAAATAAGACACAATGGGAATTGAAGTCAACTGTCACAACATAAACAATTTATGATATGCGGATGGTAGTCTTAATATAATAGGCATACAATCAAATACAAGAAATAATAGACATTATAGTAAAAGAAAGCAACAAGACAGATCGGAGTCTGAATAGTAAGAAAACAGAAGGAATGGTCATATCGAAGAAACAATCATCACCACCAAGCAGCATAGAAATAAACAGGAAAATCTGAAACAAGTGCAACGCGCCAAATACTTGAGAACAATATATAACATCATGGAGAATAACAAAAATGGCAATCATGTAGATACATAATTTTATTAATGGATACTTACGCAGAATAAAAAGATGGAAATGACAGGAAAATATCACTAACATAAAATTATGGAAATGTCCCAGTCAAATACCAGTGGATGCAGTGAAGACGATGGCGCTGGATAGGACACACACTGCGGAAGCCAACTGAAAGTGTTACAGGTATATTTTTTTTTATCCCCAGAGAAAAAGACAAAGATGAAGAACAATAAATTCTTGGAGAAGAAAGATGAAAGCATAGGGGAAGTTAATGGGAAGGCATGGAATGATCTTAAAAGAATGAGAAGAAACAGAACGGCTTGGAACGTGTTTGTTGAAAACATATGCTCCACATAGAGCTGACAGGTAGAAGAAGAGGAGGAATAGAAAACAGAAAGCGAATTGAAGTCAACTGTCACGACATAAACAATTTACTATATGCGGATGGCAGTTTCAATATCAGAGACATAGAATCAAATACAAGTCTTGACATAACAATAAAAGAAAGAAACAAGACAGGTCTCAGTCTGAATAGTATGAAGATTGAACTAATGGTCATATCTAAGGAACAATCATCATCACCATGCAGCATAACAATAAACATGACAAATCTGAAACAAGTGAAACGCGTAAAATACTTTCCTCCCAATATATAATATCAGGTGGAAGATGCACCACACAATTAAAAAGCAGAATAGCTCATGTCATTTCAGAAAATAAAAATCGTTTTATGCATCAAGTCTATGTCAAAAGAAGAGAGAAAGAGAAATCATAGGTGCTATATAGAGCCAATTCAGACCTATGGAAGTGAATCGTGGACAGTAGACAAACAAATGAAAAGACGGTTAGAGGCCACAGAGGTGGAATTTTTCAGAAGAATGTTGAATGTTACCTCGACAGCTAACAAGACCAATGAGGACATTATAAAATTGGTCAAAACAAAATGGGAGCCTATAAAAAAAAAAAAAACATCAAAAAGAAATAATCAACATTCTCCAGACACATCATAAGAAGATGAAAGTTGGAATACTTTGTTACAACTGACAAAATATAAAAGGAAAGATTACGTACGGTGCAGAGAGAGAAGTTACTAAATAGCTTGGTGTCATGGCATGGAAAACAGTCACCAATAAGACTTATAACGATGCCCTGTGTATAGCAGATTTTGGAAGGACGTGGTCGCCTACGCCAACCGGTATGGTACATGATCATGATGATTTGAAATCTTGATCTTATTAACACCCCCCCCCACCCTTTTTTCTCGTTTTTATTTCTATGTTGGTGTTGTTTCTCTTATGATGTCTATTATGTTTAATGTTTTCTTTTTACTAATTAAAAGAAGGTAGACGTGACGTGTGGACACCAGTTGCAGTTATGAACCAAGTTGTGAAATCATAACAATAAACTCTTGAGTTTTAAAGATTTCTCTTATTTTAAACCCAAGAGGATCAGCAAACCTCTAGTACATGAGTCACTGTGACTGTTATTAATGGATCAGGTTCGATGATCTAGAATGCACGCTATACAAATCTTGAAGCTTCAATCATTGATTTTATTTGAGCAAGGTCACATTTGATTTAATATTTCAGCCAAACGAATGTGTTGACTAATTCATGAAAATAAAACCTAACATATTTATAATATTCATTTCCACGGAAGACACCGGGACGGGAGGCGGTAAGTTATGTCAGCCAATGAATTAAACGGAATCAATAGGGAAAGAAAATGTGCTTCAAATTCAAACTAGGAAGTTGAATGTCTACAATACGTATGCAGATAATGCAGATCACATATAACTAAACATATATGATCATTCATTATTATTTGATACAACTACGATACCTACCTGTGTCGCTCTTTGTTACATTTCGTATTACAAAAAACTAACTCTTAATTGTATCATAAGAAGCACTAAAAAATAATCTTGTTTTAACTTTTGACAAACAACTGTGTGTTTACCAATTTCACACACGGGGAATTCGAATTTACTAGCTCAGGTTAATCTAAGGACAGTTGGACCGTACATGTTGTTTACTTACTCAGACGGAGACAGTACGTTTCCAGGTATGTTCGACTATCCTAAGGGTTATCTACCGAGTGAACCGGGTCTAAAATCGGTTGTTTGAAGTGCCGACGATCGAGGAAACTCCCCTGGTCAAGGGGAAAAAAACTTGAAGTGACCAATTTGTTGAAATTTTACGAATTCTTGTTCGCATTATAGGATCGAATCTCACAAAATGGAAACACAATCCTACATCAATAGAAAGATATTAAACACTCAGGGTCACCAGAAGTAGTTAGTAGGGAGGTGTAGGGGGTAGGGTAATCTATGAATAAATTATGCGGTACATTTTACCCCGGTATCGTAATGTAGGGTAACCATAAAATTAATTGTAGAAATATTACACCGCAAAATCCTGCTAATGTAAATATGCCGTTGCCTTCTTATTATGTAAAGGCGAAGCAGCAGTATCTTCACGTTGTTGTCATATTTGAGCAAATGACAAAGATGATGTTATTCCAATCGACGTTATAACGGATAGATAAAATCAACATGTAAAATAGTTTTACCATGCACACGATAGACAATTCATTTTCTCAAGTTGTTACGTTTATTATATTGATTTATTAAGTTGTATAATCATTTTCTAAAATAAAATGAATTCGCCTCTATTTCAGATTCTAAAATTTCAAAATAAAGTAAGTTACTTAATAAAGGAATGTCGGGAATATAAATGAGAATTGATCAAACACGTGTGCATCCCATTCTAACTTATTGCCCATGTAGCAAATTAGGTTGGAAATGTAAGATATATATTGTGTTATTTTTGTTTCTACTTTACAGACTGTTTAAGTGATTGTTTCAACATGAGCAAGAATGTAAAAACAATGAATGTTTACAAGACTAAGCTAAACAGTGTGTTCATATATTTAAAAGATCTGTAAGACGACACGAAAGAAGTGCATGGGCATTTACAGCACGTTCGGCAGGCAGAATGGCCAAGGAAGACAGTGGTGCATACGCCATGACCACGAGTAGCATGACAATGGAGGTGATGGCAGTGACCAAGGCATTCAAATGGTTAGAGTCACAAGACTACATCCACGCATGTATACTGAGTGATTCGATGAGCATGATAAAAAAAGTGGAGGCGGGCTTTGTACGCATGCAATGGGTAGAGTCGTTGCAGAAATCCAAAATACGTAAGGTCACCTTTGTCTATGTCCCTGGACATGCGGGAGTGCGGGGAAATGAGAGAGCGGACAGGTTGGCTAGCTGCGCTGTCGTTGAGGACGGGCAACCGATGGATCGGGCGGACATCATCAATGCACTCCGAGATGTGGGAAGAGCACGGGACTTCGACAAACACAGATCAACGTCGCTTCTTCGGATGATGGAAATGGGAGTTAAGATGGGCACAGCCAGAAATGAGAAACTTGGTGGCCGTGTAAGAAGACTTATCAACCAACATAGAACTGGAGTCGTCAGTCGCTGGACACTGAGGGAATTGCTGAGGAGGGGATCTGAGCACCTATGGACATGTTCGGAGTGCAATGATGATGACCCGCATATAACTCAATAACTCAATAACTCAATATTTAAAAGAATTAGTACATGTGTGAGTGTATTAGGGGATGTTTAAATGGATGAATCAATGCGCGAGATTGTGTTTATCTGTATAAGATTATCAGATGGGTGACATTGTGGGTGTTTAATTTAGAAAATAGATGGATAAGGGCATATTTTAATGAGATGGCAAATGATGGTGTGAATTAGTGAACGTGTTAGAGACTAACTAGATGGAAGTGAGTGAAACGATTCACAGCTGTCTGACAGCGATATTTAAGTTATCTGTCATCTGAATGACGCTCTGCGTACCGTTTTTGTTTGCCTTCCACTTATTTTATAATGTTCCTGACTCGAAATCCCACCTGAATAATTTTAATTCTACAAAGTTCCCATATCTGTTGTCTGGCATATTCCATTACAGTAGATTATCATTTGAGATGATTTTTCTATTACATATTATCAATTATACCGGTTCCCGATTCTCATAAAGAAACATTGTTTTCTCAATGGCAGTGACGTCACTATCTATCTTCACCATCGAGTCGCGAGATTTATCTGAGGACGCCTTATTTGCATACATGAAATCATCTTAAATACATATTTCGTAAGGAATGGTGGCTTCGCTTTGTTTAACATTTCTGGCAATAGTAGTGTGTTGTACATTATTTTTGTCCTTAAAGGTTTTGTTTCATTACGTTATGGTTTGTTCTGTGAAATATGTATTTCAACATTGTTAGCAAGCAATACATGTTAACGGGCAAAGAGACGTACACGGTCTCTATCCTCAAAAACTGTGATCATAGTCTGACTTTGGTTTTGATTTACATCTTTTGTGAGATTTACGGTGTTATTAATAAAGTATGATCTGACAACTGATAATATATACACGATTTGATATGTAAACTACATTTTTATGATTATCGACGTTAATTGACGGTCTTCAAAGCTATACTTACAGGTCACTTCGGCGAAAACTTCTTTTTGCTTTACAGTCTGTTTTCATTTTGAGTGTCAGCTTGGAGATTATTTTGCTGTCTCTTCTCATCACATTGCCAACACAGGACCATTTTCGTATCTTGATTATAGATTATAGATTTAGGTGCTTTGTCATTTCTCTTGTTTCTGCACTAGTCCTGAATTCATTCCCTTGTATACAAAGTACTGTCCTGAGGTATTTGAATTCTCATGTATCCAGTTTATTTTCTATTTATTTAGATGTTTCCGAAGTTCTCCAAGGCATAAGTAGAACTGTGCAATACATTTGTTATTAAAATCTCTATTTTTGTACTTAGTATTTTTGATTTACATAATTTATCAAGGTTGTTGCTGCCTTTTCTTATTCTCATTATAATTTCTTTATTCTTAATATATGCAGCTTCCAAGATACACACAATTATTTACTTCTGCCACTGTTTTTCCTTCATGGCTCAACTGTTATAACGTACTCTGTATTTATTTATCATTTCAATTTTCGCATATCTGATATAAATATTATTATAATAATATAACTATATTTGCTTCATATGTGATTATGGTGATACCAGTTGATTATAGTATGTTGTGTGTACACAGTTCCTTATAATACTGTTTTTTTAAATTAGTAGAACTCTAGAAAGTGACGCAAACTAGCCGTATCATACTTGAGAAAGTGAATGTCAGAACAGTTGGTCAACATTAGACTCTAATGTCAATGAGAAGGATTGTTGTAAAGTTTGTGTTTATTATTTCAAAACATGTTTTAAATAAAACCGGTGCTAGTTCCTATATTATACTTTCAAGTCATTTCATGGTAAGCCAGTCTGTCAATGAATGATGATTTCGTCTGACGAAGGACAGCTCAGTTGCCTTCACTAGCAGTGCTAATATAATGCTTTTTGTCGTTAGACGTCTGACGTGATTGCTACGATGGGGACCTCAGCTGTCTTTATTTGCTTGGATATCCGATGGGATGTTAATAAGGCCGATTCAACTGGCACCGTCGGTGGAGGAATTATAAGAAAAAAGAAAGTACCCCCGCCATGCCACGTGGCGTATATGGAATATGGTGTTAGTGACCATAAATTTTACAGACCTTCGGCACATGCTTTTTGGGGTAATGTGGTCAGTATTACGCCCGTGCCGCTTTACTTTCCACAAAAAACCGGTACCCATTAAAGGCTGGGTGAACCCGGAAGCCGTCGAGTCGATTGGGATGGAATCCTACCTCTTGTCCTTTGCAGTCCATTTCACTAACCACTGAGCTATTGTGGCTCCCAGGTTGAGGAATTATATGGATTTCCATTATTGTGGAGTGATCCGTGGCCATCGAATAAGTATCATGATGTGCCATACCAGTTGGCGTAGGCGATTATGCCATTTAACAATCTTCTATCTACAGTGCATCGTATCAGTTATGTTGCTGAGTTTTTTCCATGCCATGGCACCAAGCTATCCAGTATTTTCTCTCTTTGTCGCCTGCGATCTCTCATTCCTTTTATTGTGCACGTGGTAACCACGTATTCCAGTTTTCTTCCTCTTTAGATGTGTACGTAAAATGTTGATTGTTTATTCATGATGTTTCTTTTAGGAGCTCGCTTTTTGTGTTGGATTATTTTAGAATTTCCGCATTATTTTTTTTTAGCTGTCCAGGGAACTTTAAATATTCTTCTGAGAAATTCCAACTCTGTGGCCTCTAATCGTGTTTTCATTTGTTTGTCTACTGTCTACGATTCGCTTCCATAGGTCAGAATTAGTTCTATATAGCACCGATGACCTCTCTTTCTCACTTCTATTGACATAGATTTGTTGCATAAGATATTATTCCTATTCTGAAATGCTGTTTTGGCATCAGCTATTCTGCTTTTTATTTATTTGGTGCATCTTCCATCTGATGTCATTTTTGTTCCCAAGTATTTGACGCGTTGCACATGTTTCAGATATATCCTGCTCATGTTTATGCTCCATGATGGTGATGGTTGTTTCTTCGATATGACCATTACTTCTGTTTTCTTGCGATTCAGACTGAGACCTTTTTTGTTGCATTCCTTTACTATTGTGTCTAAAATTTCTTGTAGTTCATACTATGTCTCTGCTATTAAGACTGTGACATCAGAATATCGAAAATTATTTATGCTTTGACCGTTGATAACAATTCCTTTTTTGGGATTGATCTCATGATATGTTCGCTGTAAAGTGAAAACAAATCTGGCAACAGAACACAGCCTTGTCTGTCTCCGTGTTTTATATATTGGAATTGTCCTGTTTGGTTGCTAAATAGTATATTTGCTGTTTGTTGCCAGTATATGTTTTTTTAATGATTCGCAAATCCTTGCCATCAATGTTTAATTTCTCCAGCATATTTATTATTTCAACATGCTTCACTTTGTCAAATGCTTGTGTGTCATCAAGCACATATATATATATATGTATATATATATATATATATATCTTTCTTTAACACTATAGCTCTTAATATCAATGTTCTTAAGATGTATATTGCATTACTGATGTCCTTTCCTTCAACAAATCCACATTGTTCCTCGCTTATTTCTGGTTTTATTATGTTTCTTACATGTCTCACCATGTTTCTTAGTAATATTTTCGTCATATGGCTTATGAGACTAATAGTGATATGGTCTTCACAATCAGTGGCAACTGACTTCTTCGGTATGCCTACAAAGATATATTTTAGTAGATCTTCGGGTATTGTGTCCAGTGTTATATATGCCACTGAGTAGTTTCGTTATGGCTTGTACTCCCAACTCTCCTAATGCATGTATCGCTTCGTTTGTTATATTGTCGGGACCTGGAGATTTGCATCCTTTCATGTGTTGAATTGCCTCCTCCACTCCACCCCTGTGTCTTTGTTTAAGTTGCTTAGCTCTGATCTTTCAATATCGTAGAGTTGACTGATATATTCTGTCCATCGTTTCCATGGTCTTCTCCTATCCCATTATTATATTTCCTTCCATTGATTTCACACATCCTGAAACTTTGACTTCTTTTCTTTCTATTAATTCATTTAACTGATTGTGCATACATTTTGAGACTTTCTTTTGTTGTTTTTTTTTTCCATTTCTTCACATTTCTGCTTTAATCATCATTCATTGGTTCTCTGCAATTGTTCTGGATCTCTTTGTGCAAAATTGTGTATGTCCGTTCTTCTTTCTTATGTTTTCATTTTTTGTCCATTAGTTCTAATGTTTCTTCTACCTTTCATTTTTTTTGTCGAGTATTTTAGTCACTGGCATTACTTCTTTTGATGTTTGTTGAATCGATTGTTTGAGCATTGCCAATGTTCCTCGATGTCATGTATTTTCTCAATAGCATTACATCTATTTTGTATTTTCGTACAGTACGTATCACTCATCTGTCTATGTACTCTAACCATATGTAGTTCTATTTGATTCATATTTCTTGGGAACTTTTGTGTCTTCCGCAGTTTATTTTCTAATCTTTCCAAATACTGGAACATGGTCCCTATTGCAATCTGCTCCTGGCCTTGTTTCTTCTAGATGTTAGCCCATTCTTGAATCTTCTCTGCACTAGTTTAAAATCAGTTTGATTGTGTACTTTTTATTCCGGGCTTATGTCCAAAGTCTTCTAATGTGCTGTTTGAACCAGGTGTTAACTATAATCATTCCATGTGTTTTTCCCCAATTTATCGATCTATTATATCTGTCATTCGTCTTTCCAGGGTCATTTCCCCAGTCACATTTTGCACTTTTGCTGCCCCTACCTTTACATTTAAAATCCCCTAATATAATATTTATTTCTTTGAATTTACACTGTTCCATGGTCATGTCTAGCTCGTTGTAAAAAAAGCGTCAATGTCGTTTTCTTCGCTATTCTGTATTAGTACATAAGCTTGAATTATGTTGATATCCGTTGGTCTACCTCTCAATTTTACTAACAGGATTCTATCTGATACTGGCCAAATCATTTCACTGTTTTGCTTCTTTCTCTATCTAGCTTGATGCCAACTCCTCTGGCTTAACATAACCCTGATTAGGGGGGGGAGGGGGGGGACTAAACGGGAGCTCCACCTTTGCCCACGGGTGTCCCGAGACACTGTTCCGACTAGCGGCGGAAAGGAGATGTCTTACTTCTCCTTTGGTAGGGCAGAACTTGACCCAACTCACTCACAAATAAGTATAATAATAATAATAATTATTATTATTATTATTACTTGTATTGTAACATATAACATGCATTACTTTCGCCGGTTTATTTTACAAATACCTTATTCTGGTTGAAATATGTATTTTTACTTAGTATGCTGTTGATTCTGTAAAATAGAACATTCATCACACTATGAACAATACATTGTTTATAAAAAATGTTATTTTTCTTGATTTGTTGTTTGTATAGTCTTTGCATGCAACATTCTTTGTTGAAGTTGATATCATATTGATGTGTTCTTTCGTTTGATGAATGGCAAGTATGTCAGCGTTGCAGAGGTATGGTACACCACAAGTTGTTCATTCAATGGAATGGGATAAAGTAGTTTCAGTATTTGTAAATAGAAAAACAAACCCCGAAGAAACTAATCCCAAAATCAGGAAGTCACATAGTGCTTACTGCTCCTAGCCGTCTAGGTCCCATACCATTCCTTTCAACGGCTGCCGACCAGTATGTTGGAATTACAATTTTAAAATTTTGTTTAATAATATATCCCCGATGACTTGTTTAAATTCATGTTTATTCCCATTGTCCGTCCTATTAAAGAAATAAATAGTGGCTGGGCGTGAAAATCTTTGCAACTAACCGCCTCATGATTCGTGTTGCAAATATACTGCTACATATAACATTGAAGAGTCATGAATATTATCAGACATGAACGTTCTGAAATACAAAGTGATTTTGTAGAGGGGAAAGGACAAGCAAACGCTAAATGTATCATATGGGCATTGATGGAACAGATATGTACCCTTACGACACTAAACTATTGTACTACTTTTAGCAAAGTAACACACACATACATACTACCAACATTGTTAACAGACATAAATGTAATGGGGAATGATCTAAGAATCGTCAAGAAAATATTCAGGAAACAATCAGTGTAAAGAGTTAACCAAGTGGGAGAATATCAGAATTTACCCATAGGGCGTACAATAAGTATGTATATTAATGTAATAAAGACATACATTTTTTTTTGCGTTCGCCAGCTTTCATCTCTGGTGAAGTCTCTAGAGACTAGGAACTGAATTTTGCCTGTCAGTCTGTTTTTCCCTGGCAGCCGTGTGCACAGGGGTCCCTCGCCGAAGAGGGAGATAACATCGACTTTGGTGGTACGCATATTTTTTTAATCCGTTGATGGGTTATTGATGTTTCAAGTAGGGCCTCGCTGCTGAGACCAGAGGTGGTTGTCGCAGAGAAATCACAAATACAAATCCCAAATGGTTCAGGTGGGGTTTGAACTCACAATCTCTCTAATCCAGACTGGTGTCTTGTCTCGACACAAAACAGTCCCACGCGAATCATTATATATACATGATATATGCATGGGATAACAGTAAAAAAAGGAGAGGGGTTTTAATTTTAACAACATAAGATACGCAGGTAAAATCTTCATTCATGAAGTGATTATGGGTATGAAAGGCTTCGGTATCACTGCTAACGAATTGAAATCCATAATTGCTCTACCGTCCGTGCCAGTGGAATCACCTGAATTACTATCTCATCTCCCAACTAAAAAAAGGTAGCTGCAATTCATAAATTGATACAGTCCATGAAAGTAAAAAAAAAAACTCAAATAAAGGAGAAGAAAGTAAATGAAAACAGAAAGAATTAGCGATGCCTACAAAAATCAATGGTTCCTGAAGTGCAATATATAAGTTAACAATAACAAACTCAGAGACAGGTAAATTGTTTTAAATATCTGGGCACACAATTAAACATCAGATAGCAGGTGCTCTTCTGTAAAGAAATGTGGAATCGTTCTGGGCACTGCTACGTCGAACGGGTGTTGTTGTATTGTTGAGGACAGTGTGGTATGGGCAGTAATAAAGAGATACATTGTCGGGTAAATAGTTCATATGTGGTTTTTAGATGCATATTAAATGTATAGGAGTACAGCGTAAAAATCCAACGAGGAGGTACTAAAAGAGTTACATTAAAGATATGAAGAACATTAAAAACATTAGGAGAAGGAAATCCTTATTTGTAACGAAGACGTTGGTTGCAGTACTTAGAACCAACAGGAACAAAAATAAAGGCAGAAGAAATAGAGGTAGACAAAGGGAAATGACGTTGGAGAGTAGCGTGCACGGGAGAAGATCACTGGTGGAATTGTTACATCTTACAGAATCGAGGGTTATTGGGGAACATGACATTCACCGTCTCTTTGGTTTTCACTAGTTATACGGAGTTGGTGAAATTGAGCTGAAGTTATCTTCGGTACGTTCGCTATGAGACAATGCGCTGAGGGAGACCTAAACACCCTGGAGTTTGTTGTGCACTGAAGATCAACCGTAGACTACATTAAACTGAACTATCATTTTTTCTCTCTGTGACCTCTTTATATATATTCTAACCAGGATTTGTTAAAGTTGTTCCGTATTCGCCCTTTTAATATTAAAGCAATTGACAATGCTTGTTTCACTCTTCTTATTTTCTTCCTCTTCTACTTCTACTTCTACTACTTCTTCCTTCCTTCCTCATTTGCCTTTAAGTGTCGAGGGAAAACAATGATATGTGGTATTTATTTTCTGTGTGTCTCTGATGCACTTATGGATCATAGTGTTTCTAATATTCCGTCAACCCAGCTTGTTCGTGGTCGTTCCCTGGATCTGGTATTCACTCAACACTTGTTGAAGGCTTGTTGTGTTGGCCTAACTATTGCATTTGCTTTTTCTATATTCTATGGCGGTGGTATTTCAAGATTTTTTCTCAGTTTTTGGTTACACATTTCATCTTTCAGGCTGTTTCATGTCATTTGTCTAACACATTTCATCTCACTAGAGGTTATTTTACATAATATTATTGCATCTATGGTCCAGGACTGACATTGGTAGCACAATGTTGGAGTAATTATTGTTTTGTAGAGTACCCGTTTTGCCTCTATAGTTATTTTCTTGTTGGACAATAGTGGTGATACCTGTCCAATGATTTGACGAATGTTGTTGCATCTTTATGCTGTATTTTGTTACTGTGCTGTTGAGTCTATTTACAAATGTAACAGTGATTAGAATAATTAATAAAGGAAACAAGTGTGGTCTTCAACATTCAGGTTGTAGGTCTACTAAAACGTTTTATATAAGTTTACTAGCAGATTGGCTAAGAATATTATTTGTTAAATATCTCCGTTTATAATTGTGAAGGTAATACTATTTAAACTCACGTCTCTTCGTAGCTTATAAAGCTGGGGCAAGTACTACAGTGGGTAAGTGCAGTGGCATTGTGCTACACGTGGCATGAATGCAAATAAAAATGTACACAATTAAAAATTGTACACTTTGTTATATTTATATTTTTTTTCAAGCTATATAACCTTGTTATCAGTGTGTACAACTGTTCAAGTAAGTATAGATTCCCTCCATGCATCTCTTGGCGTATGCGGAATATGGTGTTAGTGACCATATTTTTCTATTAGCACGGAACATTTTTTTTTTTAATTATATGGTTGGTGTCAAACCTTACTTCTCATAAAAAAATATGTGTATATATATTTACAGGTTGAGCCTTGTTGTCCGAAAAGAACAATCCACAACCACTATGGGGGGGGGGGAGGTGCTATTTACATATGGCTCTTTCATATTATTGTGTTCCTTCTGCACACATTCATAAGAATGCAACGAAAGTAGGGACAAGGAAGGCGATAACTATAAATCTGGTATAGAAACTTCATGAAATAGGTCAACATCGGAGCGTCAGAGCATGTCTTCAGCACAATAAAACATTATTGATATATTTATGTTTAAGATGTAACCAACAATTAACAACTGCATAAGGTAAACAATAATGCAAGAGACCTGTAATAATTCATGATCCGTAGCGCAGTAGACAAGGTAATAACATCGAATCGCTTAGACAAGGTTATTGAGTTATTTGCGGGTCATCAGCATTGCACTCCGAACATGTCCATATATGCTCAGATCCCCTCCTCATTAAGTCCCGCAGTGTCCAGCGACCGACGACACCAGTTCTGTATGTAGTTTGATAAGTCTTCTTACACGCCCACAAAGTTTCTCATTAATGGTTATGTCCATATTAACTTCCAACTCCATGATCCGAAGAAGTGGCGTGTATCTGTGTTTGTCGAAGTCATGTGCCCTTTCCACATCTCGGAGGGCATTGATGATGTCAGCACGATCCATTGGTTGCCCGTCCTCAACGACAGCGCAGCTAGCTAACCTGTCCGCTCTTTCATTTCCCCGTACTCCCGCATGTCCAGGGACATAGACAAAATGACATTACGTATTTTGGACTTCTGCAATGACTCTACCCATTGTATGCGTACAGAGCCCGCCTCCACATATTTTATCATACTCATCAAATCACTCTGTATATATGCGTGGGTGTAGTCTTATGACTCTAACCATTTGAATGCATTGGTCACTGCCATCACCTCCATTGTCATGCTACACGTGATCATGACGTATACACCACTGTCTTCTTTGACTATTCTGCCTGTCGAGCGTGCTGTAAATGCCCATGCACTTCTTTGGTGTGGTATTGCAGTTCCGTCTGAATAGATGACTGCATCTTTCTCATCGCAGATATGACCTCCGCATTAACCATGACTGAGTTATGTTTCCTACTTTTCCTGTCACATATGACAATACACGAGACAGTCCCCTTTCATGACTTAGGCACCGGTATCCACCCCTCGCCAACGTTGATATTGGTAAGCCCACATACCTGTTTGATGACATCTTCTGCTCGGCCCATCTATGATTTGCCTCTTTTTAGACTGGTACCTTTCCCTGTCTTGAGCTCGTGGCGCAATGGGTGCTCTTTATCTGTACTAATCTTCAGGCATGCTCGTGCTCTCCAGATCTTGATTCTGTCATCCATGGTTGGAAAGTCAAGAAGATATCTCATTGCTACACATGGAGTGTCCCTTGTACATTCCAAGATAATGAGAATGGCTTCATTCCGTATTTTCTCCAAGACTATCAATTTGAGTCGCATTAACGGTAAGAATTGCCAGGGCATACTCGATTGGTGCGAGGGCTAATCCCTGGAACAGAATAGTAAGTAGCCTCCAATCGATGTTGGCAACAGCCACGACCTTCAAGGCTGCTAATCCTTTGCGGGATTTTGTTATCACATTGTTGACGTGGTCCCCAAAACAGGCTGAAATCAAACTTAACTCCGCGGTATGCCATCAACTTGTCCCTGGCCACATCATCATCTCCCATTCGTACTACCGGTGTGTCCGTTTTAACGATATGATTATTAAGGGAGAACCATGAAACTGATGCATGATTAGGATTAACCAAGGCACCTTAAACTCCACACCAAGAAGAAATGCGATCGAGTTCGTCTTGCATTGTAGAGGTCATCCCCCGTTTGCCTCTTCCTTGTCGATATACCAGAATATCATCAGCAAAAGTAATGCTTCTTCCCATCCCGTCCAGTTGTTATTCCGTGATCATTATTGTGTACACGTTAAATAAAACTGGTGACAATGGTGAACCTTGTGGCAGCCCTGGACAAATGGATGTTGGCTTGGAAGACCAACTCCCACATCTGAATATCACCTTCCTCCGAAACAGTGCCGCAGCTATTCATCTAATGAGGAAGGGGTGCACCGCCAGTTTGAGGAGCATATGCATGAGTTAATGGTACTCTGTTGTATGCATCCTCCAGGTCTATAGCAGCAGCACATCATGTCTCATCTCGTCTGTGGAAGCCTTTGAAGAAGTCATAGCCAAAGACTGCCGCATTGATCCTTGCCTCTTGGTTATATCTATAACCTCCGAGTATGTGTGGAAATGCGCGTTTCTGTTCAATGTGACATGTGATGTTAGACAAGGTAATAACATGTAATGGCTTAGACAAGGTTATAACATTAAATAGCTTAGGCAATGTAATAACATTGAATGGCTTAGACAAGGTAATACCATTGAATGGCTTAGACAAGGTAAGAACATTGAATGGCTTAGACAAGATAACAACATTTAATGGCTTAGATAAGGTAGTAACATTGCGTTGCTTAGACAATATAATAACATTGAGTGGCGTAGACAAGATAATAACATTGAATGGCTTAGACAAGATAATAACATTGAATGGCTTAGACAAGATAATAACATTGAATGGCTTTGACAAGGTAATACCATTGAATGGCTTAGACAAGGTAATAACATTGAATGACTTAGACAAGGTTATACCATTGAATGGCTTTGACAAGGTAATAATATCGAATGGCTTAGACATGGTAATAACATTGAATGGCTTAGACAAGGTAATAACATTGAATGGCGTAGACATGATAATAACATTGGATGGCTTAGATAAGGTAATAACATTTAAAGGCTTAGACAAGATAATAACATCGAATGGCTTCATCATCATCATTTATCAAGTACCGGGCCTACTGGCGTAGGTGATCGTGTCTCTCCAACAACTTTCGATTTCGGCAGCTATTTATCATCTCTGTTGTTGAACTTCTGCCAAGCCATTCTCTTAAGCTGTCTGTTATTTTCTCTCTTTGCTTTCCTCTATCTTTCGTCCTTCAATTTTTCCAGTTGTTACAATATATTCCAGTTGTTCTCTTCTCATTACACGGCCAAACAATGATGATTGTTTCTTCCTAATATTGGAAATAATTAGCTCTCTTTTTGCTTTGACCTCTCTCAGAACATATTCATTTCTCTTATTAGCTGTCCTCTGTACTCTCAACATTCTTCTGTAAAACCACATTTCTACAGACTCCAATGATTTTCTTGTCCGGTTAGCGCAATCGATAGGCGGTTGGCTTACCACGGCAACAGCCGGGGTTCGTAATCCTGGCGAGGACACCTGGGTTTTACTAATTCCCTAAAAATTAGTAGGAGCCGCGATAGCTCAGTGGTTAGTGAACTGGACTACTACGGACAAGGGGTAGGGTTCGATCCCAACCGACGGCTCCGGGTTCACCCAGCCTTAAATGGGTACCGGATTTTTTCTAGGAAAGTAAAAGCAGCACGGGCGTAATACCGACCACATTACCCCAAAAATCATGTGCTGAAGGTCTGTAAAATATAGGGTCACTAACACCATATTTCCCTATACGCCACTTGGCGTGACGGGGGGTACTTTACTTTACTTTTACAATGATTTTCTTGTTTGTTGTCCTATTGTCCATGATTCGCATCCATATGTTGAGACTGGCTCTACGGAACATTTAAGAACTATTTTTCTTGTTTCTATTGTCAAAAATGGATTGCATAGTATCTTCCTAATTTTTTTTGGAAAGCAGCTTTTGCCTGAGCCATTCTGCATCTCACCTCTGTTGTACATCTTCCGTCGGAGTTTAACAAAGTTCCCAACTATTTAAATCCATTTACCTGTTTTAATATTGTTCCACTTGTTTTTATTTTGCACTGAGGCGATGCCTTTTTCTTTGATGTTACAATGACCTCTGTCTTTTTGCTATTAAGGCCGAGTCCTTTATTTTTGCTTTCTTTCACTATGATGTCCAACATTTCTTGTTGACTCACTTTCACTCTTATCGATTAAAACTGTATCATCAGCATACCTTAGTTTATTTATATTATGACCTCCAATTGTTATTCCAGGCATGCCCCTTATGGATCTTAAAATAATCTCCCTATAAATATTAAACAAATATGGCGACAGCACGCAATCTTGTCTAACACCCTGTTTTATTTGTTGAAACATTCCAAATTGGTTTCCAGTTCTTATTGCCGCTGATTGTTGCCAGTACATGTTCTTTATTATTCTTAGATCGTTGTTGTCTACGTTTATGCTTTCTAAAATGTTGATTATTTCTTGGTGCTTTACTTTGTCAAATGCCTTGGTGTAATCTATGAAACATAGGTATAGATTAGTTTTCATCTCTATGTCTCTTTCTACTAAAGATCTTATGATTTAAATGGCATTGCTTGTTCCTTTATCTCTAACAAAACCACACTGTTCATCGCTAATTTCTGGACTGATTTTGTTTCGCACTCTTCGCATGATGATTCTTAGTAATATCTTAGTCATATGACACATATTGTGCGATGATCATCGCATTCAATCGCACCCGATTTCTTTGCTAGGGCTATGAATATTGATTTGAGCATGTCGTCTGGTATATATCCGCTGTTGTAGATATTATTCAATATTTTTGTTATTATTTATATTCCAAAATCACCCATGGCTTCAATCTCATCTTTAGTAATATTATCAGGTCTAGGAGCATTGCCTGCTTTCATATTCCGCAAGGCATCTTCCACTTCTTCTCTGAGTATCTATTGTCCTTCTCCATTATCCTTTATATTTACTTCCGTTCGTTCATCATTATAAAGGTCCTTAATGTATTCTATCCATCGTTCCCTTCTGTTTTCTTGAACAATCAACAGTTCTCCCTCCTTTGATCTTAGACATCCATTTTTTATTGCGTTTTTCTTTATGTTAATTCCTCAATTTGTTTGTATATAGCTTTAGCATCTCCTTTTTGTTGCATTTCAATCTATTTGCATCTCTCTTTTTGCCATGCGTCTTTTGCTTCATTACATTTTACTACAATTTCTTTATTTAATATATTATACTCATCTTTATTTTCTTTATTTCTTCATCTTGTATCCATTAGCTGCAAAATGTCGTCTGTCATCCATTTCCTTCTTGAATTTGTCCTCACTGGTGGTATGAACTCTTTTGATGTTTGTTGCATTGATTCTTTGAGCATTTCCCATTGTTCATCAATGCTTTGTATCTTCTCTATTGCATTGTACCGGTTCTGAATTGTGATTTTATATTTGTCTTACAGCTTCTTGTCTGATTTTAATAAATCTAAATTTAAGTTTATGTTAACTGAGGCTCGTTTTGTTGTTTTTAATTTTACTCTAAGCTTTCCAACAACTGGTACATGATCACTATTTCAATCTGCCCCTGCTCTAGTTTTCACACACACCAGACTGTTTCTAAATCTATTGCTGATCATTATGTAAGGAATTTGATTATGTGCATTGTCACCTGGGCTTGTCCATGTCCACAGACGTCTTGGATGTTGCTTAAACCAGGTGTTTCCTATCATCATGTTGTGTGTTCTTGCCCAGTCAATAAGTTTCTCACCTCTTTCATTCCTCTCGCCTAAGCCATAATGACCAACTACTTCCTCAACTCATTCCTTTCCTACTTTTGCGTTAAAATCCCCTAGAACTATGGTGTTTTCATGTGGTTTGCATTAATGAAGTGCCTCGTTTAACTCGGTGTAACATTTATCAATTGTTTCCACTAGACTGCTGTTGGTGCATAAACTTGTATACGATTTATGTCTATTGGCTTTCCATTCAATTTCACTATAAGGACTGTCAGATATTGGGTAAAAGCCTTTCACTGTTCTTGCTCTTTCTGCATCTGTAGGATGATACCTACTCCTCTTTGGTGTTCAGTACCTCCAGAATAGATTATTGTATGTTTATCAGAATAGATCTCCCCTGATCCGGTGTATTTCATTTCACAAAGTCCCGGTGATTGTAAACCTATTCTTTTCATTTCTTGTATGATGTTTTCTAGTTTACCCTTCTGCATGAGTGTTCTCACATTCCAAGTACCTATCTTTATAGTTTGTTGTATCTTTATTTTGTTTACAGTAGCTTGATGACGATCAGGTATCACCTGTAGGACATGATGTCCCCTACCGAACGAGGATGTTCCATTAGAATCCCCCTTCACGTTGTTGTCGTTATTTTTATTGTTGTGGCGATTCATGATTGTACAAAGAAATTACGACGGTGGTTTTCTGTTGCCTTCCGTCGGTTTGTTTACGGTTGGCTCCACTAGCCTTTGACTAAAATGTCTCACCCACAAGGCAGTGGGATTGTTTTTTTGTCGGGGTACCCTCCCTTAGCCTTTTACTCTCCCGAGCTTACCTGCAAGGCCGCGGGGCAGCCACAGGTTGTACTGTTTACTGTATACAGTAGCAGGTAAAATTACTTGACCTGAAAAAGGTCAGGTCGAATGGCTTAGACAAGTTAATAACATTGAATGGCTTAGGCAATATAATAACATTGAATGGCTTAGATTGCTTGCGTTGTTCAACTAATAGCACACAAACGGTACTATAGCAATGTCTGGAAAGCTGACTTACATTCGACCATGAGTTACATAACATTTACCGTCAGTGACTGTGGCATCCATGATGTATAGGGAGGGAAACTGTATCTGATAGGGACATGCCAACAGAAATAAAATATATATTAACGTGTTCTGTCACATGTGCATCTTTTTTTAAAAAAATGAAAACTTTGAATTAAAACTTGCGTAACAACTCTTCAAATGTATCGACGACGTACACTATCATCTTGTGCTACACTGTGAAGTCAGTTTGATATAAAGTGGTCAAGCTGTGTTGCGTTTATAGGAAGTGAAAGGTGATATGAGATTACTCCTCTGTGGGAAAAAAAAATTTCACTTCATCGATTGATCGTTAAATACATATTTACTGGTTAGCCAAATTGACATATCCCCATATATCTGCACGCATATAAATATTATCAGCTTAAATAGTCAATAGTAAATGTACAGATTTTCATGAAGACCAGATCTAAGCATTGATTTACAAATTGTAAATGTGACGTCACAAACATTTCCTAACCTCACAGATGTTCTTGACTCCATCATGTAATAGCTATTTGAGGACACATTATTAATTACACGACATTAAGAAGATTTCGATGATAGTATCTTTGAATATTTGCATGTTTTTTTCTCAAGTAAAAATAGTGATGTAGGTACAGCTTTAATTAACAATACATGAGCACATATCATTGTTCACGCACAGCGTAGAATATCTCGCTTATGTGCCGTCTTCGACACGAGAGGGCAATGTATAGAGAAGATGAGATTGTGAAAGAGGAATACACGCTTATATGCCTTATATCCAAGGATGGTGCTCGAAAACTGCAATTATAGGAAACCTTTCTCAATTATATGCAGATTTCGCAGAATTACGGAAGAGCGTCACGAAAGTAGTAATGCATTTTGTAACGACACACTTGTGTTTAAATCATTATCCGCTCTTGTATAGTTAACAATAACTTTATAAAACTTTAAAGAAACAAAGACTAAGAACTCAGAATAGAGGTTTCATAAATTCAACCAGATATAGCAAGGATTGGGGGGAGGGGCCCTCGGTAATCTAGTTGGGAAAACCACCCAACTTTGTTTGATTCCTGCTGGAAGCAGTTTGAGATGTATCCGTGGTTGAAAAAAAAAAATACTCATGCAGTAGACCCAGCCACTGGCAGAAATGGGTACCAGGGTAGTACTCTGGGAAGGTGTGGAATTCCGCCTTGCATCGTGAATTCCGTTGCTTGAAGCGACACTATCCAAAAGTCTCCGAACACTTCTGGAAAGGCGGTCAAGCACATATGGGTGGACACTAACGTGCTAAGACGTCGATTCAAGTCTCGTACTTTACTTTTGCTTTATCTGAAACATCTTCACCAATAGTTAGGACACAGATGAGTAAATGACAAAAGAAAAGTTGTCCATATGTAGTGGCACTTATTGACATTGTAATTCGAGATTATTCAATAAATTTGCATAAAGACGCTTCGGGCTATCTACGAACGATTGATGATAACACAATATTAGGATATTACAATACGTATTCTTAAAGGGAACATATGAATATTCTATTTCAGGCGGATACGTTTGCACACAGTGTAAGTAAGCAAATCTATAATTGACGTTGGAATTAATAGCAACTAAGCTTGTTAAATCAATTTTTCATGATTATGTTTTAGTAATTTTATGACGTATATATTACAACTTTGTTAAATATTTCCCCTGAAGAAGATTACTATATGTGTGATGATAACATTTAGATGTTTATGTCGTGACACAGTGAGTCAACGAAAGGGTACATTCATTTTTACCGTCAGCGTTTACCACCGTGAATAGAAAGAAAAGTTAATGAGAACTGAAACTATGTTAGAATGTAGAATTTAGCCTCAAGTTTTTATTTCTGAACGAATAGTTCCAGAGAAGAAGTATGTTTATAACTCCCGGGAAAATATACACAAATCTCAACAACAGAAAAAAGAAACATTAGACAGTCCGGAACACGATCGAACGCTTTCTCCTCGACACAGCGCCTTGCCACAATAGACTATGCATTACAGTACACTACGAACTAAACAACCTAAAAAACGCTGATATCATTAGCGATGTGTTTCTTGCATGTGTACTCTGGCCAAAGCATATAATTAAGAACACATATTTTTTCAATTTCTGTTCATGATCGCTGTAGTCATTCATTTTTGTTTCTGATGATTTCTTTTTAAGCACGATAGTGGTGAATTCTTATACACTTTTCTTTACTAGTTGTCATTTAGTTGTAACTAGTTTCATTTGAATTGTCTCTAATGTACTGCTCTATCCCTTCTTCCAATAACTTGTGATATGTATTCTTTACTTATATTATGTAGGCACATCGAAGTTCTGTTTGACCCAAAGCTGTTATGTCCAGTGTTGACATGTTTGTATTATTCTTTATTTTTAACAGCAGGGTACTACTTTGAAAATAAGAAACTTTGTTTTTTCATTTTTTTAAAATCGTGCTTTACCTTATATAGACCATGTAGCCACCCCTGTCGTACTACTGATCTAACTTCGAAGTGTTCTGTGTAACCTGCTGCGTTTCTAAATGTGCAGCTGCTATTAATGTAGTCATTTCTATTTAGTTTGGATAGATGTTGGCTTATTCCGTATATTGTTAGTATCACCCACAGTAAGTCTCAGTTTGCTGGATCGAATGTTTTTCCTGGTCAATGAACTTTGTGTACACATTTTGATAGTGTTGCGTCGTCTTTTCTGCTAGCTGTTTTAAAGTAAATTTAACGATACAACATCCTCTATTTTTTTTTCTTCAGATTCCCATTTGAGAATAGCTTAGCTGTAATTCTATCATTAGTTTCAGGTTTTTTTCCCATAATTTTGGCTTATGACTTTTCTACATGGCTGAGAAGCTATATACCTCTATATTAAATGCAGTCTCTCTTGCTAAATTTATATTTTCATTATGTGTACGATGATTGCATGTTGCCTGTTTTGAGGGGCTATTTGTTTGTTCCATGCTGTACTGAGTATTCTGCGCAGCCCTGAAAACCTTGTTTCTCCTGCCCCTGCTATTATTTCTATTTGTTTGTTATCTATTCCTGGTGCTGTGTTACTTGGTGTATACTTGATGGGTAAACAAATGGTGGGATGAAAAAGGTGAGTGGCGCTTTGTCTATTACATCATTTACAGTATCGGACACAGACAAGACATAGATAAGGGTGTGTCCAGTCAGGTATATTAACTGGCAAGGTTCACAGTGTCAAATCAACCCCTGATAAGTACATTAACTGTCATCTGAGTGTGGGTGTACCCATGCTTCTAAAAGTATTTAAGTACGTCACGCAGAGGTAGCATTCAACTAAATGCTGAATTTGGATTTTGCGTTTTATCATAAGATGTGTGTAGGCCAGAGTCTCTTCTGTTATGTGCGTAACGTGTAGTGAACTTTCATGTTGTATGTAGCAGGAATCGGATACCTGGGAGGCATGACCCAAGGTGACCCGCCTCCTACCCCTTATACTGTTGAGAAGCAAAAGGACCGAAACAATTACCAAACAGTGCTACTTGTGATGATTAGATTGCCTCCTACAAACAATGCTCTCTGAAAACAGTTTTATGTCACTTAGATAAGTGTTCCCATTTTCCTGAAATGTATTTTTTTCCTTTTTTAAATATGTGTGAATTCATTTTCTAATTAATGTGTTATCTTATTCCAACAATTATAAAAAAAGGTTGATCGTGTGTGGATTTTCCATCAGACTCGTTGTTCTCTAACAACATTTTACTACATGCATATAATGTTTTTTTTTAAATGAAGGATGAGAAGTTAGATAATTCGAAAACATTATGTGAATACAAACACAAGTGATTTTCAAGACACTAGAAGAACTGAAAAAAAAGTGAACCGTAATATATTTATAATTATATGGCTTGTAATAATAATAAATAAATGAGGTGAGAATGTCAATTATTTTTAAAATTAAAAATCGTTCGTTTCTTAGGCTAACAAGAAGCTGACTGAACCATTGATCGTAAGTAATATCATTTAGGTACATTATAAATAAGACAAACTGACATGAATATCAAACCGCCATTGTTATGGATTACAAGATACATTCCACAAACCAATGAGAATGGAATTATATTAACACAAATGTGTTTTGTGAGGCTAAAGCAAGCTAGCAGCAGAGGACGTGACTGGACTCTGGGTGGGTATCTTTTTTAGCACACCCCGCCCGAATAGCCCCCCCCAAGAGGTGCCGCTGTTGTTGCCTCTGGGAGGTCCAACGCACGCGGCTGACTGGCCCACGGCGAGATCTTTTTTCGCCTGGGAGGTCCAACGCACGCGGCTGACTGGCCCACGGGCGCGAAAAGGATACCCCACACACAGTCCAGCCGCGCCTTTTCGCACGCCCGGCCGAATAAGCCCCCCCAGAGGTACCACGCCCCGCCCGAATAAGCCCCCCCAGAGGTGCCGCTGCTGTTGCCTCTGGGAGGTCCAACGCACGCGGCTGACTGGCCCACGGCGAGATCTTTTTTCGCACGCCCCGGCCGAATAAGCCCCCCCCCAGAGGTACCGCTGCTGTTGCATCTGGGAGGTCCAACGCACGCGGCTGACTGGCCCACGGGGCGAAAAAAGATACCCACCCACAGTCCAGCCGCGCCTTTTTTCGCACGCCCCGGCCGAATAAGCCCCCCCCCCGAGGTACCCGCTGCTGTTGCCTCTGGGAGGTCCAACGCACGCGGCTGACTGGCCCACGGGCGCGTATCCAAAGGGCGCGACTGGACTCTGGGTGGGTATCTTTTTCGCACGCCCCGGCCGAAAAAGCCCCCCCAGAGGTACCGCTGCTGTTGCCTCTGGGAGGTCCAACGCACGCGGCTGACTGGCCCACGGGCGCGTATCTTTTGTCTCACGCCCGGCCGAATAAGCCCCCCCCAGAGCTACCCCGCTGGCGCCAGCAAAGGGCGCGACTGGACTGTGGGTGGGTATCTTTTTTCGCACGCCCCCGGCCGAATAAGCCCCCCCAGAGGTACCCGCTGCTGTTGCCTCTGGGAGGTCCAACGCACGCGGCTGACTGGCCCATGGGCGCGTCTGCTGTTGCCTCTGGGAGGTCCAACGCACGCGGCTGACTGGCCCACGGGCGCGTATCTTTTTCGCACGCCCGGCTGAATAGCCCCCCCCAGAGGTACCGCTGCTGTTGCCTCTGGGAGGTCCAACGCACGCGGCTGACTGGCCCACGGGCGCGTATCTTTTGTCTCACGCTCGGCCGAATAAGCCCCCCCAGAGCTACCCCGCTGGCGCCCTCTCGAGTTTAAACGTCTAGCAAGGATTGAAATTGGCAATTAGAGAAATGTGAACCTATGAATATACCAAACTCAACATGTTGCATCATGAGCGAGCACGAATACTCCGAGCTGAATATGAGCGAGAGACGGGTGTTCGCCCCCCTTATCCAAGGTCAGGTCTGGCTCTACAGGATCTGGCAGACAGGCTGGCCCAACATCGGGCGCAGAGCATCTTGGACTGGCCCATCCCAAAGTATGTAAAGAAGAGGCTAGCGAAGCCTCTGATCCCATCGCCCGGGAAGGACCTGCGATTTTATGATCTGGATGTGGTGGTACCTCACCCTATCCCACTCCCAGTGGGAGAGCCGTGGGTTGATCTCATTGCCCAGGCCAAGGAGGAGTTTGAAGTAGACGGTGCCGTTCGCACTTACTCTACATGGTTTGTAGAGAGGGCGGAGGACGACAAAGATGTCTGTACTATGACTGACGAGAGGGCAGCAAGGCTCATTCAATATTTCCCGTGGGGTAGGTCCCTTTGTAAGATCAAATTTCTCAGACGGGCTTGGAACGGCAATGTAGAAGAACCCGAGGAGGAGTGGGTTATCAGAGATAAATTTGACCCGATTAAATTGGAAATCAAAAAGGGGGGTGGTATTGTCGAGTTTTCTCGGGATATGAAGCCTGGCGCGCTAACAGGGATCGACAAGCCGTATTACGAAAAAGGTTATCCAGAGTCGGCGGTCGTGTACGGTCTCTACCAGATCCGAGACCCAGACCCTGCCAATCTAGCACCGCTGCGCGACGGTGACTTGAACTGTGTTGCTCAGAGTGTGATAGCGCACTTTGAAGACGCTCTTCGAGGACAAGGGTTAACACCCACCAGACGGCAAAAAATACGGGATTGGGAGGAACGAGTTCGTAGACCCGGGGCCACGATCAATGATGTGGCTGAACTGGAAAAGATCCTCAAACGAGCCATCATCTTGCGGGACATAGCCGGTGGGATTATATACTGCAGCGGCAAGTATCAAAACGGGCACCGCAACATAGAGCTCATCGTTCACAACGGCCACGCGTGGAGTAAGGACCTACAATTCCCGCTTAGCAGGGAGGTCCACTTCTACGAGGGTGGCATTGTGGACGCCATCAGAGAAGCCACCCAGGGTGCGCCGGTTGCAGTCTGGCTTCTGGGGGGTTCCTCGGAAGGGCGGCTCTCCGTCGACCAGTTTGTTCTTCAAGACGGTCGAACATTTAAGAAGCGTACAGATCACGACAAAATCGTGACGGCTTGTGAACGCCTGGCCAGTGAGGTGTCATTTGATGATACTGACTTGGGTGATCCGGAGTCGCTCGCCAGACGGTGTTTCAGTGACAACCACGCATCCAACCTCGTCGCTGTTAAGAAAAACGGATGGAGGCCGACCCCAGCAAGCATTCTCGGTGATGTGCAAAAGGCTTGCGTGGAACACGGGCACGGTGGGCTCTGGAATTCGATGGACTACACCCTAAAAGATATCGTCTGCATCGACATGAAGGAATGCTACCCCGCCAGCTTCCTAGGCAATGGCGAGGCTGCGCCATGGTTCCAACGGTTTGGACATCCGGGCCACCGCATGACCAGGGTCAGCATCAATGGTCCTCTCCCCACCGACATAGGCACCGGCTTCGCTGAGGTCCAAGAATGGGTGTGGACAGACAACTGTCATCCTGTCATACCTGCCTGGTACGGAAGACATTTCGCGGAAAAGAGGTGGGCCCCGACGCCGCTGCTGGCCTTCTTTGTAGAGACCGGCTTGCTTGTCCATCTCAGAGTCAGAGAGGCCCTGCTGGCCTTCGAGAAGCAGGAAGAGGTCTGGCTGCCAGAAGGTCGCGATGTCCGCTGTGCAATCATCGGCAAATTTACACAAGGGAGGAAAGCTGGCTGCAAAAGGTTGACCCGCAGGCTAGTGACTGACCAGGGGGAGCTCGACTACCTGGTTCGCGACACGATGCAAAGTGGCACTCTGGTCGGAGCTCCAGAGAAATTCCCTCTAGGGTGGATACTTACATATCACGACGGCAGCCAGCCTCAGTACGCGCATCTACGCGCCAGCATGTTGGCCTACGCCCATATCAACCTCGTCACAATGCTGGTCAGATTTGATCCCACAGAGGCCGTCCGGGTCGCCACTGACAGCATATATCTCAAGAAAACGGCGCTGCATAAGCTCGAGGGGGTCGAGGCATACGTGCCGAAAAATAAACCCGTCAAGGCACCCTGCTATTGTAATTGCATTTGGCACCCATCACACAGCAACGAGGGTGCTGTATTACCTCGGTGTGATTGCCAAAAAAGCAAATGTGACAACTGCAAAGAAGGTGGGATGGTGATGCTTCCTCCAACAGTTGGCCCGGCCCAGTGGCGCGACAAGGGCGAGAGGCTGTACGAGCCTAAGGAGCACGCTGCCTACCTTCCAAAGCCCGAGTACATCAGCCAGTATGACACTTACGTCCTGTCAATTATGGAGAATAGCGCAGCGCCACGCTACGACGACCCACTGTCGAGACATCGATTCTGTTACCTGAATGGCGGAGGCGGCTCCGGCAAGACAACGAGAGCGATCGAGCTATTCCGTGAGAGAGATCCCATCGTGTTTACTCATACCCATCGTCTGGCCAAAGAGATGCGGACCAGGGGGGTTAAATCACAGACCTACCATAGCTTCTTCCGTTGGTGTGGGACGCGGAGAGCTAAGGCAACTGCGGAGGACTTAGCGGTGTTGCAGAAAAAATACAAGAGACCTATTACCGTTTGGAAGACAAAAGAGGATTGGACCGCAAGTGATGAGTTGCTGTTAACGATAGATGGTGAGGGGAAGGTTAAACAGTATAACTTCCGGGAATCTATTATCATTTGGCGAATGAAGCTGATTGACAGTGAGGGAGAGGTTATAGAGTTTGTCTCCCGGAAGGTAGGGAAATCTCTCCATGTACCTGGAAGTAATCAGAAAGGTCCGCAGATTGCAGATGTTGACTGGACGCCTGAGCGCATGGGCGACAAATACATTCCCCGTGTCATCATATGGGACGAAGTCTGCACTGTGTCAAAGCCTTTCCTGGAGTTGTTCCTGGGGTGGCTCGATCAACGTGGGGTCCAGGTCATATGTTGCGGTGATCAAGGCCAGCCGCCACCGATCGCTGGTGGCATGCCCCATGACTGGCTACAGGAAACCTGCGGCTACTACGAAGAGATTTCCGTCGACCACAGAGCGAAAGACGAGGAGCTAAAAGCTCTGAAAAGGCGTATCCGGCTTCAGTCTGACAAGGTCCAGTGCAAAGAAATGCGTAGGGCCCTCCCAGGCTGCCTCGAGTGGAATAGGTTTGTTAAAGACTGGACGCCAAGAGATCTTATACTGGTCTCACGCACCAAGGTCCGCGATCGGGCACAGACGCTCTTATTCCAGCGGCATAAGGAGCAGTTCCAAGATGTCCCTGTGCCTCTGCTGTATCACCCCAAGGACAGCAGGAAGCAAAATATTGAGGTCCTCATACCTGGAACAGAAAACAAGGAAGTGCTCGTACTCAACGATGTTGTAGAGGTATCGATAGCTGCAGCTGAGAGTGCTATCACGACTGATGATTGGCGCCTGGGCTATGCCTTGACGATCCATTCTAGCCAGGGTCTTACCATCTCTGACCCACAGAAGGTCTGGATCATTGACGACTGGCTTACGTGGTCCAACCTCGTGTATCTGGCTGTCTCTCGGGTGGAGTATAGTCACCAGCTCAAACGGGTGGGGTGTCCGCCGGCCGAGGCAGCCGCAGATGTAATCGATTTGACAGCACAGTACATGCCTGTGCGCGCAACAATATCGAGGAAGCTTGTTAGTTATAAGAGTCTAGACCAGGCAAAAGGACTTCCTGGGTTTGACCTAAAAGTTGACTACATATTGCAACTTCACGAGGCCCAAAAAAACCATTGCGCTGCATGTAACTGTCTAATGTTGTGGTCGTATCGGCCGGCTGATATGCAGCAGTTTAGCGTCGATCGGCTAGACAACAGCAAGGGCCACTGCGTAGGAAACATACGGCTGACCTGTCTGGACTGCAACCGAAAAAGAGGGGGCGCAGCACTTATCGCCGCCTAGCCGTCCTCCGGACGGGTAAAAGCCTCGCGCAGCGAAGGGATTCAGTCGTCCTCCGGACGGGTAAAAGCCTCGCGCAGCGAAGGGTATATATCATATACATGCATGCCTCGAAATTCTATAACGTCCCCGAGACGAGCACTAGAACTTACTAAGTTATTATCAAGCACACCAGTTAATCTAATATCAGAAGCATTCCAGTCCTGTGGGTACTCTACAGTTTGAATCACTACCCAAAATCGCTCCTCCCCATTACAAACTTTTACGATGTCCCCTGATTTCAATCGCTGAAGCTCTTCATCGGGTGGGGCCCAAAATGTGCCTGGGTGTCGACGATGCATTTCTTGGGCATCTATTAGGAACATTGTTTCTGATGACGCCGTTAGATTACATGAGTCTCCTTGTGTTCAATTGATTGCAAGAATCTTACCTGGAGGAAGCTCTGTCCCCTCAGGAACAATCATCAACTCTTCACGCACAAACCCACGCTGTGGACCATCTTCCAAATAGTATACCGCAGGCTGGCCATTCTGCCGCAATACATTTCGGATCGAATGCAGGGTCACAGACCACACGGGGTCAGTAGCACGTTTTCGACCACCCTCGAGCTCGCCAGGCTGGTACAAATACCGAACCATTGCATCAGACGGGATCAGCGGCTCCTCGAGCCCTACAGGGCGTCCTGGAACGACAGATGAGGGTTGCGCAGTCACTCTCTGAAGTTTAATGGCATCCACAGGCTTCTTACCTGTCAGCCGAGTCGGCTCAGAGTTCAAAGCTCTAATCACCGAGGGCAAGCGGACAACCCATTCTGCAGAGCGCTGAGACGACCCACGAGCAGCAAGCAGCATTTCTTGAGCGTACTGGTGTCCAAACAACCGCTCAGCCAGAGTACGGTTGAAACGTTCCACTATACCTTGGTCTCTATGGAGATCAACATGTCCACGCCGTATTTCAGTCCCATGTTTCGCCATAAGTGATGATACCGAGCCCATGAATTCTCTCCCCGGGTCTACCTGAAGAAGCCTAGGATACACTAGAGGGCTCCGTTGATAAATCCTCTCAAATGCTTTTCCCACCTCTTTTGACTCTTTTGAGGTGAGAGGCTCAGCTTCCTTGTACCGAGAGCCTACATCGACGACGGTCAGGGCGTACTTGTACGTGCGCCGTTTGACTCGGTCATGTGGTAAATATAATAAATCTGCTTGGTGCACTGTGTTTACCTCTGATATATCAAACATTGGACGTGGTATACGTCGAGGGGCTGGCAGATAGATTTGCCATATTGCCTGACGGTTCAACCATTCCCGCGTTATGGACTCAGATACTTTAGCCGCAGCCGCAAGCTTTTTAACAGCCCCAACTCCACGCCAGTACCCATGGGGACTGTAGTATATACGTGATAGCTTACCCTCCATACAGATAGCTATGGTTGCGTACGCCTCCAATACGCGAACGATGTCCCATCCCAAAACGGGATTTGGTCGCCATAATAGCAGTCACCGCGCGTGCGTCCTTCTTCTCCCATTCAGGGACGTCTGACAAAGCAATCTTCGACGAAGCCGCGGCCAGTAGATCATCCGCATGATTCCGTCCGGGGGTATCTTTATGGGCTGCGTAGGCAACGTCGTGGTTTAGACAGTCACGATCAAGACTATTCACACCCCTATAGCCCTGAGAGAGGCGTTTGGCAATCTTGGTAAACGGCCCGCAATATGAGTATTTTCCAGTGTTTTGAAAAGTTCCACCCGGGACATCTTCAGATGGGACCCCTTTGGGGAGACGCATGTGCATCTCGGGCAGAGGTAGGGCATTCATGGCACTGTTAAGAAGACCAGCACCTTCGCTGCGCGAGGAGGCCGCAGAAAGAATTTGGCTCTTTCTAGCACCGCACACCGTGTAAACACCTCTCTTGGCTGGTCGGTTGTTCTTTAGAGTTATAGTCTCCTCATTTGAAGTGGGAGTGTGTTGTTTACAGCGAAGGCAGTACATCTCTTCCTAAATTTATATATAGCTATATATATAGCTATATAGATAGCTATATAGGGGAGTATTATGGAAATCTTAAATTTAGATCTTGATGAATCGAATCGACACGAGCCACAACATAATTGGCTGCTTCCTAGTAGCATCCGTTGTGTAATCTGCGGCCCCTCCGGGTGTGGGAAGACTAACCTGATGCTTAATCTCCTCCTAAGAAAGGGTTTCCTTAAATACAATAGACTGACTATATATAATCTCAAAATCCCTTAGACAAGAGAAATACCAGTGGCTGCAGGACTGGGCGGATGCCATTAAAGCAGTCACTGGGAGAGAGGTAGCCTCGTTTCACAGCATATCAGATGATATCATCCCAGTAGAGAGTCTGAACAAAAACGAACGTAGCATTATGGTATTTGATGACGTTATGTTGGAAAAACAAACCCCCATCGAGAAATACTTCAGCCAAGGCCGTCACGGTGGTGCGGATTCATTCTATCTAACGCAGAATTATTTCAGGATTCCCAAACAAACGATTCGAGATAATTGTAACATGCTTATCATATTTAATCAAGACACGAAAAACTTGCGCGCCATACATGACACCTATGTGTGTGGTGACATGCCTTTCGAAGAATTTCGAAACTTCTTCAGTGCGTGCACGCGCGAGCCGTACGGGTTCTGTTGTATCGATCTGACCAGCCGGGCCTATGATGGTCGGTATCGATGTGGATTTGATCGATTCTACATACCGAAGTCATCTATTTAAAGTAGGGATGAAATCTATTTAAAGTAGGGATGACATCTATTTGAAGTAAGGATGTGGCGCAAAGTAACCGACATGCGCGATCGTACAGCCCTCGTCCGGAACTACCTAGCACTCAGGGACCAGGCTCGGCAACGCCTTCAAACAGAAACACTAGGGGAGTCGTCTCTGCAGGAAGAGGCAGCCAAACTTTTCAAACCAATCACCTCACACCAAGCAGCGGAGATAGGAAAAGTCACAGCCGCAATAGAGCGCTTGCCAGCACCTTCGCTGCGCGAGGCTTTTACCCGTCCGGAGGACACCGACGGCACGTCAAGACAAGCCTACGCACTCCACGGAGCGGCACCGACAGCACGTCAAGACATGCCTCTGCCGGTAGAAGATGCCCCCACGCTATATATTAGTCCCGACCAAGGGTTGGATATTGAAGTGATAAGGCGCCACGGATTTAAGCCCCCCAGCGAACTCAACCTCAGCGACACACAAGTAATCACCAACACCCTCAATGAGGTCAATCGCATCAACCGATATGTACTGGGAGCGGAAAAAAAGCGTAAAGCCACCACAGAAGAAAGAAAGCAGCAATTAACGATGGAAAAGGACGCTCTAAAACAATATAGTGAACGTCTTCGCCTACTAACACAGGGTTACAGGCTCGTCCGATCTAGTGGGGCTACTTCGCTGCGCGAGGCTTTTACCCGTCGGAGGACGCTACAGCTACCGCTACAGCTACCGCTACAGGTAGTGGGTTGAAACTGAAGGGAAACCGGTTTGGATCCCTCACAATCGACCCGCAAGCTTTGCAGGGGGAAAACTGCGGGCGTTCGACAATGGAGACAATATTGTGTTCGAAGCCCCGGCAGATGATTCGCTTTACACTCTCCTCACAAAACGCTTTTTAAAAACGATGCAATATACCCCCGAGGCTGTCAAAACTTTCCAGCGGCTGGCTGAACTTGCGGGCTTGCCTCTCCATGGGCGAAAGAGCAAAAAACACCGGCTGATAAGGTCCTCGCGCAGCGAAGGTGGGGCTTTACAATATTATAAGGACCCAGAGGCGCTCGTTGAAAGGCTACAGCTATTAGCTGCCTCGAAGCGTGCAGGTAATACGGGCCTTGATAATGAAATTTCGGCTATTTTAGACGAGCTCCTTCGCAGTGGCGCGGTTCCTAAGGATTTGATTCTCGAATTGAACAGAAGCCTCCTATAACTGCATACCCCAAATGGAGTTTCAGCTAAAGGGAATTAAAAAGCTTCTTCGCCCTAAAGAGGGTAACTCTTTCGTATTTTCGTCAAACAGCACCGACTGGACAACCACACTTTCTCCGCCCCTCTACCTCGACCCTGACAATAAGTACGAATTATCCTTAGTAAACCTGGAGACATATAACGCTGTCCCCAACATTACAGAAAGTAATAATACTTTCGTCTACAGCCCAGACGCAGGGGTTACCTGGAAGACAATTTCATTACCAGAAGGAAGCTACGAACTCGCTCAAATCAACGATGAGATTCAATGCCAGCTGAAGGGCAGCGGTGATTGGAATTCTGAGACGCAGGCACATAACATAGTTGTAGGAGCAAACAGGGCGACATTACGTGCCAACATCGAGATTACGAACCCTAGCTACAGAGTTGACATGAGCAAATCTACCATTGCGTCGACTCTCGGATTCGAGCGTTTGCTATCCACTACTGGATTCCACACAGGGGACAAACCAGTAGACATTTCAACACTTAGTAGCATACTTGTAAACTGCGATCTAGTCAGTGGTTCCTACCTAAATGGCACCAACCACCCCGTTCTGTACAGCTTCTACCCAGGCGTACAACCTGGATTTAAGATCATTGAGACTCCACACAATTTGGTTTATTTGCCGGTAAGCCAGCGTGGCAGTATTCAAAGAATACGCTTGTGGCTAACGGATCAGAATGGCTCTCAATTGAATCTCCGAGGGGAACGAATTACAGCTAGATTACATCTTCGGCAGATTTGAAGTAAAATTCTTACATTAAACATTTTGACTGACATTATAGAAAATCTTCTAAGCTACCATGTTGATAATTTCGCGGAACGTGGCAGAGGGAAACCGGCGGATGAAAAGACAGCGCTATGTAATCGGAAAAGGCCTGTCGGACTGGATACAACCCGTGGTGCGGGCCATTGGGGGTGTCGGTAAATTCGTTGTGGCAAACAAAGGCGCTATAGCAAATGTAGCGGACGTGGCCGGTAAAGTTGCTAAGGCCGGCGCTACAACCGCAGCCTCAATTAAGCAAATCGCTGACATAGTCCGCAGCAAAGCACGCTCGTCCACGCGAGCCGCTACAGGGCCGGAGAGAGTTATCTCTGAAAAAACCTTAGAGATTCTGCATGGGCTTGCGGCCCCCACGACTGAAGCGGCACGTCAAAATATCAACAGTCGGATAGCAGGCTCGGGTTTTAGGAAAATTCTTTATTAGAAAATAGAATTGTTTCTATATCTGAAGTAAATTTTCTATGGCGGATACACAAGAAATTACCGATGAAATGTTGACTCTTGTAGAGCAGACGCTTGTTGACGAGAGCATCGAGTCGTACGTCTACAAGGAGTATCACCCACAAAACCCCGCCACAATAAACAACAATCAGGATATAGCAATCGAAGTAAACTTCCAAGACGTTTACACACACCCGTCTAAAAGTTTTCTCAATGTTGAAGGGAGGCTAGCATCCGGCACAGAAGTCGACTACACACCTACAACGCTTGTGTCACTCGTGAATAACGCTGTTATGTACATGTTCTCGCGGCTAAGGTACCGGCTCAATGATCAAGATATTGAGAATGTTCTCAACCCTGGCCAAGCCACAACAATTAAGGGCCTGTTGACATATGGAGATGATTTTTCAAAGGCCGAGGGTCTTAACATGTGCTGGCAAAAAGATACCTCAGCGGCGGCTGAATCAGCTAATACTGGGTGGGAGGCCCGACGGCAGCTAGTAGTGGTCAAGCCGAATCCAAGCGGGACGTTTTCGTTCTGCGTCCCGTTAAGCCACCTGTTCGGTTTTTGCGAGGACTACCGCAAGGTGGTTTATGGTTGTAAACATTCGTTGATATTATCTCGTGAATCAGATACCAAAGGTATATTTCGCGATGCTGCGGCGCCTAGAGGGAAAGTCACGCTAACTAAGCTTGCCTGGGTAATACCGCACGTCATGCCTTCTTTGGAGGCTAAGACCAAACTAGTAGAGCAGATAGGCGCTAAAATAAAGGTGCCGATATCTTTTCGAGCTCTTCAATGCGAAAGCTTTGCCGTGCCGGAAGCCAGTTCGTTTACCTGGACTCTCTCCATTACGTCGGGCACTGAAAAACCACGATGGCTTTTGGTGGCTTTCCAAACCAACCGCGATAGCCAGACCAGCAATCCGGCTTGCTTTGACCATGTAAATTTAACTGACATTCATGTGAGGTTAAATACCGATCAGTATCCTGACTCCGAGGAAAAAATGGACTTTGTACAGCGAAAGATTTCCAGGGCTTACAAGAGGTTATGTGACTTTAAGGCAGAATACTATGGTATTGAGGGAAGCGTGTCCTCAAACCAGGTGACTCCGCTCGAATTTGTAGAATTATACCCAATCCACGTCATCGATGTCCGCAGACAGTCGGAGCGGTTGAAAACGGCTGTCCAAACCGTACAGGTCAGGGCGACTTTTGGAAACAACGTGCCAGCAGGAACCATGGCCTACGCAGTGCTCATTAGCGACCGGCTGCTGACGCTAGAGTCTGACGGCACGAAATTTAGCAAATTGTATTAAACAAAAATCTCCATCAATATACAGTATAGGAAAATGAAGTATACTCCTTTTGGGTTAACACTTACGCAGGGGCAGAAAGAATCATTGGCAAAAGCCGCCCATGATGGGGTAGGCGTTACTATTCGGCTGACGGTTGAGCAGCTTCATGGCGACGATACCCTGGGGCTCACTAAGCGCCAAATAGCTCACCTTGAGAAGAAACGCGCCGCCAGTGCTGGGGCCGAGCTCGTTATTTCCAAAACACAGCTAGCGGCTCAAAAAACGGGTGGGTTTCTCCCGTTTTTGCCCTTAATATTAGGCGGGCTCGCTGCAGCGGGGTCGCTAGCAGGAGGTAGTGCGGCTATCGCGAAAGCAGTCGACGATAAAAAAGCGAGTGCTCGAGCCCAGGCTGAGGCCGAACGCCACAATCGTGAGGTTGAGAAACAGCTTGCTGGTGCGGGGTTGTTTCTGGCCCCATCGGCGAGCACGGGGCGCGGCATGTGCCCTAAATGTAAGGGGTCAGGGCTCTACTTGGCGCCCCAAAAAAAGTAGAACCCCTGAGCAATTTTGATATTGAAAAGGCCGGCCGTACCATCCCCCACTTTCGTGGCATGTTTTCGCGAAACACCCTGCCTAACAAGATTTCTCAGAAAGAATGCGGCATAGTTAATCTCGACTCCAGCAGTGGTGGGGGCACCCACTGGGTGGCGTATTACAAAGATGGCCGTACGATTTGTTATTTCGATAGTTTTGGGTTGGATCCCCCCAAGGAACTCGTGGAATATCTGTCCTCCGGACGGGTAAAAGCTTCGCGCAGCGAGGGTCTTCCTATACAGACACAGACGTTCCAACTGCAGAGACCCGAAGAGGTTATCTGCGGCCACCTATGTCTTCGAGTGTTGTGTGAACTCGCAGCTGGAAATGCTTTTAAAAATGTGATCTTACACATAGCTAAACAGAGAGTGTGATGCCTGTGGATAAGTTTTATATGGGACATAGCACCGGCTGTGGAGCGGCGGCGGCCTCGTGGGGCAGCCCAGTCGGCCTCGTACATAGGGCTGGCGATACTATGCTTGGTGACCTATCATTGGGGGGCTTCCAGCTGAAAGCCGTAGGGAACCCTTTAGAGGCTAGCGATGCGGCTACTAAAGAGTATGTGGATACTCGAGATGCTGATCAAAACGCAGCAACCGAAAAATACGTTGACGCCCTCGTTATATCCACAACGGATTTATTAGACGCTAGAGTTCTACAGCTGGATGGATCAAAAGCACCAACCCACGACATTAAGTGGGGTCATCACAAAATATCCGAGCTCGCCGACCCTGAAGCACCCCAAGACGCGGCCACTATGGCATATGTTGAGAACACTATAGAAGATGCCTTGGGGCAACGTTTCGATATATATGCGATTTCCTTGCAATGGAAGTTACCTAGGACCTTATCGATCACCCCGATTGGGGACCCTCAGCTTACACAGGAGCCGAGTAACGAAGGTGACAGAAGGGTAATCCTTGACATAAGAGCGCCTGGGGTCTATAAGATTCAGTTGGCAGGACTGCGCACTGGGAGCCACAAGTCGATTGACATCTCGCTGCATTTAAACCCTCCCCTTGCGTTAGTGTTACAACATACAATAACAGACTATACCTATTTTAACACCTCGGGATTGTTCTGGATAGCACAGCCCTCGTCTCTACAACTAATGATTTCAGTAGTACTCCCATCCGCCAGTGATAACATTAATATACAGGCAACACTCCTCCTTGAAAAACTGCAGTAGTTCGGGTCAATTCAACAAATATATTAGTTTTTAATATTGAATATGCCAGTATTACTACTATGCCAGTAGACAAGTTCTTGCAAGGTTCAAGCAATGAGCACAGACCTAAGGTCTGGGCCACGAGGAATTGCTTCGCCAACCTCGGAGATGTTCGAGGATTCGATGATCCGGGGGCGCGGGAGTGATTTATGGGATGGAGTTAGCCAAAGGAGGCCTTTATCGGCGGGCCGCCATAGAAAGTCATACAAGTGGGTTTGAACCCAATTGGGAGCTCAGGCTGGACCTAGCCATGCGCTATATAGATTTGCAAAGTCCGGCCGAGGGTGGTATTACAAAAGTGGTATGGCTAATGAACGCTGGCAGCATGTTTGTCGGCTATCGCCCGTCCGGCGCAGAGCCGACGACCCTCAATGGGCACGTTAATTCTTACTACCTGGGTCCGAAGGGAGTTAACGTTGCGAAGTTACAGGCTCAAACAACGGTTCCAAGAGACCTAGAAATCTTAAGAAAACCCCCAAAGGGGTCCGTGATATATCTAGAAATTGAGACGGGCAGTATGCTCCCCAGCGCCCCGATCGAGATTTTGCCTGGGGTGTCAATCAAGTGGAAACGCCCCGAAATGACGGGTTTGGTTATAAAAATTGGGGAGGGGAAGGCAGACCTCTCAACGAATGTTAGCGATTTGGAAGCAAACACGGTGTTTGAAAAAATATCCCTTGAATTTATATTCAGTGGATTGTCGTTTTACTTTAAACGGCTACTTTTTAGCCTGACCCCGGTAAGTGATCGCGTTATTGAGCACCTAATTAAACAGATAAAAAGTTCTGCATAAAGCTTTATATACCTGTTCTGCCTGTCTATGTATCCCACACTAGACGCGTCAGTTGATCGGCCTGTCGACCAGTCCTACCGCATTCAAGAGGTTGTCCGCCTGCGAAAATGTTTGGAGGACGAGAGAGATAAACGGACGTCCCTATACAAGAAATATCGGCGCGGTGCTAATAGTCTAGACGGTATTGATACGGCACTGTTTACAGTCACAGCTGGGATGGGCGTTGGCGGTATTGCGCTTCTTTCAACCGTTATCATGGCTCCTGTAGCTCTAGGACTAGAGATTGGGGCCCTAGCTTGTGGCACCTTCGGGGCAGTCAGTAAGCTGGTAGCTCGCCAGCTGAATCTGAAGGCTAAGAAGCACGATGAGATTCGTGTTCTGGCTGAAAGTAAGCTAAACACCATCGCCGGAATTGTATCCACAGCCCTAGAAGACGGCAATATTTCCGATGTGGAATTTAAACTAGTTGTTGCCGAATTTGATAAGTATCGGGCTATGAAGGAAGAGATTCGGTCTAAAACCCGAGAGCTGGATGACGCAGCAAAAAAAGAATGGATGGAGAGAGGGAAAGAGAAAGTAATTGCAGAATTCGACAAATATCGTTGCGGTGCGCCGCAAAAATAACTTGTGCATGTGGAGACGCCTCTGAATGTCTTCCCCCCCGTATACACCTTCGCTGCGCGAGGCCCGTCTGGAGGACGCACCTAAAGTACCAAGCGCTCCATCACAGTAAATAAATCTGTGCCCTACAATTAAAGCCGAGAAAGTTATTCCGGTATGGATAAACCGGTATGGATAAACCACTATATACTATGGATAGAATCCCAACAATCAAGGAGGTTAAAAGTGGTAAACGAATACGGATTCTTCTCCGCAGGGGCTATGATGTACTAGAACTTAAAAAATCCGACGGGTCAGCTGTTGTGTTCAGACGACCAGCACCCTCTAACCGCCCACCTGAGTATCGAGTATTGGAGGTAGAGCCCTCCTGATTGTTTGTAATTCGCTGCGCGAGGCTTTTACCCGTCCGGAGGACGGGAAATCCCCTCTTCACGTTCCGTGGCTAAGTGGGGACAGCCCATTCTAAAAATAAAAACCCGTCACGGGACTGATTTTTCGGTCACAGGACTGATTTTTCGGTCACAGGTCCGATAAAAAGCCGATGAGCTGTGTGACCAAAAAAGTTGGCCTGTGACAGCTTTTCTTGTCCTGTGACCGCTTTTCTTGTCCCGTGACAGGTTTTATTTTTAGAATGGGCTTCATGGATACAACTGAAAACAACGATTAACTATCGCTGCGCGAGGCTTTTACCCGTCCGGAGGACAAGTAATATCGGGAGTTCCCGAAATTAGATGTCGATGTTTACCGCTGGGAGTTGCCTCGTCCCTCTTCATCCTCATAATCATCATCACTATCATGAACCAAATAGAAACGCTCTTTAGCATCTCTTTCCCTACAATATCTAGATGTCACGCTCGGCCGTATACATTCATCAGAGTAAAATAGCTTCCTCCACTCATCTGTATTGTGCATGGCGTAAAATAACTCTTCCCTCACAGCATCAAAGCGTTCATTACACTCGCGTCTCAGAATTTCTTCCTTTAATACCCGTGGGAGATTATCCAAAGACAACCCCGTCCACCACCCCAGGGCCTTCAAGGCTTTGGTTAGTTCCAAATCTTGACGCTCGCACCTCCGGACTTCCATGATTTTTCTTATTGTTAATTCTTGAAGGGAGTCCACTGTCTCTCGCGCATATTCATCGGAGTATTCGTGCTCGCTCATGTTGAGTTTGGTATATTCATAGGTTCACATTTCTCTAATTGCCAATTTCAATCCTTGCTAGACGTTTAAACTCCTTCTGAAAGGCTCTCGCTCGTGCCATACTTTGTCTAACGATTATGCGCCGATACCCACATCCTCCACAGAGACTATGCTTGTTTGCGACGCCCACTCCGCACACCCTACATGGCTTTGTACCAACGCCTTTCCGCAATCTAGCGAGGTGTACCTTACAGTATTCGCCCATGCAGCTTTTACCGCATAGCTCTTTAGAGCTGAGAGTCAGCCACTGGCATGTGTTGTGTCCTCTAGGCATGGTTTCGATGGGTATATCCAATGGTGTACACATGTCTCTAATAGGGTGGCGGGGGCTAGCAAAGTGGTACCCATGAGAGGGCGCCAGCGGGGTAGCTCTGGGGGGGCTTATTCGGCCGGGCGTGAGACAAAAGATACGCGCCCGTGGGCCAGTCAGCCGCGTGCGTTGGACCTCCCAGAGGCAACAGCAGACGCGCCCGTGGGCCAGTCAGCCGCGTGCGTTGGACCTCCCAGAGGCAACAGCAGCGGGTACCTCTGGGGGGGCTTATTCGGCCGGGGGCGTGCGAAAAAAGATACCCACCCACAGTCCAGTCGCGCCCTTTGCTGGCGCCAGCGGGGTAGCTCTGGGGGGGCTTATTCGGCCGGGCGTGAGACAAAAGATACGCGCCCGTGGGCCAGTCAGCCGCGTGCGTTGGACCTCCCAGAGGCAACAGCAGCGGTACCTCTGGGGGGGCTTATTCGGCCGGGGCGTGCGAAAAAGATACCCACCCAGAGTCCAGTCGCGCCCTTTGGATACGCGCCCGTGGGCCAGTCAGCCGCGTGCGTTGGACCTCCCAGAGGCAACAGCAGCGGGTACCTCTGGGGGGCTTATTCGGCCGGGGCGTGCGAAAAAAGGCGCGGCTGGACTGTGGGTGGGTATCTTTTTTCGCCCCGTGGGCCAGTCAGCCGCGTGCGTTGGACCTCCCAGAGGCAACAGCAGCGGTACCTCTGGGGGGGCTTATTCGGCCGGGGCGTGCGAAAAAAGATCTCGCCGTGGGCCAGTCAGCCGCGTGCGTTGGACCTCCCAGAGGCAACAGCAGCGGCACCTCTGGGGGGGCTTATTCGGGCGGGGCGTGGTACCTCTGGGGGGGGCTTATTCGGCCGGGCGTGCGAAAAGGCGCGGATGGACTGTGTGTGGGGTATCCTTTTCGCGCCCGTGGGCCAGTCAGCCGCGTGCGTTGGACCTCCCAGGCGAAAAAAGATCTCGCCGTGGGCCAGTCAGCCGCGTGCGTTGGACCTCCCAGAGGCAACAACAGCGGCACCTCTGGGGGGGGGGCTATTCGGGCGGGGTGTGCTAAAAAAGATACCCACCCAGAGTCCAGTCACATCCTCTGCTGCTAAGCTTGTAACAACGACAATTCTACACTTGGAGTGAGTGACATCATTAGGTTAGCGGGCCGTTGGTACGGACGGTTTTTACAAGAATGTGAATCAACCATAAAGAACACGAGTCACAATACAATTAAGGCCGTAAAATTAAAATTACTGAGGACATGTATCCTACCGATAGCAACGTATGGTTGTGAACCGTGTCAATCTTGCAAATATTACGGAAGAAAATCGATTAATTCGAAACAATATTCTACAGGAAATCCTTAACTAACTTATGACAATAAAAACAATAAGTACATTGATGGCATATTCAAATATTTAAACGTTAAAAGGATGTGGCTTATTAATAATATTCTACAGAATAAATTAACATACAATAAAAGAAACAGTAGATGGGAAAGAAAAACCATGGAAGGCACAGTTAATGGGCGGCGTATCACGGGCAGACCAAGAAGAGGGCGGTTTCAAGCCCTCAAGCAGGCGTTGACCATATCAACTAAAGAAGCGGGGGATCTGACTAGAGACATACATTCTTTCAGATGTGATGTGGTGAATGTGACGTTCTGCAAATGATATTCAATCATGGACGGCACGATTCATGGGCGGCGTATCACGGGCAGACCAAGAAAAGAGTGGTTTCAATCCATCAATGAGATGTTGACCATAGCATGTGGGGGATCTGGCTAGAGACATAAATTCCTTCAGCCGTGATGTGGAGAATGTTACGATCTGCAAATATGCGACCTGATGATGGTGAGCCAGTGCAATAGTTTTATGTAAGCATATGCCACCATTGAGAGAGGTTGACATTATTATTTACGAGATAAGACTCCGCTCAAGAAAACAAGGACATTCAATTAAAAAGCGATTTAAACAGAGAAAATGGTTGTCTTCATTCGATCATATTCAGATCGATATTAGCTTCGATTTTTCATGAGGATATTAGAAGTCGATCTTTACTTTTGAAATAAAAATAATGTTTGCTTTTGTTTGTTAATAATTTGTGGAAGCAAAATTTATATAGTGCTTTTTTATTCTCTTTGGTCTTTACTTAATGCTCATTACCTCATTACTCTGCAAATAACGATCAGTAAACTCAATGAATTATGACAAAAAGATTTATGACAACAGTTTTATAATTATTGTATAATATTTATCTCTCTAGAGAAGGATTAAGTCATGAATGTCGCCAAAAATAAACAGAACATCAACATAACTATAGAAGGCAGGCAACTAAAACAAGTAGACGAATTCAAATACCTAGGAAATCTAATGACAAACGATAATTCTCAAACAGCAGAGATAGAATCAAGATGCAACAAAGCTTGTCAAAACATTGGACAGTTATCATCACTATTGTCCAACAAAGAAATAGCTCTGGAGACAAAACGAGCACTATACAATACAATCTCCATCCCAACGGTGTGCTACCAATGCCATACCTAGACCTTAGATGCAAGAACAATCAGAAAAATAATCTCTACAGAGATGAATTGTGTTAGACGAATGACAGGAAACAGTCTGAGAGATAAGATCAGAAATGAAGAACTGCGAAAAAAGCTAGGAATAGCCTCCGCCATAGAATATATAAGGAAACAACATATACAATGGTTTGGCCACGTAACAAGGCAAAAAGAACGAAATACAACACAACGAACCTTCAACAAACATGGTTTGAACACCATACCCATAGGTCGACCACGAAAAAGATGGGTCGGTGGAATATTAGAAGCACTAAGAAACATAACAGCAGCAGAGGCGAACAGAAGAGCAAAAGACCGCAAATTATATCTCCCCTCGACGCTGAAAGGCAGATGAGGAAGGAAAGAGGATGAAGAAGAGGAGGCCGAAGAAGGGAATTGAGGGATTAATTAATTATAATAAACCGTTTGTAAACCGATTGGAGTAAAACGGACTGGGAAGCTACTGTATGCACTCTCTTTAAGATGATGTCGTCAGACATTTACGTACACTCAGCCGATATTGGTCATACGGCAGTTAGACCTTGCTATCGTCATAACCGAAAATGAGCAATGCCTACATCTCGCCCTGTTTTTGCAGAGACTAACGTTGTAGCTTAAACATTTATTTCTGCCTGCTTTGTTTGCTTTACTTATATATATATATATATATTTTTTGGCGAAGCTTGAATGAGGATTTGACTGTGCAACATCTTTTCGATGGAAGTCGATTGGAGTCGTCGTCTATTCGGCGTTTAGCTCTACACGGAAGTCGACCTTGCAAAAATAATTGTCAATATCTCTTTAACGGGAGCTGTGGTGTGTTGTGAAGCGGATATGGGGTATTCCCGATTGCTGTGAAACTGATTCCATGAACAGAACAAAACCATTTAGATCGTGTCTTGATGTTGGTTGAAAATTACTAAACGTGCACACCGATTATTTACTTAGCTTTTTGCATTAGTTTTTCTAGCTATAAATTAAATGCATGTTGGCCATGTGGACGTAATCTAGTAATGATCACATTATATATTATATAAAAATAATAAACAATAACAATGGAATATATAAGACTGAACACTTGATGTTCATGGCATAAGATATGTACTCACAGTTAATGGGGGAGTTAGACATATTTGAATATACATTATACTAAAACATATACCCACATACGAATGAGCATACTCACATATCATGGGTGATAGAGAACTCAGAAACAAAAACAAAAAAACTTACAGCGACAGCACTCAGCAAGAATCCTTTATTCTTCGGTTCTATAAGCCACCATGGTAGACTCCCCGTAATGGGCTAATGATGTAATTATATTTTATCATTATTATTATTATTATTGTATATCTCTCTCTCTCTCTCTCTCTCTCTATATATATATATATATATATATATATATATATATGTATATATTATCCTTTCGAGCCGAAGACGGCACATAGGGCAGAAATACAATCTCAAAAACAGAAACCTTGCGTGCCAAAATGGTACATATTGCAGAGATGACTGCTTCTAAAATCTATGGTTCTGTTTCCATAACAATACTTTTTTACAATGGCAGCTTGTCAAGCCATCGATAAACCTCCTTAGTCGCCTCTTACGACATGTCTGGAAGGTTACAGTGTCACTATTCTTTACTTCCCACATAATGAGTCCCCGGTAACACACGGGAGATATATATATATATATATATATATATATATATATATATATATATATAAATATATGTATATATATATGTAGAGAGAAAGAGAGGTAAAGAGAGAGAGAGAAAGAGACAAAGGAAAACATACAGATAATAAAAAATACATTATGAAATAATAGCAATTAAATTAATTAATTAACGCTTTCAAAGAATACATAACGCAATAAAGAAAAGTAACATAAATTCTACAAATGAGTAGAACAATTGGATACCAGGTCTACGTTTTTCCTACAGACAACTTCAATATCAATGGTGTTGGCAAGTGGTGCTGTCTTCTAAAGGCATTAATACAGAGATTCAATAACAGAAGATGTAACTGAACTTACCAACCACCTTCTATACTCGATGTTAACAATACTCCTTAATTCTCTAGTTCCTGAAAGGTAAAAAAAAAAATGTAAAAAAAAAACAAAACAAGTTAGACAATGAATGACGCAGGTAAAGTAGAAACATGTTGGCCATTTCAAAGTCTCTATGGATGGAAGAGTTTCTTGAAAAGAAAGAAAGTCTTACTTCAAATAGAAATAATTAATTATTTTTTAAGCGTTTGCCTTGTGATAATGAATTGTTATGATCAGGGTCTCCTTGATATCTTGAAAAAAGCTGTTTTCTTGGCCTGCCACTGACGCGCACAGGAACAATGTCTTCCATTATTGTACTTTCCAGCTCGCTGCATTTTTTACATTTTAATTTCCTTTGTGGAATAGTTCTTTTAAGACAGTTCTTTCTAATGTTTAATACTTTTATTATGTCTTCATTGCACTTTTTCATTATCCAAGGTATCTTAAGGATTTTCTGCAGCATTTTGTTTCGAATTAATTGGTTTTCTTCCGTGCTGTTTGCGTGATTGTTCATAATTAACAACCGTATGTTGGTATCGTGACGACACATGAGCTTAGTGATTGTAATTTAAAAGTCTTGCTCGTTTTATACCAAATGTTCTTCATTTAATGTTTGTGTTGCTATCAATATTCTTCTGTTATTCTCTTTTTGGGATTTTCCACTGTTAGTTACTAGAGATCTCAGTTATTGATAGTTCGTTACAATTTCAAGTTCTTCAATGTTGATGATTTTGGTGGTTTTGTTTTGTCAATAGACACTATCTTAGTTGAATGCATGCATGTTTAACTAGAGTTTTGCTCACTGTGCTTTTTTAAACACGCTCAATTGTCTCTTCTAATCCTTCTACACTGTTTGAGAGGAAGACTGTGTCATTAGCGTATATGAGTTCTGGAATTGCGCTGTCATTTATTGTGAAATGGTCGAACTTCACAAATCTGTCACCGTTTGTTATATTTCTCATGATGTTCTCAACACAGGTCTTGAACAGATATGGTGTGAGGATACACGAAATACGAGAGGAAAAACGTTCACTGTGATGATGTCTTCACCACAATGGAGAAATGAACGCTGAAATGGTGCAGGTTTTCTGTAGTTATTGTCTCTAAGAAAAAGGTGTATAAACAGAACTCATATGAAGCGTATAAAACTTAAATTGCAAGCAGAGATCAAACTGAAATATTAACGTTAATGATGATGCTCATCATCATCATCATGTGACATACTAGAACTAAGTGGATATATAAGATAAGTACATATATAAGATACAACTAATAATAATTATGAACTGTTGACGCATAAAAAGAGACTCATGTTTATGAATTATGAATCCACATTTCCGAATGAATGGACACCCGTTTAAGCCAGCCACGTCATAGACTTACCATGTATCATTTTAAAGTGACGTGATTTCTTCTCCCTGAGTGCACTGTTTAATATTCTGCCTCTTCATAAATACATGACTTCAGATTCACTCAGGTTGTTTGTGTTGTGTTGAGTGTGTTAACGTACCCCTGACGATTAGCGCTCACAATGATAATTGAAAATACATTTTGAACATTCTCCAATCATGATTGACTATGATGTTGAAATGTCTATATACATTAACTATTTAACGTTTATCTGTACCCATTTCTAGGCACCAAACAATTATGACGAATATTTAAGAAACGTAAATGTGGTAAGCTATAGACATTTGAAACGTTTAACGTTGAGATATTGGGAATGAAAATATATATATATTTTTCTTCCTCATTTGTCTTTCAGTGTCGAGGGGAGATATAATATGATGTATTTTGCTCTTCTGTTCCTAGTGTTTATAATATTCCGCAATCCATCTTTTTTGTGTTTGGACCTTGGGACTGGTGTATCCCTAAGATTTATCGATGGCTCGTTATGTTGTGTTTTGAACTTCCTGCCTCGCTACAAAACAAAACCATTTTATCCTTGTTTCATTATATAATATGATGCAGGGATTATTCTCAGCTGTTTCTCAGTTCTTTATTTCTGATCTTATCTCTTACGCTGTGTCCTGTATTCAAAGACATTTAATCTCAGTAGAAGATATTTTCATGTTGTTTTTGAATATAGAGTCCAGGACTGGCTTTACTAGCGAAACGTTGGGGCGACATTTGTGTTGTTGAGCGGCTGTTTAGCCTCTAGAGTTATTTCCTTGTTAGACAATAGTGGATATAGATGTCCAATGATTAAAGAGATGTGTTGGATCATCCTGACTCAATTTCTGCTTAATGTGAATTGTCGGTTGTTATTAAACTATATTTGTATTTAAATTACTCTATTTGGTTTATTTGTCTACCGTCTATAGGTATGTTGATGTTCTGTATTTCTTACATTCACTACTTCTGTTTTGTTGATGTTGATTTGCATGTTCATTTTTTTTTGCCGGTGCTGTTGAATGCTAATTAAATGTTCTTGTAGATCTTCTATTTTTGTCATGCATTAGTGCCTGATCGTTTACAAATAAAAGCGCGTTGATCTCCTCTATCTCTGATGGGTTGGATAACTTGTATATATAGACCATGTAATAAACAGTAGGAGTGATAGTACGCACCACTGTCTTACACTAGAGTCAATTTCGAAGTGGTCTGCATAGCTTGCGGCTGTTCTGACTGTGCAGCAGCTGTTGAAGGATAGTTTTTTTTTTTTTTAGGTATATTAGATGTTGGCTTACTCATTATGTTGTTAGTATCTCCCACAGTTGTTCTCTGTTTACACGGTCGAATGCTTTATCCTGATCAATGAAAGATATGTGGACATTTTGTTTGTGTTCTGTTGTTTTTTATGCTAGCTGCTTTAAGGTGAAAAGTTAGTACATCCTCCGTTTTTGTTGGGACCCCATTTGAGAATCTCTTAACTGTAGTTCTATTATTGGTCTCATCCTTTTTCCCACACAATTTTGACTTATAATTTCATTCATGGCAGAGAAGCGATATAGTTCTGTATTGATTGTAGTTTCTTTTGCTATTATTATTTTTTTTCATATTCAGTTTCATCAATATATTTTCATGACAAGAAAATCTATATATCTCTATCTATCTATCTATCTATCTATCTATCTATCTATCTATCTATCTATCTATCTATCTATCTATCTATCTATCTATCTATCTATCTATCTATCTATCTATCTATCTATCTATCTATCTATCTATCTATCTATCTATCTATCTATCTATCTATTTATCTATCTATCTATCTATCTATCTATCTATCTATCTATCTATCTATCTATCTATCTATCTATCTATCTATCTATCTATCTATCTATCTATCTATCTATCTATCTATCTATCTATCTATCTATCTATCTATCTATCTATCTATCTATCTATCTATCTATCTATCTATCTATCTATCTATCTATCTATCCATCTATATGTATGTATTTCTAAATATCTATCTATCTATCTATCTATCTATCTATCTATCTATCTATCTATCTATCTATCTATCTATCTATCTATCTATCTATCTATCTATCTATCTATCTATCTATCTATCTATCTATCTATCTATCTATCTATCTATCTATCTATCTATCTATCTATCTATCTATCTATCTATCTATCTATCTATCTATCTATCTATCTATCTATCTATCTATCTATCTATCTATCTATCTATCTATCTATCTATATATCTATCTACATACCTACCTATCTACCTACCTACCTACCTACCTACCTACCTACCTACCTACCTACCTACCTACCTACCTACCTACCTACCTACCTACCTACCTACCTACCTACCTACCTACCTACCTACCTACCTACCTACCTACCTACCTACCTACCTACCTACCTACCTACCTACCTACCTACCTACCTACCTACCTACCTACCTACCTACCTACCTACCTACCTACCTACCTACCTACCTACCTACCTACCTACCTACCTACCTACCTACCTACCTACCTACCTACCTACCTACCTACCTACCTACCTACCTACCTACCTACCTACCTACCTACCTACCTACCTACCTACCTACCTACCTACCTACCTACCTACCTACCTACCTACCTACCTACCTACCTACCTACCTACCTACCTACCTACCTACCTACCTACCTACCTACCTACCTACCTACCTACCTACCTACCTACCTACCTACCTACCTACCTACCTACCTACCTACCTACCTACCTACCTACCTATCTATCTATCTATCTATCTATCTATCTATCTATCTATCTATCTATCTATCTATCTATCTATCTATCTATCTATCCATCTATATGTATGTATTTCTAAATATCTATCTATCTATCTATCTATCTATCTATCTATCTATCTATCTATCTATCTATCTATCTATCTATCTATCTATCTATCTATCTATCTATCCATCTATATGTATGTATTTCTAAATATCTATCTATCTATCTATCTATCTATCTATCTATCTATCTATCTATCTATCTATCTATCTATCTATCTATCTATCTATCTATCTATCTATCTATCTATCTATCTATCTATCTATCTATCTATCTATCTATCTATCTATCTATCTATCTATCTATCTATCTATCTATCTATCTATCTATCTATATATCTATCTATCTATCTATCTATCTATCTATCTATCTATCTATCTATCTATCTATCTATCTATCTATCTATCTGTCTGTCTGTCTGTCTGTCTGTCTGTCTATCTATCTATCTATCTATCTATCGATCGATCGATCTGCCTGCCTACCTGTCTATCTGTCTGTCTGTCAGTTTGTCTGTGTGTCTCTCTTTATGTCTATCTAGCTTTTAATATATACATCTACCATATACTATCATGTCATGCCTGTTCTCTGTCTAGATGCATTCAGATTAATAAAAAATAACTTGTTCTTTTGTTTAAGTGTTGAACAAATGATTGACTGAAGAACTTCTATCTGCCAACAAATTATATTTATTTTTAGTCTGATTCAATGTCTTGCATTACAGTCACACCTTGCAGAAATAAAGTTTTGTAACACATGGTCCATGGTTGCCTGGTGTAGACCTATAGCTGCATTACACTTGAACACCCAAACTATATTAATCACAAATGAAACATTGTGTGGAAGTGTATAAGTTCAGCTGTTAATTCTCCTTAGATGAAAGAAGTGCTTGATGGGATAGCGGAAGTAAGTAGTATCATGATTTGTCGCGAACATTAATACCGAACCATTTAAATGAAGTACAATTATAGTCCTTAATGTTGTCGGCCAATGTAATTGTTTTTGTACGAACGTTTGGTAGCAATGAATTATGATACGTTAGTTGTTTGAAAATATATTACTGCTTTATGATGGATGCTATTATAATAGACGCTTTTTCTCGTAGTTGAATCCGCCAAAATTATATATATATATATATATATATATATATATATATATATATATATATATATATATATATATACATATATATATGTATCATATATGTATCATATATATATATATATATGATATATAGATATGGGAGCTGCGATAGCTCAGTGGTTAGTGAACTGCACTACAAAGGACAGGAGGTAGGGGTCGATCCCAACCGTCAACTTCAGGTTCACCCAGCCTTTATTGGGTACTGGATCTTTTTTTGCGAAAGCAAAGCGGCACGAGCGTAATACCGACCACATTACCCCAAAAATCATGTGCCGATGGTCTGTAAAATTATTTATGGTCACTAACACCATATTCCCTATACGCCACTTGGCGTGACGGGGGTATTTTACTTTTATATATGTATATATATATATATACACACACACACACACACACACACATATATATATATGCATTTCTATTAGAATAATAATATAATTCCAGTGAATTAAAAAATCATTGTGTTATATAAACATGTCGGTTAATGTTAGAAAACGAGCAGTAAGGTACTGTAACAATATGTTCTACTTCACAGAAGTAGTTTTTAAAAAGACCTGGAGAAACCAGATATGTCATCAACATTATTATGAGGGGGGCAATCTTAATTTCTGGGATATGTTATGTGAAAAGAAGGCATTGAGAGAAATATAGAATCAAGTAGACTGTAAGACGTGCTGAGGAAAAAGACATGGACAAGAAAAAATAATATTGAACAGCTTATCGAACTAGAATAACAAAAGTTCACCGACAGAAATTATGACATGCATGTAGTAGCGATAGATATATCCAACAGGCATGACAGCTGATTATAATGTAATTGTGTGTGTATATGTATATATGGTTTAATCTACTATAACAGGATAATAGGATATGCGGTGCGTGAAATCAATTGTTGACGGCTCCTCCCATCCGCTAGATATCGGGACATCTTATATCAAAGCTGCGTCCATAGACTCCCTCACAATCGCTTTCAGTGTGACGGGAAACATTGGGAGGAAGTAGCGGGAACAGCTACACGTAGAGTCATTTTAGTTTTTCTCTTCGTGATGGCAAAGAAGGGATCTGAATTGTAAAGAAATGTGTCTGAAGTAACAGCAGATGAGAGGAGATGTTTCCCTTAAACTGAAGACATATTCCAAGACCGGCCTGACGATTCCCGTGTAGTAAAGAAAAAAGTACCCCAGTCACGCTAAGTGGAGTACAGGGAATATGATGTTAGTGACCATAACTGTTATAGACCGTCGGCACATGATTTTTGGATGTAATGTGGTCGGTATTACGCCCGTGCGCTTTAATTTCACAAAAAAAAAATCAGGTACCCATTAAAGGCTGGGTTAATCGGAAGCCGTCGGTTCTGATCGATCCCTACATCTTGTTCTTTGTAGTCCAGTTCACTAATCACTGAGCTCCCAATTCTCGTGTAGGCCTTGCATAATTCATCTTCAGCCTGACTACTTCCGTGTACTAGTGGCATATTCCATGACCAGTATGTTGACTACTTTCGTGTACTAGTGGCATATTCCATGACTAGCATATTGATTACTTCCGTGTACTAGTGGCATATTCCATGACCAGCATATTGATCACTTCCGTGTACTAGTGGCATATTCCATGACTAGCATGTTGACTACTTCCGTGTACTAGTGGCATATTCCATGACTAGCATGTTAACTACTTCCGTGTACTAGGGGCATATTCCATGACCATCATATTGATTACTTCCGTGTACTAGTGGCATATTCCATGACTAGCATGTTGACTACTTCCGTGTACTAGTGGCATATTCCATGACTAGCTTGTTGACTACTTCCGTGTACTAGTGGCATATTTCATGACCAGCATTTTGACAACTTCCGTGTACTAGTTGCCTATTCCATGACTAGCATGTTGACTACTTCCGTGTACTAGTGGCATATTCCATGACTAGAATGTTGACTACTTCCGTGTACTAGTGGCATATTCCATGAATGGCATGTTGACTACTTCCGTGTACTAGTGGCGTATTCCATGAATGGCATGTTGACTACTTCCGTGTACTAGTGGCATATTCCATGACCAGCATATTGACAACTTCCGTGTACTAGGGGCATATTCCATGACCATCATATTGATTACTTCCGTGTACTAGTGGCATATTCCATGACCGACCTGAATACCTCCGCGTGATTTGGTTTAGACGGCGAGGGATGGGATATGTCGACAGCTGCAGCAACCCTGACCTTCGTTGTAAAATAGATACACAACGAATACATGCCCACTTAACAGGAGCTCAACTGTGGAGACATCTGCCCAATGAATTGACAGACTTTGTTACATCTTGAATCAATTTATGTTGCTTACATGATGTTATATAGCAGGTGCTGCATAAATCTTTGAATTCCTTCTCTTGTTTTAGGATATTGCGATCTTTCGTCATGTCGATGACCTGTGTTTCGTTTGATATTGTCATTACTTCTGTGTTGTTTATGTTGATTTTCATATTATAATATTTACCGACCTTGCTAAGTCTGTCTAGGTGTTCTTTATGTCTTATATTTTCTTGTGTATCAGTATTTGTTCTTCAGCGACAATGAGGTCGTTAACGTTGTCTCTTTCGGATGGATTTGCTAGTTTGCATATGTAGTCAATGTATGTGATGAATAGCAGGAGAATAGTACACATCCTTGTTTAACTCTGCTTTGACTTTGAAACGTGTTGTATAACCAACCGCCGTTATTACTTTGCTGGTGATGTCAAATAGTCTTTCGCTTTTTGCTTTTGTTAATTGACACGCGATACACGAAGCTAGGAATAGCCTTCGCCATATAATATATAAAGCAACACCATATAAAATGGTGTTGTCACGTGGCACGTCAGAAAGATCAAAACGCAATACAACGAGCCCTCAATAAACGTTGCGAGAATACCAGACCCAACTGTCGACCACGAAAAAAGATGAATCTAGAAGCACTAGGAAACATAACAACAGCAGAGGTAAGCAGGAGAGTAAAATACCTCACACTATATCACCCCTCGACGCTGAAAGGTAAATGAGGAAGAAAGACGAGGAAGAAAAAGTAGAAGAAAAAGTTACAACAAAGCCGGCATGATGTCAGCAACTTTAAACGCTTTGGCGCACATCTTGTGTTGTAAAATAATACAATGGTTGAATTGAACATGAAGATGATCTGATGATGATGATGATGATGATGATGCGTTCGTCCGATGATTTGAGGTATTCTAACGGATACGAACCGTAGACTTCCTCCTCGTCATCCGCCCTTAAAAGGACGTTAAGTGGACGTAGTTACGTTGTGTTGCAGTTTGCAGTGTAACACTGTGATATCTGCGCCTTTCGGCCCAACACATCCGATTTCAGCCGACGCTTTTTTGTGTACCGGGTTCGTCTTCCCACTTCGATCCCTGCTCGCTTGGCCAGACTAGACAGGTTAGTCTGTTTCTAGAGGCACCACGAAGAGGTGTAGCAGGGTCTGGATGGTTCTGGTTCACCGATCCTGGCGCAAGCCATCAGTTATGAGTCACTGACGACTTCCAGCTCTGGTGCTGGGGGGGCGCGCCTTCGAAGATGATCTTATTTGATATCTAATGAGAGATATTTTATTTTGTTCAACCAGGCCTGGCTTTAGAACCAGTCATAACTGATGCTCCATCTGTTATCAGCCCACAAAGCTTGTCCCAATTTAATCCAAAATACTTCAGAGCGAGCTCCAGCGCTTTGAAAATGTCCTCGCCTGTTGTGTTTTTGAGTGGTTGTAACGCTAATATGTCATCCGAAATGTTAATGATCGTGTCAATGCCCCTAATACTGATAATCATTGAAGCTGTGTCTGTTATAACAATTGACTTATCTAAGACGACGGAGAATGCTTCGAATTCTGATACACATTTTTAAAGTTTAAATATCTTCCCTTATGCCATCTATGCGTTTTCCGATAGTTATCACAGCGTGATAAACTTGCTTGGTGATATAAAGAAAAAAACTTACCTGGAAAAAAAAGCACTTTGACAACTGCTTCGAAACACTACTTCGCAATTTCTCCATCGGAAAATTGTTTCAAAAGCTACAATACTAATATAGCTCACACGAACAGTATTCTCCGAACATTAATTTACATTGTAAAACACACTCTGTTGACTTTTAAATACTCCTCTGATTGTGCTACTTTGGCGTGTCTAACTTGTCCTTCCAGTGATCTGTAATTTTCATGTTTTTACTGAAAGTGACGTCTCAGGTTTTATTCTTTAAGAACATACACTTTTTTTGTGTTACATATTAAACACATATTGTTATCGCGATAAAGAACAAAGAAATAATCAAACCCCCATCCTTGATGAAAAGTACGAAATTATGTATCCACTTTCCTCCTTTTACTTGCTAGTGCCATTGTTGAGCTAGTTGGTGAGAACGGTTATTGATTTTAAACGCATTGCAAAATGGTTAAGGATTACATAACATATGCCCGCCAATGCAATTCGTAATCCAATATATTCTTCCTCTTCTTCGTCGTCTATTTATTCTTTCCTTCCTCATTTGTTTTTCAACTTTGAGGGAAGATATAATTTGCAGTCTTTTGGTCTTCTGTTCGCCTCTGCTGCTGTTATGTTTCCTAGTATTTCCAATATTCTGTCAATCCATCATTTTAGTGGTCGGCCCTTAAGTCTGGTGTTCTCGCAACGTTTATTGAAGGCTTGAGTTGTGTTTTGATAGTTTTGCTTTATCACGTATCAATATAATTTTATATGTTGTTTATTTATATATTATATGGCAGAGTTATTCCTATCTTTTTTCGGAGTTCTTCAGTTCAAAATAACTTGGTGGGCCGGTTCTGGTCTACAGGCCAGTAGTACGTTGTTAATCACTGAGTTAGAACCGCATGCTAAATAGACATGCATATTGTTTTTAGTCATGCATATAATTTTACATGTACAAACAATTTATGATATAGCGTTTTAAACGTCAAATACTCATATTCTAATAATTGAAAATTATCCACTTTGTTTCAGGTTATACGTGTAATGCCCACCGTACCCATATACAATGAACTGGTAATTGTTTAAATAAAACATATTAATAAAATGCAAACTATGTGTCAATTGCGATTAACTTTATATTCAATTTCAATTTTATTTGTGTTTATCATAACGTTGAAGGAATATCATTACCAACTCTCTCTTATTTCATTTATGAAGGATGATGTAAAAATATGCCTAAATTGGGCAACACGATTTTTAAAAAGCTGTGTCAGAAATATCGGACTTTACACTCGAGTTGTTTCTCTTTTCTCTAGAATTTGGGGTCTTCTATTGACAGATTGAGAACCATCGAACAAGGTGAAACGTTCACTCGATGGGACACAGCTTCTCGGAACTGTTCCGAAATGAAATAATTAATGAAACTAAATTTGAACTTTATAAAAAAAATGGATATGGTTTCAAACGGTTTTGCAATTCTAATTATTTTGCTTTATAGGTTGCATTCATGGTTACTGCGGGCCTTGATATCCTAAATAAAGTAAGTTAAATCTGTTATAGTGAATATTTCGAATATATCATATACACGATGTGAAAATGGGAGCCGCGATAGCTCAGTGGTTAGTGAACTGGACTACCACGGACAAGGGGTAGGGTTCGATCCCAACCGACGGCTTCCGGGTTCACCCAGCCTTAAATGGGTACCGGATTTTTTTCTGGGAAAGTAAAGCGGCACGGGCGTAATACTGACCACATTACCCCAAAAATCATGTGCTGAAGGTCTGTAAAATATAGGGTCACTAACACCATATTTCCCTATACGCCACTTGGCGTGACGGGGGTACTTTACTTTTTTTTTACGATGTGAAGATGAATTAGCAAACTGTTTCACCTATAACAAACAATGTCAGAGCACGTTAATTGAAATAGTTTGATAAAATGTAGCTTTTACTAAAAAAATAAATTCATATTTGTGGCCTTGAAACTAAGTTTCAACGAACATGGCATTCATACAACCCCCATAAAGTTGATGATAACTATAAATATTATTTTAGCACCTCGTGAGGAGAAAATATTTACAGATGCATGAAACAGTGTACAATCTATTTTATTATATTCATGGAATTGATTTAACTGCAGTCGTGGCATTCCCATATCCGTTCCACCGCTCGTCCCTACATTTGAAGAAGCGCATGTAGGCTGATTGTTCCTGTAAGTTGTTGATTGCAAATACATATGTTTTTTTTTCCGCTTAGCACTCGGATCGACCAGTGTCCTTTTCCGCCTTAAGATTCATCAGTCTCTCAATGCATACACCATTAGCCCAACCATTCTCCTCTCCTCTTTTATTAAGGAGTGAAGAACAAACTTGGCGATGTTCACTTTGTCCACACTCGCTGCCACCACAGCCAGCAAGATTATCGGCTAATTTCATTGCCATGTATACCAACATGCCCCGGACAGTAAACCCAGGTTAACGCACACACTGTAGAGCCATCCAGAAACTGCATCCACCCCTACCACAACAACTGTCTGCAAGGTTTATGTAGTATACTTTGGGAGTCAATCACCAAGATTGCATGAACAACGCTTTTTGATACCAATCAAGGTATCGCCGCTGTTGCTGCTTCATACTTCATTCTAACACTGGACACCGTAATGCTACACTTTCCATATTCCCTAGCCACTTCTCTGCCATGTTAATATGCCACTAAACTGTAACCCCTGCGATGTTCGCATGAGTCAGACCCATCCGTGAGATGACTGTGCCGTGAAGTTACAACACATTTTCGATGGATTCTGGTTATTTCAACCTTGGCAGCTCCATATGCTCAGTTGTGAAACTCTCTGGCGAGCTGAATGATTACTTTGGTTAGCCTGTATTTATCCCGTTGCTATTTCTATCCATTCCCTGCCAGCCCTAATGTCATGAAAATCGCAATTGAAGTTCCCTTATGGTATCTTCCACCGCGGTCATACACAATTGTTCACGCCAGAGGAGCCTATTCTTGGTACCATCCAGTTCTGAATTCAGTGAATGAGTTACGTTCCTTTCCACGTTCAAATAAGCCCGGACCTGGGCATGTCTTCTTGCATGGCACACGCTAATGATAAGTAAGTCCGGTAAGTGTTTCATTGAACATATAGGTGTAGTTCTAATGCGTATGGGAACTGATCGTAGGCCCTCATTCTTAACTCTTGCCAACATTTATCTTTATAGGGGTTGGACCTTGAGTTTGATGTTTTCGCAACGTTTATTAAAAGGGCATTGTGTTGCGTTTTTGTATTTCATTCTTATAGCATGGTTAAACGATTATAATTGATGTTTTCTGTATGTATTCTATGGCTATTAATATAACAAGCGTTTCTAATTAAAAGCCGTTAATTTTAGACCTTTTAAACAGATCATGTTGAGTATACTAGAAATATGCTATGCCAGCCAGCATCTATACTATTTATATATTTAAACGATTTATAATATAACTTTTAATATAACGAATATTGTATAAAAGATTTAGTACAATACACTCCAAAGTATATTTATCACATTTTAACTTTTTTTCTTAGAATCTACAAACTGACAACATTACTGATATAATATCACTGGTAACTTTTGTGAAGTTATTTGTATGTTTTTATTTCAATGAGTATTTAATTTGTAAGAAATGTTAATAAATTATAAATAGACTATACATAAACTAGTTTTCTCAATTTACTAAAAGTATAATATCAAAATAATATCTTCGTCTGCTCTTTTAACATGTGAGAAAATTAGGAAGAATAAATAATGCCCATCCTTGAGTGAAACACTTATAGTCAGTGGTTTTAGATAGACACTCATAAACGTACTTGTAACAGTGGAAGGTAACCTTATTATTAGTCAAGTATTATTTTATATTTGGTGTAAACTATTTCATTTCAGTATGTCACAAGGGTAAGTAACACCATACATGGTCTTTGTAAAATTAACGCAAAGTATAACGGGTATTTCATATTTTGACTATTGGACTCACGGCATCGCTCTGTATAAGCATCTGAGTTAGGAAAACTGAAGGAATAAGAACATGTGTAGATAAGGGTGATGAAGTAGCATACATTTGCTATACATTTGGCAACAGGGCAACTGAGAAGGTGTGGTCTCATATCACGTTCTTTCAGATACATTCACAATTTGTGAGAATGGAAGATAGGAAACAAACCGGAAGACCACACATATTGTATAGGACAAGTTTCTTTTGGAGGCAGGCAGCAGAGAATGACAGATAGAAATAGGATCGCTGATTTCCGACCATGGTTAAGTAGAAAGTAGGTCACTTCACTTCAAACTGTTTATTGTTATCACAGTCCAACAATCCTATTTCTACTACGACGCTCGATCTAACTATAACCAAAATGTCTGTCTTGATTGTTGATAATATTTTATGTTGAACGTATTGCCTTTTAAGTAAACAGTTGCGCACCTTATGATAAATATTCTGTGCCGCTGAAACGGTCATCGCCAGCGACGACATACTGACAGTTCAGGTACTCAAGCCGTGTAGACTCCGTGGTTGGATGACAGTCCGATGATTAGAGAATAATGTTACCGTTAAGCGCAATGACTTATAAGTGAACATTTGTCAATTTTGGCGGACGCCATAAAAGCATTGAAATAGGCAGATGGTTGGCTGATAGTTTCCAGGACAACTCTCATTATACTGGCATAGTCGACATCAATTCTCCCCCTAGGCATCCGTGTCGTGGTCGCTGTTAGTCGTTACGCAAGATATCGTTTTAGCGATGTTGGTTTGTTCAATTCGATATTTTTAATTCATGTCAATCTCACATCCATCTACAACAACATTTTCATTTTTCACATTTCAATTTATTTTCATCTTTTCAGTGCTATCTCATTTGGGGTCAGTCATGTACGCCTGTTATCTCTCTTACTTTCTCTCAACTGTAAAAACCACATAATAGTAGGTCCACATTCCTGTATTAGGTGAAGGTATTATATTAATTAAAGTGACCCGTTTTTGTGAGTTTTTTTTTTTTTTAATTTACGACAGTTTTGACAGTCTATAATTTTCCTAGCGCATGACAATGTTTGAACAACGTTATTGCTTGTGCGTTTCCAAGTGAAAGATATTATTTCATAAAAACGGTAATATGTCATTGTATCGTATATATATATATATATATATTTCTAGTTATTGAGTTATTTGCGGGTCATCATAAATGCACATGTATTGTCACACTCGACAGGAAAAGAAGGTAACAGAACCCGGTCGTGGTTAATGCTGAGGTCAACGGTCTCATCTGCGATAATACCGATGAGAAAGATGCAGTCATCTATACGACGGATCTGTAAGACGACACGAAAGAAGTGCATGGGCATTTACAGCACGCTCGGCAGGCAGAATAGCCAAGTAAGGCAGTGGTGCATACGCCGTGACCACGAGTAGCATGACAGTGGAGGTGATGGCAGTGACCAGGGCATTCAAATGGTTAGTCACAAGACTACACCCACGCATGTATACTGAGTGATTCGATGAGCATGATTAAAAAAGTGGAGGCGGGCTTTGTACGCATGCAATGGGTGGAGTTGTTGCAGAAATCCAAAATACGTAAGGTCACCTTTGTTTATGTCCCTGGACATGCGGGAGTACGGGGAAATGAGAGAGCGGACGGGTTGGCTAGCTGCGCTGTCGTTGAGGACGGGCAACCGATGGATCGGGCGGACATCATCAATGCCCTTCGAGATGTGGGAAGAGCACAGGACTTCGACAAACACAGATCCACGTCACTTCTTCGGATGAGGGAAATGGGAGATGGGCACGGCCAGAAATGAGAAACTTGGTGGCCGTGTAAGAAGACTTGTCAACTTATATATATATATATATATATATATATATATATATATATATATATATATATATATATATATATATAATTTACAGTTGTAACACACAATTCTTTCTTATGAAATAACATGTGAATATAAAAAAATGAGAATTCGAATAAAAAGAAGAAATTTATATAGTTATATTTAGTCACTTGTGTTTCATTGTCTTCACAGATGAACAATTTTGTGACTGGGGATGTGAAAGTAAGTATTAGGATCGATAATTGGCGTGAATTTGAGAGAAATTAGAAAATTATCCTTGGAGTTTTTTTTTTACTTTATTCATTATGTATTTTTAAAAAATGTGCTCTATAAAATGTTCCCAGCTTAAAAAAAGGTAAAGACAGCGTCATAACCCGTTAAGCTGGATATCGAAGTGTTAATTACTCGTACCATTCCTCGTCTTCATTAGATGTGGTGCCTCATCCTCTACTTTGCTACTTCTCCTCTACAGGGAACATATCTAGGACCCATTAAATGAGGCTGCATGGAGCACATAGACACATTAAAAGTAAAGTTTCCCTTCTCTCCTAGCTAGGCGTAGGGCATTATGGTATTAATGACGATATAGTTTATAACTACGGCACATTTATGGGTGATGTGGTCGCTATCACGCCAAGCCGTCCATAGGTGAGATAGTTCGTATGAAATGCTGTATGAAATGCAAACCTTAACCGTAGGCTATTTATGCAATGAGTTAATTAAAACTCATATTTTATTAAAACAATTAACTACTTGAATAAGCCAGCATCAGATATGAATAAACTTAAAAAACGTATTCAATATCAGTTGGAAAAATGAAATATCATCGGCAGATAATATCACTGCGTACCATTATAAAATTGTAAGGAATATTTATCAGAGCACGTTATACGATTTGATCATGTATGAACAACTAATAATGACATTATATATGAATGGAATATTAAGGCTTCATGACATAACTGAAACACGCAATAATAGTCATAAATATACCATTTAACCTTGGGAAAAGTCACAAATATATCATTGAAAAGCCCAGAGGAAATAGTTCTTTCATAATCATCATCACGTGCACATCCTTTGTAGAACGTGCATTCACCACAAACCGACTGAAATATTCTGTCTCTAGCCAGGTCTCCTGCGTCCTCTATTGTAGGGTTCAAGATCTCCCTGAAGTCTTGAAATCACCATCTTATTGAAATGTCCCTGATGCGTCGCTCATGAACTTAGTCTTCGTTCGTTTTGGTTCACCCGATGAATTAAAAAAATCACATCTCATTGTCACCCGCCTTTGAAATCACGTTTAGTGGGCGTGTCTCTGTTGTGTTGTGGTTTGCAGTATAACTGTTATTTTTACGGTATTTGGCCCAATACATCCGACTTCAATTAATGCCTTTTTCCCAGGCCGCTAAGCCTTTTGACGTGACCATACTACATTTATTTATATTATTTAATTAGTGTAATAGTGTTGATAGAAAGTTCTTTTTAATATTTAAATATATATACATATATATATATATATATATATATATATATATATATATATATATATATATATCTCGTAGATCCGTCTTTGTGCGATGCGCTGTAACCGTAGTCAATGTAAAACTTTACATCCACGTCATCCGGACGGATACAATTCTCTTCCCTAATGGTTCTTTTGAGATTAGAGAGGGATTCACTTGCACATGGCGGAACATTATATATGCCATCGTATGCTGACGATGCAAGTTTACCTACATAGGCGAATCAGGATACCGTCTTAGACTGATGACTGGAATATCCTGTATGACATCTTTCGAGAATGGCTGACAACATTGTGGCCCCCCACTTCAACTCTCAGTGTCATCAGGGTAAAGCTGATGTCTTAGTTACTGGCCTGGTTACATATTCTTTTGACAGCCGCAGCCGAGACCCTTTAGAGAATCATCTGATCACCAGATGGGTGATCCAGATGAGTTACCCAGAACGTACTCCTGAAATTGTAGTCACTAACACTATATTCCCTATACGACATTCGACATGGCGAGGCTCTTTAATTTTACTTATGTAGATATATCAGTAGTCTCGTGAGACCACATATAGATAACACGCGAATCGTGAAATTATGAGCAATATTTATTGAAATAAGGTATAGTCTCGAACGAGTTATAATCAGTTAACATGTTAACAAGAAGGTAATATTTAAAACAGATGTAGACTTTACACATATAAGTTCTTGTAAGCAGAAGGACAAGGCGTTGTTGCAGTTATGTTAAGAACTTAGTGTGTGGTTGCCTCGGTAGCCTGGTTGGGAGAACCACCCGAGTGGACTACCGATGTTCAGACAAACCGTGTTAGATTCCCGCTGGGAATAGTGTGAGATGTACTCGTGGTTTGAAAAAAAAATTCCCCCATTATCGACCCAGCAGTTGGCAGAAAGGGGTACCAGTGTATTACCCTGGGAAGGTGAGGAATGTCGTCTCGGACAGTCCATTTCGATGCTTGAAGCGATACCATCCATAAATCTCTGAACATTTCTAGATAGGCAGCCGAGCTCATATGGGTGGAAACACTCGTGCTAAGATGTCGGTTCAAGTTTCGTACTTTACCTTTACGTAGTGCGTTTGGACACATTTATGTCAAAGCCTTTGTTAACAAGCATGCGGACTGAGTTATGTCAACGATGTAGCTTAGCATGCATGTGATGTTTTATCCCAACTTAACGGATAAATGTGTGGATTGATTTATGTCAAATCCTTAGTTATCAAAAAAAAGTAAAGTAAAGTACTCCAGTCAAGCCAAGTGGCGTATAGGGAATATGGTGTTAGTGACCATATATTTTAAAGACCTTCGGCACATGATTTTGGGGTAATGTGGTCGTTATTACGCACGTGCCGATTTACTTTTCCAGAAAAAAAAGCCGGTACCCATTAAACGCTGGGTGAACCGCACGCCGTCGTTTGGGATCGAATCCAACGACTTGTCCTTTGTAGTTCAGTTCATTAACCAATGAGCTATCCCTCTCCCCCCTCCCCCCTCTTAGTTATCATAAGGAACATATAATCAAATCAATCAGAAGTCCATTAGCCCTAAATAATTATGCCTTTCATAATAAGAATAGATGGGAACAAGTTATCATTATACGCCTCAAAACAGGACACAATCGGATCCACAGTCACATGTATGCACAATTCAAGTTCGGCACCTCAACTACATGTAAAGATGGACTGTCGAACACATACTCCAAGACTGCACTGAATATAGTAGACTGAGATAAATTCATTGGCACATAGATACTAACCTACAGACAAATCTGTTTGGACCACTGCAGTAATTACACAATAAGGTAACATTTATACAGGGGAAGACATTGTAGATATAGACAATCCTTCAGGCCAACGAAAGATAGATGTATCTATTGATGCACCAAAGCAAACTATATACCAAGACAAGCACGAACGCACATACACAAACACACACACACTCACAAACACCCATATATATATATATATGTATACGTGTATGTATAAGACATATAGATATGTATGCATAGGTAAGAAAAGGAACAGGGTCTATCGGCGGTAGATAGATCATTGAGCAGAAGAATAGAGTGTATATACGTTTGAAAATGCGTTTGGAAAATAAATTATTTGTCATTTTCAGTTGTCCAAAACAATGAATACGATATTGGATGTAAGTATAGTGATCTGGATCTCTGAGTGAATGAGCTAATACAATCACGTGCACATTTTCATTGTATAATCAGTTAGTTAGCTAGTTAGCTGGTAAGTTAGTTGATATAAGCTACTTAGTTACCTAGTTAACCACATGTTTGTTTTGTTAGCGAGTCTCCTCTCGCTCCAACCCTTGAAGTTAATACGATTTTTGGTTAATTAGGTAGCTAGAAGGTCTATAAAAATGTAGTCAAATATAATGTATGCTTTCTTTGACTGTGTTATGTAAAGTATTGTTGTAAAAAAATGTATTTTCTAAAAATGTTTAGTTGACATTGTTATGTTGTTAGTTGTGAATCATTGTTTTTATTATAGTTTATTATAGTGTAATCTCAACTATTATAGTCTGAATTGTTATTGTCGTCTATGATAATGTACTATTCATTGACATTGAGGTCTAAAATTGTGTAATCTTCTTTGTTCTTGCTCTTTAGAACATCAATGAGTCTTTTTTCTGACACCAATGTTTATATGCAAATGAGAAAAGCTAACAACAAACAATCAATAACGCTGAGTGATGTCTTCAAAGAATGCAAGTACATTAACGCGAAGAAAACAGCAGTAATGAAAATAAATAGGAACATATAAGACATATGAGCCAATATAAACCATACTCAAATTAAGCAAGTCAGATAATTTCAATATTTGGGCAATATATTTACAGATGATGGAAACATAAACACCCACACAAATAAAGAGAGCGACAGAGAGAGGAAAAAAAAACATAACATATAGAGAACAAACATTCTCATCTTCCACATGACTACGCTTCTTTTCAAAACATCAAAATATCACATTTGCTGTCAAGAAACAAAGATTAAACAGCATTTTCATACTAATTTAATTTTACCATGTCAAACATAGCCATTGAACAAAGTCCACACACAGAAGATCACAACCCGAGAAATATATCAAACACAAAGATAGATGGAAAACACAATGGGAAATTCAGAGAGAATTTTGAAAGAAACCGTGATTAATAAATATATTTATTTAACAAAAAAATGGTTCGAACACGTGGTAATCATGTGACAAAACCAAACAAACTAATAATAAAAAAAAAACTATCTACAAAGAATGGATGGATAGATGGAAAAAAAGACAAATGCACTAACGAACAACTAACAAACAAATGTACGCTATAGTCCGTTCAGAAATTCATAATCACACCTGAATTGGTTTTGCGTGATAACCGCTTGTTAATTTGGTTTCAAATTTTGCATGCAATCTTAGAATATTGATGACGCAAAGATTTTGGTATTTTTTATTCCACAAACACAACGGATTTTGCACATCAGCGAATTCCTTTGATCTTTTATGACGATATCAAACAAGTTGATTCAAATTTTAGAGTTTACAGTAATCGTGTTATTGTTCCAGTTTACTGCAGTTCTTGTCAGAGGCGTATCTACATAGTACTTAATTGTGGGTGTTGTTCGTTATGTGTATTTGCAAACATGAATTCAATTGGTTATAATTAGTCTTGTCCTTCGGTCACCATTAGACCCCAGGACGTCCTAACTGCAGCTGGAATTGAATTCATCTTAATTTTAATCATTCCGAATCTGACGATTCCAAGAGGCTGATAATCATTACTGGCTGGACAAATAGTAATCCATCTTGTTTCCAGTACTCATCTTCCAGCCGCAGCACATGTTCAACACACTTCTTCCAGAACGGAATGTCTATTTTTGAGAGAGTCTCGCTTGTCAGAACTTCAACATCACACATTTTAAACGTCCTGTTCTGTTCTGCAACTTGTCCTTTGACGGGAGCCCAGACAAGTTCGATTGGATTAAGGTGCGCATGATAAGCAGGGAGTCGAAGAGAGGTGTGGCCGTATTTCTCAATGATTTTGTCAACGTGGTACACCTGTTTTGTATTCGTATTCTTCACAAGTTGTAACAATTCGGGTTTTAAATATGTGTAGTCAAATTTGACATTTTCATTCGCAAGCCATGTCCTAATTTGCTCTTTTGTATTTGATGCAGTAGGCACTTTGTCTTCCTCTGATACGACATCGTGGTATGATGCATTAACTATGACTATGCACGAAGGTCTCTCCAGGAGATATAAAAGATCGTTCTCCAACCAGTGCCTGAAAATGTTTCCATTCATTTCAGTATGGTAGTCCCTACCGTCGGTACTTTTGATTGGAAAATAAGTCCCGCATCATGGACAAGACCATTTTCAGTGCTTCCAGCATGCGTTAATATAATGCGCTGGCCTTTGCTGCTTGGAATTGTTCTTTTGAGTTTGCCATTTACTGACTGCCATTCTTTAGCATAGGTGTGGTGTGCGTTGAACCACGATTCGTCCAAATATACAATATCATACCGTTCACTCCGTCGCTCACGGATCTGTCTCAGGTATTTGCTTCGAGCAATGACCAAGTGTGGTTCTTCACAAATAATACTCCTGCCCCCAACAGTTTTTCTGAAAGTGAAGCCGGCTCCTCGCACAATCTTCTATAGAGTACTTTTAGAAATGTCAATATTGCAGTCTGCATGCAAGTTTAATTTCAAATTCCTGAGAGAAACAAGTACAGTATTAGCAAACATTTTCAATATCTCACGTTTTATGACATCCATGTCAAAGCTGTCGACTGTCATTTTCCTTCCTTGATTGGCATGAGTGCACTCTGAGTCCTGTTTAATCCAACGAAAAAATGACGATCTATTAAGACCAAGCGCGAGTTGCGTTCGTCTCTCTGGGTCATGAATATCACAATATAAATGGCCCATCTTGGATTCCATAACGAAGTGCTGATATAGTAAAACAATAACCCTTTGCATTTTAAACTCATTGTAATTTAGATATAAATGTTGGTATTTAAAGTCAACAAATTGTCTACTGAGTCTTCACAAAATTAATAAAGATACGCCTTCTCTTCGCTAATTAATGCCAAGGCCGTGGTGCGTCGTGTCGTTCAATAACAATTCAGTTTTGTGCACGGGATTTTCCTGAAGTTAGTGTTTCTGCAATAGCCAAACTATTTTACGCGAACGACCGCACCAAATTAATGTATATATTCTAAAATGGTGTCAAATTCGAACAGGGTGAATTTAATATAGCCTAAAGAAGAAAACTTTTAAACTAGATCAAACTTCTCAGAGCAAAAAATATTTCTATAACGCCATCAATATTCTAAGATTGCATTCAAAATTTGAAAGCAAAATAACAAACGGTTAACATGCAAAACTAATTCAGGTGTGATTATGAATTTTTGAACGGACTATAACATCATAATGGTGGTCCCAGACACAACCCTACATTTCAAAAGGGAAGTAACTCCTATAAAAATCAATGACGCTTCAACAGACATAAGATAAGATCATTGTATACATTACTCTTGTCTCCTGCGACGGTTCAATGAAAAAGCAGAAGTAGAAGAAAAGACAAAAATAAGGTGGTTAATGTAGTCTAAAATAGGTCAGTCTTTAATAAAGTAATCACTGTGGTTGTAATTTAAAATTGTGTAGCATTGATTATTATTGTATAAATTATTAAGCGCTAATTATTTTTTTAATCTGTCTGATATACTACAGTCGCTGCTGTTTTTCTTGTAAAAAAATATATACTCATCATTGTGATTGTAATCTAATATTATGCAGTCCTCTCGTCACTGTATTTGTAGTGTAAAACATTGTAGTCTTCTCCTTTCTGTTAGGTTTACTTACATAACCACTTCATTTTCTTGATCTTGTGTCCTATGTATTTATAATTGCTGTTGTATTTATAAAGTAACATCACTATCATGTGACCTCTGCCATATGTAACATTAGGGACAACTTTGGTTTCAGTGACTATTTTTATCCGGGCTTTTGTTTATTTTATGAAATAAATATGTCTTCTACAAGAGAAATTGTTTCCCTTGTGTCACTCGTGTATTTGTTACTTTCTGTATTTGATGAGACTGTTAGAGACATACATGGCACTTTGACTACTGTGTTCTAACAATTAATTATGAGTTATGCTTCTTTCTCTTGTGTTATCAACGAGTATCCTCATGAACTATTTTTGTTTTGGTTTTCCTCGCTTTAAGGTCCAATCTTTCAATCGGTTGTTTGTTAATGCTATTTTAGTAGTATTGGTAGATTTGTCTAAGTTCTGAAACATGACTTGAGTATTATTCTGCTATAAACATGATAACAATCTTTTCTAAAGGACACTATAATGTACAATTTGACAACACCCATGGCTAAAGTATACTGTATATGTCCACTTTTAAAATGTGTATTCTCATAAATGTTGTTGAACTTAAAAATACCAACATCATAAATATTAACTGTTCTAGAATATTCATATTTGTATACAGCGTCAAATATTTGAGTCACTCAAATAAAATATCAATGTCAAGAGTGAGTGGAATGTAGTTTCCTCGTGATATCTCCATTCTCACATGTAACAACGAATTTATGATATTAACTAAAATACAACTTGGAGATTGAAGCAACCAACTGTGCCCATCATCATCATCATGTGCCATACCGGTTGGCGTTGGTGATCGTGTCTCTCCACAATCTTCTATCTACAATGCCTCGTATCAGTTCTGTTGTTGACTGTTTCCATGCCATGACACCAAGCTATCCAGTATTTTATCTCTTTGTCGTCCGCGATCTCTCTTTCCTTTTATTTTGCCAGTTGTAACCCAATCACCATCAAGGGCGTTCTTCTCGAGAATGCATGGAAAAAGACCAAGAGGAAGACCCAGAAGAAGATGGATAGATGCAGTGACAGAGACATGTAACAACAAAGGAAAATCACTAATTCAGACAATTCGAGCAGCACAAGAACGACAAATGATATAAACCACGACACCTTTTAGGTATCAGTGAAAGAGAAAAGAAGAAAGAAGAACCAAGTATTCCAACTTTCCTCTTCTCATGATGTGCCCGAAAAATATTGATTGCTTCTTTCTGATGTTTTTTAAGGGCTCCCTTTTTGTGTTGGCCTCTTTGAGAACTTCCTCATTGGGCTTTTTAGCTGTCCAGGGAACTTTTAACATTCTTCTGAGATATCACATCTCTGTGGCCTCTAATCGTCTTTTCATTTGTTTGTCTACTACCCATGATTCGTTTCCATAGGTCAGAATTGGTTCTATATAGCATCAATGAACACTCTTTCTCATTATTTTTACATAGATTTGTTGGATAAGATTTTTTTTCATTTTCTGAAATGCTATTTTGGCCTGAGCTATTCTGCTTTTTATTTCTGTGGTGCATCTCCCATCTGATGTTATTATTGTGCCCACGTATTTGTACCGTTGCACTTGTTTCAGATTTGTCTCGTTTATTTGTATGCTGCATGATGGTGGTGATTGTTTCTTCGATATAACCATTACTTCTGTTTTCTTACTATTCAGACTGAGACCTTTCTTGTTGCTTTCTTTTACTATTATGTCTATCATTTCTTGTAGTTCATTCTAAGTAATGTTCAGAAGACAGTAATACTAAGTCAAGGCGACATCAAACCTCTATCAATTACTCTAAAAGACTGTCCACTAGAATCAGTACAGAAATGTACATATCTTGGATCCACAATTACGCAAACCATCTCTCTTGATGAAGAAATAAACAGTCGAATTTGTAAGGCAGCTACGACCGTCGGCGAACTCACTGAAAGGGCCTTGAACAACACGAAACTAACACTAAAGACTAAACTCTTAATATATCAAACGTGTGTGCTTAGCGCACAATTATATGGATCTGAAACCTGGACAATATACTCAAACCAGGAAATAAGACTAAATGTCTTCCACATGCGATGTATCCGCAAAATAATGCACATCAAATGGCAGGACGAAATAACCAACTTAACTGTCCTGAAACGTGCTAAGAAACCAACAATCATGTCGATGCTCAGATGTCGAAGACTAAAGTGGCTGGGGCTTGTCCAACGGATGGAAGAAAAGCGCATTCCTAGGCTGGTGCTATATGGTGAACTAATACACGGAAAAAGACAAATCGGCAGGCCTAAAATACGATATAGAGATACCTGTAAATCATCTCTGATAGAATTCTCCATATGTGAAAATGACTGGGAACATCTGACAAGTAATCGTACATCATGGAGAACTTGTATAAGGAACGGTATAACATCTTTTGAGTCTGTGCTAAGGTACAACTTAGAAGAGAAAAGACTCATGAAAAAGGATGGAAAACCATGTGGATCAGCGAGCCTGACTTGTTCATTATGTGACCGTGTGTGTTTGTCAAACATTGGTAGAATTAGCCACGAGAGAAGCTGTTCGACAAAATCAAAACCTCAAAAAATACACAATGGCCTCCACTAAACCGTCTGACAGGACGAAAAGGGCCATATACATATATACTGCTCCTTTTATTTTAACTCTCATTTTCATAAAATGTTCAATATGTCAGATTCATTTAATTTTGGGATTTGTTATTGAAGAACCCGTAACTGTCCTGGTTTTCATGCACCAGTAATTACAGTAGTCCTTTCAATAAATAAAACAACGTTGAAACCTTTATACCGATATGCAGTCTACTGTGGACTGTAGGACAGATACTGTCTTCTGGATATGTTAAAAACATATGTCGAACGAAGAGGGATAGTAGAATACGGACATGACATAGCGAAACATACAATTATTAAAACATGTGACTGGTCGAATCAGACAGAATATTATTAAACTTGTAAACACTGCTTTAAACAAATGCTTATATTTCTTCTTTTTTTTATCGACACAGTGCATTTAATAATGGCTATAATATTAACAGTCATGTTTTACACTAACGTCCAATCAAATGACATGACGTAACATAAATCAGTTGTGAATAGACTACTACTCGAGTTGTTCAATCACGATGTTGCTATGATGTCATTGGACAAGAAGGAGATTATTCCCATCTACATTCACTTGACGACAATGTTAGTAGAGAAGTTAGTCTATACATGGTCTGATAAAATGGTCTGACCGATAAGAAAATACAAGTAGGCAGTTATGTGAATTTTTTGGGACAGCGCTTTATTGTCAAATGATAAATGCGGCATTTAAACTATTGATGAGGAGATCTCAAAATTATGGTCGTTTAACCATTGATGATGACGTCGTCACGTGATGATCATTTATTAGATCATCTAGTGTACTCATTGAAGCTCTGCATACATTTACTATTATTGCTGGTGTGTGACGTCAATTTCAGGACGAATCACATAATTTAGATCAGCGACCGTTTGTTGTTTGTATGTTCTATTTGTCTCTGAGGTAAGCCAGGACGAATCACATAATTTAGATCAGCGACCGTTTGTTGTTTGTATGTTCTATTTGTCTCTGAGGTAAGCCAGGACGAATCACATAATTTAGATCAGCGACCGTTTGTTGTTTGTATGTTCTATTTGTCTCTGAGGTAAGCCAGGACGAATCACATAATTTAGATCAGCGACCGTTTGTTGTTTGTATGTTCTATTTGTCTCTGATGTAAGCCAGAACGAATCACATAATTTAGATCAACGACCGTTTGTTGTTTGTATGTTCTATTTGTCTCTGAGGTAAGCCTAGATGAAGGCGGTATGTGAAGGACCAGGGTTCAAAGCCCAATAGAAGCGGTTGTGATTTTTCAAAATTAAGAACAAATTAATCCGTGGTTTCTGTATGACGTTACTGTCCTCTTATCTCTCGGAGAGTGAGATCCAATGTTGAGCCCTCTCGAGTAACGATAATAGGCAGGAGGCTATAAATATGGCCGTTGTCTCGGTCAAAGTTGTCAGCAGAAACGAGTCCACACCCTGGAACCCATGCCGTGTAACGGAGTTTGTGCACATGGGCCAGGATTCTCCTCGGATTGTCTCGTGATTGTCGAGAGGGATATCATATCATAAATGAATTCTCTCGGTGTGCAGTGATAATGATCCTAACAAAAACAACAACATCCTCATATAGTTGTGGGACTGAAAATCGTGATTGGAAATATGTCTCCTGGCTCTCTCAGAAAGAAGGTGAGCAGTTGATGCAAGATCATTAACTCGTTAGAGCTTCCATCAAGTGTAATACACACGGAATCAGTATTTTCTTTATGTCGATCTCTCAGTAGTCTCCATGTTTATATTTGTTTACATACTTGTCCCACAATTCAGTAGTGGTATAACCACAAACGAGACTGTGTCATGCTTGGAAATTCGCCTATTTCGACCAAAATTGAAGAGCAATGTGGTCCACGCCCACCTCCCTGGAAGAAAAACTCTATGGCACAATCGATTCACTTAAACAGACAGCTGACTTCATAAGAGAGTCTGGAATCCTACTCTGATTGAGTCTTAATCGCAGACAGAGAGAGAGAGAGAGAGAGAGAGATATTTCGACCAAACTTGAAACATTGTCAGAACAGATGCTTTGTAGTACCTGTTGATGCGTCACGTTATAGAACGTCTTTGCAACAATCGCCAAATGCTTAGCGTTCCACTGCTCTATTGTAGATGAAATGCAAAAGTAGATCGCCATCACTTTACCAATATTGCCTACTTAGTAGTCAACCTAGCAGTCTAGATCATTCGAACATTTTGCAAAACACAGTGTGTACACAGCAGTTGTTAATGCATATCCGCTTAGCTTTAGTCCAGTCAATGATGATAACAGAATATATCATTGCCACCTAATATGTTTTATTAAAAACAAAAATCATGTCTTCAAAATCAGATGGAAACGGGGGCCGAAAATGTAGGTGGCATGAACTAGGAACTAAGTTAAAATGATAAGTAATAATTACACTTATGTATGTCTCTGATGTATTGTGAAATGTGTGTTAATTAAATGAACATGTATGCAGTTATTTGATGATATATTCTCTAAATAATGAGACAACTGAAAACATATGAGTGATATATTAATCATTACATTACGGAATACAAAACGGCAAAGGCAAATTCGGATAGGCTCACGACATTTATGTCTGAACTGTTTTGGTGTTTGTACCAACAGTGACAGGTCATAACAGGGGACTATGTAGTTTAACAGTGCAAGATTATAATAGCAGTGCATGAAGTGTACTAGTGCAAGATCATAACAATAGTGTATGTAGTTTAACAGTGCAAGATATTAACAACAGTGTATACAGCTTCATAGTGCAAGATCATAAAAACAGTGTATGAAGTGTACTAGTGCAATATCATAACAACAGTGTATGTAGTTTAACAGTGCAAGATCATAACAATAGTGTATGTAGTTTAACAGTGCAAGATCAAAACAACCGTTTATGCAGTTTAATAGTGTAAGATCATAACAACCGTTTATGCAGTTTAATAGTGCAAGATCGTAACAACAGTGTATGTAGTTTAATAGTGCAAGATCGTACCAACAGTGTATGTAGTTTAATAGTGCAAGATCGTAACAACAGTGTATGTAGTTTAATAGTGCAAGATCGTAACAACTGTGTATGTAGTTTAATAGTGCAAGATCGTAACAACAGTGTATGTAGTTTAATAGTGCAAGATCGTAACAACTGTGTATGTAGTTTAATAGTGCAAGATCGTAACAACTGTGTATGTAGTTTAATAGTGCAAGATCATAACAACTGTGTATGTATTGTAATAGTGCAAGATCATAACAACTGTATATGTAGTTTAATAGTGCAAGATCATAACAGCAGTGCATGTAGTTTAATAGTTCAAGATCATAATGCAGTGCATGTAGTTTAATAGTGCAAGATCATAACAGCAGTGCATGTAGTTTAATAGTGCAAGATCATAACAGCAGTGCATGTAGTTTAATAGTGCAAGACCATAACAACTGTGTATGTAGTTTAAGTGTGTCCGATGTGAACATGTTCTGGACAGTAGACAAACCAATGGAAAGATTATCGGAGGCTACAGATACGGGATGTTTCAGAGGAATTTTGAAAGTTCCCCGGGCAGCTGAAAAGACCAATGAAGATATTCTCAAAGAGGCCAACACAAAATGGGACCTCCTAAAAACAGCAGAAAGAAACAATCAACATTTTTCGTGCTGATCACGAGAAGAGGGAAGCTGAAATACATGGTTACAACGAGCAAAATAAAAGGAAAGAGATATCGCGGACGACAAATATAGAAAATACTGGATTGCTTGGTGTCATGGCATGGAAAACAGTCAACAACAGAACTGATACGATGCACTGTAGACAAAAGATTGTGGAAGAACATGATCGCCTACGCCAACCGGTATGGCACATGGTGATGATCACAATAACAATGTATGCAGTTAACAGTGCAAGATACTAACAGTGTGTAGTTTTAGTGTGTATTATAATACAACAGTGTTTAACAGTGCAAAATCAAAACAGTGTATGTAGTTTAACAGTTCAACATCATAACAACCGTGTATGTTGTTGATGAAAATACATACAAAATGAAAGCAATGCAAGTTTAGAGCTTTATATATGCGTAGGACAACTTTTATTCCCTCAGTATGTTTCGTGTTTATAATATATTAAATTATGTCCTGTCTCATTTTCCCACTCCTGCTTAAAGATGAAACCGTACCGTTTTTTCCTTTTGTTTTCTTTACATCCTAGCTAGCTGGTTTACAACAATTTCACAATGTTAAGCCTTTTCAGTCATATGTAATTTACCAAAGTTTTCATTTACCGGGGATACTGGCGATCTATGCATGACTGTTCATTAATTACGTTGCTGACTTCTCATCAAACAACAGTCTTAACCTGATAAGTATATTGATTCTATCTGCGTTCCTCTCCGTTTTATTCCTTCGGTATTTGATGATGTCACAATATAGTAAAGTTGTTCTTTTCTCATAATAAGACTAACATTGATGAATGAGTAAGCGGGTTAGTGTAAATATGTGTCATAACTTAATATGGGGCGTTATTTTTTGCTAATGTAATATAATAACATGTACAACTAAAATGACCAACGATTAAATTCTTAAAGAGGTCAGCACAAAAACGGAGCTCTTAAGAAACATCAGAAACAAAAAAAAAAACGACATTTTACAGGCGCAGAATAAGAAAAGTTGAAAACTTGGTTGAACATCTAGCAACATAGAGGGACAGACAGATCGAAGTCAACAACAATACTGGACAGCTTATTATCATGGCACAGAAAACATTCGATATAATTAATACGGTAGACTGTGGCCATATAATTGTTGAAGGACGTGATTGTCAACACCAACCGGCACACGATGATGATTAATATAATAATTGCATTGCGTAGAAAACATTTTATTTAAATGTTTACAAGTGAATAACACATAGAAATGTACAAACATAAATCACAATGAGTAGAACTAAAGGAAAGTAGTATACGAACAAAAAGCACGCATTAAAGAGTAATTTAAATGTATGCAAAGTAGATGATGGAATGCAGATACATTGATGATGATGTAGACATAGATCTACTGACGTAAATATTCTACGTCACAGCATTTCTCTACCGCAATATTTAACTTATGTGAGCTTTTGTATTCTTCCTATCCTTCATTTCTCTTTCACGTCTAGATTTAGGTCTTATCTTTTCCTTTTATGTGGTTATTTCTTTACAATACATTTCTCTTACTCATCTTATACAATTTCTCATTTCTCAAAACAACCACACAGGATGATTGATTACTTATAATCTTACGTTTCCTTTTCTCTTTTTATTCCCTGTTAGACTATCCCCGTCACTCTCTTATCCGACCATGGTGGTTGTGTTATTCCACTATAAAACATGATACATGAGGCTTACGTGCATTTCTGCTGACCTAAATAACAAAATAGGGTTACATTTTCCTTTAATAAAAATGTGGGTTATTGTATATGCCATTGACAAATACACAAACGAGGTTACGAATCTCAATTAAATATAAAGGGTATTGCACTAGTGTGGTATTTCAGGCCGAGATGTTTATAACACCGATGACATACTGTTTGAATTGATTAGGAAATCTGGCAATTATAGCGTGACAGTGTCCAGCATGAGAATATAGATAGAAGCAGCACAACGGCGTAAATAACATGCTTGGCTACACAGAACGTTGTTCACGCAGTTTTGGGAATTGACTCGCAAAGTATATTACAGAAGATTGATAGATAGTGTCTGCGGCAGGAGTGGATGCCGAAATTGGATGACTAAAGTGAACCGATTAAACTGTGTGTACTATTCAGGGCTCGCTGGTGTACATGACAATGACATGGCACATAAGCCCGCTGGCAGCTAAAGCACTGAGTGTGACCTCACTCTGGACATAGCGCATCGAAAAGATTTTTTTTCTTCTTCCATTATGAGAAGAAGAGGTGAATGGGTGGGGCAACGAGGTATATATTGATACATTTAGGAGTCTAAAGGTGGGAAATGGTCGATCCGGTTTTCTTAGTGGGAAAAAGCAAACTTATCTGTAATCAACACATTACAGGAACAATCAGTCAGCATACCCATTGGAGAAATGTTGGGGCGGCGGTGGAGCGGTTATGGGAATATCCCGACTGCCATAAAACTGATTCCACGAATATAATAAAATAGCTTGATTAGAACACGTTTTTCCTTGTAAAACATCTCCTAGACTATACGAAGGATGGAACATCTTCATCAGGTAAGCACTAATATGAAATTATATATTTATGGTTATATGAAAAGCATGAGTGTATTAGATGTGGTTGAATTAACTTGTTTAAACAACCTTGAGTAATCTGATTGATTTATCATTCACACTGCCAGGTCGCTAGCGCTCGTTTTGTTGTTGTTGTTGTTGTTATGGACCCAGTTACCTTTGAGCAGATGCCCTACGGCAAAATGACATGTAGTAGTATTTGCAGGTATTTTAAGTTCTGCTGTGGTTCCTTACAGTGTTCCATTTGGAGGGTCTTTGAGGAAATAGTGTTGTTCAGATGTCAGTGAGCTTTGGACATTAAAACATGTGGTATTCTACAGTTTCTTGTGGGTGATTACAGAATGGTCATACTGGGGTATGGTTTTGTTGTATTTTATTAATGTGGTTATTCAGCATAACATGTCCTGTTCTCAGTCTGAAGATAGTGGTTTGGTCACTTCTTGTTAGGTTGTTGATGTTGTCTTGTGGATTTTGTCTTGCCATATATTTAAAAACACTCTCCCTGTTTTCCCTAAGACCCATCCATTCAACTACTCCTCTCTACTGTTGGAATTTATGACTTGTTTGGCTATGTCTAGTGTGATGAATGTATGTATCTGTGTTTATCTGGATCCTCTCTTAGCTAATGTATCTGCTTTATCATTTCCTCGTATGTTTTATTGTTCCGGTATCCATTGCATTATCAATCTTATATTATGTGTTTCAATGAGTTTGTCTGTATCTATGATAAGCTCTGTGAGTTCCGGTTTGTTCGTGTTGTTTCCCAGTGCTTGCAGTGCCGATTTGGAATCTGTAAATATGACCGTGTTTGTTTTCTTCGATGGTGTGGTATCGAAAATTGTATTTAAATGATACATTGCTATTTCTATAGCTGTTACTCCTGCTTCATAATTGTTACAGACTTTACCACAAGGGTCACATATTGCTTATTATGTTATATCTGAGTATTATTCATGTATTAATATTCCATATCCAGGTTTGGAAGTAGCGTTAGTGGCTACAACATATGTGTATGTACGTATGCAAACTTCTGGACAAGTATCTATTGTTTTTCTTGCTGCTAGTGCCCCTGATACTTTGTCTGCATGTGTATGTATTCTGTCTTATATCTGTACATTTATTTCAGGAATTTTATAATTCGTACATGGTGGCATTTACGTGATGACTCCTGATGTGTGTAGTCGTTTTTCAAGTAGATGGAATTTCTCTTGTATATTTCTATCATATTGTAATACTGACATCTGCTTAACTCTTTGTTTTGGAGTCCATGTATCTACTAATTTTCTGTTAGGGTGGTCCTTCTCCATTCTTTGTTGTCTTTCATAGAGCAGCATAGCGGCATTGTTTCTCCTCAACTCTAAAGGTTCAACATTTCAGTGAATTTCACAGGCTGCAACTGGAGTGGACAGCATTGCACCACTGATGAGTCGTTATGCATTATTTTGTATCTTGTCCAGTGACAATTGTTTTGCTAGATGTCACTAGTAGCAAACTACCATGATCCAGAAAGAAAATATCCCATATACAGATTTTAAAGCGTTTCTTTGTCTGCTCCCCATAAGGTACAGGAAAGCCTTTTCATTAGTTGAAGTCTTTGTGTTGCCTTCTTAGTGACATTCTCTGCGTGTTTCTTCAGATTGAATTGTCGGTCTAGTTGTATTTCCTAAAAGTGTAGGGTGTTTTTTTTTTTAGACTATTGTGTTGGAGATTGAGATTGATGTTTGCCTTAGCTATGTTGTTACTTCTAGTAAACACTGTATACACTGTTTTCTGTATATTTATTTTTATTTTCCAGGTATTACAGTATTATTCTAGGTGCCTCAGGTCTTTGTTTAGTTGTGCTTCAGCTGTTCTAATAGTTTCATTCGTACTGCACATGACCAGATAATCCGCATAGACACCTTTTTTTAATTATCATGGTTTTGGTCAGATCATTCATATATATCAATAAAAGAGTACAACTGAATGGGGATCCCTGTGGCAATCCTTCTTCTAGCACCCCTTTGTCTGATATGGATTCATTTAATTTAGTTTGTATTGTTCAATCTACTAGGAATTATTTGACCCATTTGTACAGTTCGCTATGTATCTTAATGCCTTTTCTAGTTCCCTCCCGTTAAAATCTTCTTGAAATATTGCAGCATTTGTTGTTGGGGCTCTTTCAATTAATTTTAAATTATGTAGATGACTTGTATCGCTATATGTAAGTTTGCTCGCTCTATTGACTGAAGCAAAGCAACTATTAATTTTTTTTTTAACTATACTTTTTTTTAGAGCTGATGATTTCATTATTACATTTGCTTGGTTTAGGGTTTGGTTCTCTTTTATCACAAGACAAATGTTGCATAAGTCTCCATGCTTTATTTCTTTCATGTCGCAGATCTAGTTTATTTCATGTTTCATGCCATTTCTCTTTATTTGCTTTTTAGTAACTAGTTTGACCTTAGCACTAGCCTTGCTATAGTTTATTTCATTATTCAAAGTTGGGTTCTGCTCAAACATTGTTCTGGCTTTCTTTTATTCTGACAATGCTGTCTCTAGTTCTGAGTTCCAAAATGGTCGATAGTGTGTTCAACACCCTTTAGGTATAGTTTGTTCTGCAGTGTTGAGTATTATTTGTGTTCGTTATTTTTTCCACGCTGTTGTCTGTCAGGTTGTTCAGGAGTTGGTAGGATTTTTCTTGATATAGCTTCCAGTCAGCTTTCTTGAAATTCCATCTCGTTCTCTGTTTTGTTAGGAATTTTTGTTGTTTTGGTTTCTGCTATGGTGATTATGGGCCTGTGATCACTGCCTACGTCATCAATAACTCAAATGTGGCAGTTGCTTATGAGATCAGCAGAGCAAATGGTCAAATAGGGTCTACTAAGGGAGAGATGGATTCTTTGTAGGAGAGTTGGTGTTGATTCTGCGTCCTGCATGATTGTAGGATTAGTTGATAGGCAACGATATTCTATGTATTTTCCTGTGGGATGTGAGTTAGAATACCCCCATTGTGTTGAATGTCCATTAAAATATCCAGCCAAGATAGTTATATGGTATTTGACTTGATCAAGTTCTGTTATGTTACAATTTGTGCCTGGTGGGTTGTAAACATTATAAATATTATATTTGCTGGATGCAAACTAAATAGTGGCTTTCTGAACATCTGTTAGTTCGGCATTATTTAGTGACACTACATCTCCCTGTATATTGTTTTTGATGTAGGTGATTATACCCCTGCAGTTGTTGGAACACTTACTCGGATAGCGGATGTAATCTGTTATATGTGTGTCTATGTTCTTGTGTAGTGTTTACTGCAGTAGGGCAATATGGATCTGGTATTTGAACTTGGTTTTGGTTAGCTCTGTTTTCTTGTTTTTTGAGGCCTGAAATATTAAGCTGTAGTATGTATAAATAAAGAAGATCATTGGAAACAGGTAAAATATATATGGAAAGTGACATGCCAAGAAACACTAGGGAAAAGAGAACGCCAGAATAAGGCATGGATGACAGCTGAGAACCTGGATAAAAATAAAGAAAGAAATAACAAGAAAGCAGGCATAAATAAAAGCAAAACGAGAAGTAAGAAAGCCAAGATACAGGAAGCTTACACAGATGTGAACAAAGAAGTGAGAAGATGCATTAAAAGCGATAAGAGGAAATATATAGTTGAATTAGCTAAAGAGGCAGACGAAGCAGCAAATTAAGGGAATATGATAGAACTGAACAACAGCACACAAAAATTAAGTGGAAGATACAAACAGATCAATGTCTTTATTAAAGATAAGAAAGGAAATATGCTTAGTAATATAAGGTAACAAATAGAAAGATGGAAGGAGCATTCACGAACTTTTGAATAGACCCGGCTCAAATAATCCTCCAGATATACCACCAGCAGAAGTAGAGTTACACGTTATCTGTGGAAAACCAAGCATAGTAGAAAAATGAAAGCCATCAAACTATTAAAAAATAGTAAAACCACAGGACCAGATGAAATTCCTTCGGAAGCCATCAAAGCAGATATTAACACCTCTACAAAGATGTTACATAATCTATTAGATACAATTTAGGAGGGGGATGAAATACCTAAAGATTAGAAAGAAGGTTATATGATCACACTACCAAAGAAAGGAAGTTTACTGGAGTGCACAAATTATAGGGGAATTATGCTACTATCTGTGCCAGGAAAAATATTAAGCAGAATCATTCTGGAGAGACTAAAAGAGACAATAGAGAAACACTTGAGAGATGAACAAGCAAGTTTCAAGAAGAACTGATCATGTACTGATCAAATAACTACTCTATGTATAATAGTTGAACACAGTTTAGAACTAAAATCCCCACTTTATATTGGATTCATAGATTACGAAAATGCATTTCATAGTTTAGACAGAAGAATACTTTGGAAGCTGCTGAGTCATTACGGAATCCCCATAAAGTTTATTAACCTGATAAAAACAATGTATGAAGGAACCAAATGTAGTGTGGTGCATGAAGGACATCTTACAGAAGCATTAGACATAAGAACAATAGCAGGCAGGGATATCGTCTGTCTCCATTTATCTTTCTACTGGCCATAGACTGGATTATTAAAATAACCCAAAACAACAGAAATGGAATCCAGTGGTCACTGACCAAACAACTTGATGATTTAGACTTTGCTGATGACATACCTCGCCTATCACACAGCCATCAACAGTTGCAGGATAAAATGAGCATACTTGATGAGAGATCACAACGGCTAGGACTTAAAATTAGTAGAGATAAGACCAACATTATGAGAATTAATGCAGTTGGCAATAACCAAATAAAATTAGGAGAAATACCGCTAGTAGACGTACAATCTTACATATATCTGGGCAGTAATATAGATAAAGAGGGAGGAACACACAATTATTTCAAAATAAGGATATCAAAAGCAAGAGGAGCTTTCATTGCACTGGGAAACATATGGAAATCCAAATAAATTAGGTTAAATACAAAAATAAAAATTTTAAACTCAAATGTTAAGGCAGTCCTATTATATAACTGTGAAACATGGAGAGCAGCACAATTGACAACCACGAAGAAACAGAGTTTCATTAATGGAAGTTTACGCGGAATAAAAAGGATGAAAATGGCAGGACAAAATCACTAACATAGAATTATGGAAATGTACCAGTCAAATCTATTGACCTTTCGAGCCGTAACCGGCCCATAGGGCGTAGACCAAGATACACCTTCTCCTATATGAATTTTTGTTCTAGCAGTTTTCTTTTAAAGATATTTTATTAAATCTCGCCATCTGTCTCTGTTCTGTGCAAGCAGTTCTATCTCATTGAGGGAGCCGATTCCTGCTGCTCTTGCCTCTCTCATCAATGTTCTTCTCAGTGTCTCCCTGGGTCTTCCTCTTTTTCTTTTACCTGTTGTTTCCCATATGAGGGCTTGCTTCGCTATTCGATTATTATCTCTTCTCATCACATGTCCAACGTATGACCATCGTCTTTTCTTTATACCAGTCAAATACCAGTGGATAAAGTGATACAGCGATCACGATGGCGCTGGATAGGACAGACACTACGTAATCCAACTGAGAGTATTACACAACAGGCCCTGTTTTGGAATCCCTAGGGGAAAAGACAAAGAGGAAAACCAAGGAATTCTTGGAGAAGACTGATAGAAGCAGAGATGAAGATGGTGGGGAAGACATGGAATGATCTTAAAAGAATGGCAACAAACAGAACGACTTGGAAAGTGTTTGTTGGAAACCTATGCTCCACTGGGAGCTAAAAAAGTAGAGATAGAAAGAAAGATCATGTTTAATTTATTCGTTTTTCCACTCTGACTAATCTTAATTCTCTTTCTTCCATTAAACTATGTATATATTGAGGTTTGTTGGATCCAAGGTTTCTGGATTTTGTATGAATTGTTTGTATTCCTTCTTCTAGCTAATTTATCGCGCAGTCTAGCCTGGTCGATCAATATCTGGCGCGGATCGTGATCGAGGCGGCGTCCGAGTTTTTATCGATTTATAGACTTGATGTACATGGCATTGTTAAAGCGGGGACACCTGTGGGCTATCTTCCTACCCGAGGGTGAAGGTTTTGCAAATCCTCGCCTCGATTCCATCCATGGCATGTATGATGTCCCTGTCTCTGCTGACACATCCATGTGTTCACTTTCAGGGTCCTGTATTCAAACAGACCATTCCCTGCCACCTACTGTCACTGGCACTTACTCCGTTCATTCAGGTGTATCACATGGGTGTCATATGTATCGGCAGAGGATTGTCACGTCCTGGATCACTTGTGTCTGTGGGATGTACTGCAGGACTGTTAAACAAATCATGGACATATAGAGATGGTTCCTATATAAATATTAATAAGATAGAAGACAAGACACTCACTCAAGGGTTCCTATAGAAATAGTAATAAGATAGAAGACAAGACACTCACTTAAGGGTTCCTATAGAAATAGTAATAATATAGAAGACAAGACGCCCACTCAAGGGTTCCTACAGAAATAGTAATAATATAGAAGACAAGACACTCACTAAAGGAAGATTGAGGGTGATTAGATGAGGGCCATGGCGTATACCACATGTCGGTGGCCTCTAGCCGTGCATCTATAGTGGATCACCTCCTCCCGGCTCAGTTATACCACATGTCGGTGGCCTCTAGCCCTGCATCTTTAGTGGCTCACCTCTTCCCGGCCGAGTTATACCGCTGGGAGCTAGGTCGCGCCCAAGACCTACTTTGTCATAACAGGGGGACCACTTGTAGGTGTGGCCTTGGACACAGTAGCCCAGTGGAATTGAATTTAGTCCATGTGTGTGTGTGTGACAGAGAGAGAGAGAAGCAAGATTATATACCACTAACGAGGCAGCTCGGAGGTTAGTGAGCGAGATTACCAGCGACAAGACGCTGGCTAGTTCCAGGACGTTGGTTCTTGAGATCACGCATCCTTAAACGGGAACTGGTGACTGGTTGGTCTCGAAGCAAGTCGTCGGCCTCGAAACATAGAGATTGTTTATTCAAATCCAGACTGTACCAGTTGGGTTTTTTATTTGCGATTTCTCTCTGCTGCAACCACTTTGGTCTAAGCAGAGAGGCCCGAATTGAACCGTCAAGTACTCATCGACCGAAAAAAATATGAGATCCTCCGCAGTCGGAGTTATCTGCTTGTTCGGCGAGGGACCGAAGTGCACACATCTGCAATGGAAAAAAGGATTAACACGCGAAATTGAGTTCCTTGTCACTAGGGACTTGGTGAAAACTTGTAGAACGGAAAAAAAAGTTGGGGGGGGGGGGGGGGGTTATATTTTCATGGAAGAAATAGGTGCGGCGTAGCGTGCTACTGACCGCTTCAATCATTAAAAAATATTCACGTCGTCGTGAATAAATAACGATACATCAGCGACATTCCTAAATGGACTTAACACCTGGAAGGAGCCATCGACTTTACTCCGTCCTCTATACACTAATGTCTATTCATACAACCACTATAACTAGATGGATATTAACAAAAATTACATAGAATTTGTGTGAGTTGTATGTAAACGTTATATGGCCAATTAGCAGCCCTACGTGTTCTTGACTATTTGTATAAGGTTGATGGTTTATACGACGCTGCCAGAATGTATTTATGAAATAATAACGTTTATGAAATAAAAAATACAAAAAAAGAAACAAACATTTCAACCACAGTGTTAAAAACCAATCCGAATTTATGGCTGCTGAACATGGAGATCAATAAAATGGCAATCACAGAGATGCAAACATTCATTATTGGAGTTTTGCGCAAAATAAAAAGGATCATAAAAATCACTAACGTTAATTATAAGAATGTACGATGTAAATATTAGTGGATAAAGCGATACAATGAAGACGATGTAGCTGTATAGGACACACACAGCATAAACCAACTGAGAGTATTACAAGACAGGCCCATTTGTGTAATCCTCAGGTGAAGCAACGAAAAGACCAAAATGTACTTGGTGAAGACAGATGGAAGAAAAGATAAAGATAATGGGAAAGACAAGAGAAGATCTTAAAAGAAAGAGAAGAAACAGAACGACTTCGAAAGTGTTTTTTTTTTTAAGAAAGAAAGAAGAAGTAGATAATGATGAAATTTGCTGTATATTGAATTTGAACTATTTTTAAATATTGGATATTTTGTTTTAGAACTGTCAGGCCAGATGTTTATGAGTGTACTATGTAAATCTGAATGGTATAAGCTTTGACAGACTTTAATATGAACATAGAGACTAAGGCAAGGCGCCTGTCAGGAACAGAATTGAAAGCAATCAGCCATTCATAGCTGATGGCCAGCGCCAGAATTGGTGAATCAATCCCATCCAGTCCTTACTCCACCCTTTTTCCGTGCCTTTTAGAACAGACTAGCCTGGCCAAGTGAGTGGTATCAAACAGGAAAGGCGTCTCGGTATTCACAAATGTTTTGCTGAAGTCGGATGTTTATTGGCCGAAAGGCGCAAAATGAATTATAAAGTAAGCTCGTTATGTCCTCTTTTCCATCACATTGAGATATAACCTAAACCACTCATTGAATCACTTGTTTATCGCATCCATTATGTACACGACACCTAAAGTTCAACAAAAATTTTGTCAGAGGTGTACATATTTAGTCTCAACAAATCAACAACAATAAATGCATGCACGTGACTGTTGATATATGCATTTTTAAAATCCCAATAACACGTGTAGACGAAACGGCATCCGCTCATGTACAAGGTTCCTATTGATTACAATGCGTATTTATACCTAGAGAATCAAACACTGCGAAATATATTAGACTATACATTTGGTTAGAAACTTACCTCCCGTTAACTCCAGAATCTGAGCGCATATACAATATGCATTTTAACATGTTACATTTTATAACAATATTTTAATACATTACATGTAAATTAATGTTATATATTTTTACTAGACCGCATGGAACTTAAGGCTAAAATTCCTAAATGGAAACATAAATGTAAGTAAATGTGAACGTTTCAATACTTGAGCAATCATAATTCAAAACCATGCGTTTCAACCAGGGTATTTAAAACTGATATGAATGTGCTATTTTAATGCTGTACTTGTGTATTCTTCTACTGTCTTACTTCAATTTTATGCACTTTTAGCGTTTTACTTCTGTCAAAATGCACTTTTACTGTTTTACTTCAATATTGTGTGAACTTCTGGTGTTTTACTTCTTTCTGATACTTTTGGTGTTCCTCTTCTGTCATGATGTTAACTGATACAATTTTACTTCTGTTTTAATGTCTACCACTAATATTTGACATGTGTATATCCCTTTTGTTTTACTTATATGTGATGTCTATTCACGTGCTGTAATTATTGTCAACGTGTACGTTTGTTTGTAAATGATTGAAAAGAAGTAAAGACTAATTTTAGAACCTCAAACAAGCGACGCAAAAATGGGTTTTAGAGGAAACACATGGTGTATTGATGCTCTTTTTTAATTCAAACAACTGCAAGAGAAAGCAATGAAATACAGCCAAATACTATACATAACAGGCATAGATAAAGAGAAACGTCACGAGAACAGTTGTTGGACATACTTACTGCGTTCCAACATTTTATCAGCTTCTGCACAAGCCTTTACGACAACAGCACTAGCAAAGTGAGAACAGAGGCAAGATATACAGACCGCTTCTACATCAAAGAAGGAGTTATAAAAAAAAGAATGCATACTACTCCCTCTCCCACCCACCCCCACCTCTCCTAAAAATAAAAGCGATATTCATCACATTCATGGACTACATCTGTAAATTGGCAAATCCATCCAGAAGTGACGAAATCAATGAAAATTCTTTTCGGAGAAGATCAAATCTATTTTTTGTTTAAACTCTAAAACAGAAGACATGAAAGAGCACCTAGTCAGACTTAACAGGATCAGAAAAATTAACGTAAGCGATGTAGAAGAAAAGCAACACACAAATATAACAATATAAGAAAATGTCATAAAACAAGTAAAGGAATTCAAATAATTCGTCATCATCCAGAAATATAACAACATTCAAGAAACATTAATAAACTCAAGGTGTAACAAAGTTTGGTACGATAATGGGTAGATTTCATCCCTGCTGTCTAACAAGGAAGTAAAGTTATGAGTAAAGTGAGCTATTTATAAGTTTATCGTTATCCCGTCGTTGTGCTACCAGTGAACCTTTGATTCAAGAACTATTTTAAAAATAGGTACGAATATACATTAAGTGTTAAGAATGAAAACTATGAGCTTTTTAATACGAAATAGTTATCATGTCAAGTGGTTGTAACATGTGATAACAAATAAAGAACTAAATATATTACAGCGAGTTACCAACAAACGATGCCAGAACACTAAATCAAAAAATCGACCAGAAAAAAAATGTGTATAAACGGAATACTAGAAACACTCAGGTGTAGAACAATATAAGAGGTCAATAAAAGAGCAAAAAACCGTGAACTACATGTCTCCCCTTGACTCCGAAAGACAAATGAGGTAGGAAGAAATACAACACAAACAAATTACGTCCTTTTACTTCAGTCTGTAGGTTTACTTCGCCTGTTTTACTTTTAATGTCATGCGATCTTCAATGAGTTGACACTAACTGACGAGTGGACACACCTGCCTGGTTATACGTCATTACCGCGGCTAGACGCTCTTCAACTTATATAGGTGTCTATAGTGACTAGATTACGACATAATTGCACATACCCAATGTGTGTAAATCTTACACTTCCACAGTTTAATGTTTTCAAAATATATATATATATATATATATATATATATATATATATATATATATATATATATATATATATATATAGGGAGCCGCGATAGCTCAGCGGTTAGTGAACTGGACTACCACGGACAAGGGGTTGGGTTCGATCCCAACCGACGGCTCCGGGTTCACCCAGCCTTAAATGGGTACCTGATTTTTTTTTCTGGGAATGTAAAGCAGCACGCGTGTAATACTGACCACATTACCCCAAAAATCATGTGCTGAAGGTCTGTAAAATATAGGGTCACTAACACCATATTTCCCTATACGCCACTAAGCGTGACGGAAGTACTTTACTTTATATATATATATATATATATATATATATATATATATATATCTTGTTTTCAATCTTACTATCTGCTTTTGTAATATTCTTGCCTTTCCACCCGACCCGTTGTGCTAACACTCATTTTCTACATGGCTTTACCTACAGCTCAACTCTTGAGAGCTAGAGATGACGTATGGGCATGTATAGAGATGTTAACTCAACGACCATTCACGGCTAACATCGAGTTGTCTAAATAAAGCTCTTACAAATCTCCCGACTAATGACGTAGAGAGGTTGAAATGGAGGAATGAACTCTTACCAAACATCACATTCAAAGTGGGCGGCAGCGAGAATTTATTGATTGGAATGTCACTATTTTGTGGGTAGTCATCTCACTGAAGAGTCATCATGTAAATATAACATCTGACTTTTGTGGTTTTTTAACTACGCCGAGGAGACGTAACTCCTTAACAGGTTAGCACTTCCGGTCGATGTTTTTATCTTACAATTTCTTGCTTTTCAAACAAAATCACAAACTTCCATGGAAGCTGGGCAGTCACACACTACATGGTTAATTAATAGTGTCTTCATTATTTCGGAACTATATTATTATAACTATTATAAGATATCCAATGTGACCTTTCCTCGACAAGACTAGATATACAACTTTCATGTGAAGCTTCCTCATTAGAGTAACATGTAAGTTGTTTTGACGTCCTGGTATCTACAGGTATAGTCTACTTAGTAACAAATCGTTGATCGTTTTGACGGTTTTCTTGTATTATAAACCTACACTTGTCCGTTATAACAATTCAATCATGGCGTAATAGACGTTGATTGTCGTGTCTATTTATACTATACAATACAATCACGCTAAATACAGTAACAGTTCACGTAAGGACAACATATAACTGTCTATTATCCCGTTTATCCTACTCCAAATGTAACAAAATGCAATAATTTTAGAACAAAACATAACATATTTATTTTACTAAAAATTATATATTTTCTGTAACCAAGGTTACAGATAGTACGCTGGAAGAATCATTTAATGAGGTAAGATATGTGACTCAACATATTTGAATGAACAAATGGAAGAGTGACTTTACAAATTGTAAACAAGTTCAGAACTTACCGTCCACATTAATGTTATCACAGATCACCATGACAACGATGACGCCTAGTCATCCTTTCTAATCTTTAATGATCACGAGGGTCACGTGGTATTGGAGTAAAGGGCATAAGTACAATGACGTCATGTCTGCAACACAATTCAGTAACCTCATTTTCTCTGGTCCTGTCTGTGTCTAAGTATGCACTGGCTATCATGACACTCCTAAATAAGTAAATAGAATGTCTGGAAGGAATACAAGATGATGCAGTGCGCATTATCCTTATGTTCACAAACATATACCCAGTGCGGTGCGTTATTTATTCGATTTTTACATCACGGTAGTCAGCATAAAATTTAGGCAATCACTTACCAAACGTCGAATTAATGCAGACTCACATAATTATCTATACAGTGACCTTATGAACACAATGTGCAGCAAGGATGAAGATAGCAAAAATATTGATGGGGCAGGCTAAAGATATTGCTTAGTAGGTGTGTTCGACTGAGAGCATTGAAGCCGGTAAGAAATGGATACAAGTGCGGAACGGTTGTCGTGAGTCTTGTCTTGTAGTCACTTGACAGAGAATGTAGACAACGAAGTTCCTTGAAGTGAGAGGCGGAAGGGCAGGAATAGTCGCTTTAGAAATCTGAGAGTGTCGCAACCGTTTTCAAAGGTGGTCAGTAATTTAGCCTGTAAAAAGTAGGGGGTGGGGGTTGGGAGTTTCATTATTCATGATGTTGTAATTGTGAAGAAGACAATTAATGAAAAATGGTCATGATTGAGGAGGAAAACCTTCGAGGCGATAGATCAGTGCGTCAGTTATGGGGAAGAGGTATGTTTACAACAATCAGAAAAAAATATTCACACAACTTCTTTGAGTTTCTTAGGTGGCCGTGTTCTCTAGCGCAGGCTTCTTGTGAAATGGCGCTGCATCGAGGAGTTTTATCCAGCATCGGGGTGTCTATTGTTTTTTGTTCCGTCCCGGTGATTGTTTTAATTTTTCTCCGAGTTTTGTAAATATACCTCTTCACCTAAAATGATTCGCTGTGTAGGAAGAATGTGATTCTCTCCCATTGAATGCCGGTGGTTCAAATATTAATTATGGCCATCACTAAAGCGGAGGCATTGTTTCATCTTAAGAAGTATACACACATGTGTTTCCTCAGTGATTCACTGAGTAGGTTCAAAAAAATTCACTCTACGGGCTCGACAGCAGTGGTGAGAGTTCACGTGAAGGTGAAGTCTGTCAAAAGTATAATTCTTCATTTATTTAAGAATAATTGAGGTATGCGGGTATATGAGGTATGAGGTATGATGTTGATGTCATACTTTCTAGTTTGGTTCATGTTGAGTGTGGAAGGACAATGACGCTGCATTCTGAATGTTCTCGGAGTCGTCGGACGAAAAACAAACTAAAAACCCCAACTAATCCACAACCTAACTAGACTTCACATATATTAACTTTATTTCAAGGTAAGCGATGTCAGATGGGAGTGGAATAATGCATGTAAAGTAATACAATACCAGTTTTGTTTGTTGCTACATGTTGAGGGATACTGACATTTGCAATGATGATGGTACACAACTAAAGTGGTTAGAAAACGATACATTGGTGCTAACTCTCTTATATAAACACTTTTATCAGACAATACATATAGATTTTCTGAATTTTGATATAAAAACACCACATTAAACACATAACAACTTCACTTAGTTGTAACTATGATATTTAACTCTACTGGGTATTTCTTTTATAAATTATAATTTGAAATGTTCAATATTTTAGCTTCAATATCAGATAAAATACGTGAGTAAAATGATTTATGAGTAATACTAATTTTATTTTGTATAAAATAACATATGTTTTTTATGTTGAGATTCACGAATTCAAATAAACTCCTGACAGAAATTAGGCTGAGAAGTGTATAGATAGATACAATATTCTGAGAGGAAACAAACTGTCGATAATGAATATATTTATGTTACGTCAGTATATATTGTTAGTATCCTTCATAAAAAAAGAGAGGACAATTGGAGTGCATGACGATCATTGAGCCAATTAATAAATGTAAAACTAATATAATATATGTTAATTATATTGGAATAGTCTCGACTTATAGTCATTGTATTGGGCTGAAACAGTGTTTGTTGAAAACGTGAGATGCAAAGTAAGGGGACGTAAGTAAAATAAGGGCGGTAACACATTATCAAAGTATAAACATGATAGGAATGGCACAGCATCATGTCGGTACGAGTGAGACACGCACAGCGAGAGAGAGAGAGAGAGAGAGAGAGAGAGAGCGAGAGAGTGAGAGAGAGAGAGAGAGAAAGGGAGATGAGGATTGTTTATTACAGAGAGCTACCAATCATTAAAAGAATGATAAAGACAAACTTAGACTTGGTATAGGACAGAGTAATAAAATAGTAGACATCTCGATAATCGTCATGTCATCGCTCATCAAATAGTTTTATTAAAACACTCCCTTTCTTTCGCCTCAGTACAACTGTCTTTGGCATTGTCATCTTTTTTTTAAAATGCTTAGTAATTTTATTCAAGCGTAGCTGTCCTGTTCACTTTTACTGTGGACTGCAACGGGCTCCTAAACTTGCGCAGAGTGCACACAAGCATGTTGTTTATGTGCCTTTATGGAGGAAGCCAACTCTATAATCGCACTCACTACATAGAGAAAGAACAAAAAAATAATAAATTCAGAAGAAAAAAACAATCATTTAAAGGTAATTTGCCACCGCTTGTAGAAGGATTCGAACCCACAAGATATTTTGTTCAGAGACAACGTCCGGACTCTAAACAAAACCGTCTGTCTGAAGTAAATGATATGCTCATTTCAAGAATATGTTGATTATATGGACCACAGTGTTATTATTAATCTCTTGTAAAATAACATACATATGGCATCTTCTTTGATCCGTTTTGTGATTGTTCAATGTTCATTTCACATTTTCTGATTGTTCAGTTATCACTTCACATTTTCTGATTGTTCACTTTTTCCCATCACAGTTGTGATTGTTCAATTTTCAAAATTATTTCTTTTGATTGTATCCTGCGTTAATCTTTAAGCGTCTCAGAGAGAACATATGTGAAATTGTAACTGTCTGGTCCTTGCTTGTTGTCTAGTCGCTTGGGTTGTGGTAATGTTGATCTACGTAATCTCTCCTTGATTCCATCTACCCATCTCTTTCTCCCATCCCTTTTTACTATGTATGTAACCCAATGTCTTCATGTACCATACTCAATTTGCAGGATTGGTGGCTATAATTATAGTCAGCTGTCCAACCATTTGATTCTTTGTTGTTCAATGCAGTCAATATCTTATGTACATCAACAATTTTGTTTTTAAATCCTCATTTTGAAACGTATCTGCTTCAGTTTTGTTTACATTTCGTATGCATTTAATTTCCCATCGTGTAAATTTAAGCTTGAGACTTTCCAGAATTGCCCATGTTTAACACAAGTGTGGGCATATCCAGTGTTTATATTAATTTGTTTATATGGTGTTGCTGTTTATAAAGTAACATTAAAATGCTTCAAAATAGTTGCTATTTGGTAGATTACATTATTTTATTTCTGGCTTCTAATTTCTTGTAGCGAGTTAAACACTGCCCGATTACTTATATTCGCTCTCTTTGTTTAACACAGCGTAGCCCAACCTACGGCCCCGGGGTCTAAGTGTGATCGAGACTCAATTACGGCGGCACGCGAACCACTTCGATGGTTTTCATTAATGAAATATCAGCGAATACCATTGTTAATTTTACATTTGTGGGATAGTAAAACAAATAAGTCATTGTTTTTCCTCAGCAGGTTCTATAGTTCCCATAGTATGAAGCATAATATAAAGTCTCTATTCACGTAACAATGTAACATCAAATTCATAAATCGTAAGAGGTGATACAACTGTCTACTATATCAGACATTTCAGTGGTTTAAAGAAGATTTGGGGAGGAAAAACTCTTCGCAGATTCGACAATTCGACAAGAAACGCCATTCACGTGATGTGTAAAATTGGGTTTCGACGGCAACGACGGGATTACTGGTAGTAGGTGCGAAATGTAATCTCACAATCTCTCCGTTAACCGGAGTTTCAAGAGCATGTAAGTGTAAAGAAATATCTCCTACATACCCCAGGGACCATTCAATCTTAACATCTCCAAAAACAATGAAAATCGGTTGATTGACTGCTTTAGACAAACTGTAAGACGCTGGAACAACGCGATCGCAATACTGGGAGGAGCTATCTGAAGGTGTATATACAAATGGTCAATAAGACTGATCGCTATCAGATTTTATCCTATGACGAGGGCGGTACTAGAACAGATCTGTAAAAACAAATTTAATTGTGGTTATCAAAATGATATTTAATTAGTCTTCAAGCGCGCAGTTTTGGTTTAAAACATGAAAAAATGAGTTGAAGCCAACGGATTTTAAAAATTGTAATAACATTTTTACTTTCTAATAAAAAAAAAATAATCAATTGTTTGTCTTTTTGTAAACGTTTGTTATTACCTACCAATATGAGTCTCTTATCGTATCTTTATATGTATATATATATATCATCATCATCATCAAGTATCAGGCCTACTGGCGTAGGTGATCATGTCTCTCCACAACTTTCGATTTCTGCAGCTATTTATCATCTCTGTTGTTGACCCTCTTACAAGCCATTCTCTTAAGCTGTCTGTTATTTTATTCTTTTTGCTTCCCTCTATCTCGTCGTCCCTCGATCTTTCCATTTGTTACAATATATTCCAGTTGTTCTCTTCTCATTACATGGCCAAAAAATGATGATTGTCTCTTCCTAATATTGGAAATTATCTCTCTTTTTGCTTTGACCTCTCTAAGAACATCTTCATTTCTCTTCTTAGCTGCCCATGGTACTCTCAACTTTCTTCTGTAAGCCACATTTCTACAGACTCCAGTGATTTTCTTGTCTGTTGTCCTATTGTCCATGATTCGCATTCATATGTTAAGACTGGCTCTACGTAACATTTAAGAACTCTTTATCTTGTTTCTATTGTAAAAAAAATGGATTGCATAGTATCTTCCTCATTTTTTGGAAAGCTGCTTTTGCCTGAGCCATTCTGCATCTCATCCCTTTTGTACATCTTCCGTCTGAGGTTAACAAAGTTCCCATATATATATATATATATATATATATATATATATATATATATACATATGTATAAACGTGGAAATAGACTTATTGATTGGATTGAGGTCATACGTGGACGTAGTAATTTTATTACGGAGTTGCTTCAGACAGCGTAGGAGGCTCACACAAGGTCGCTGGTAGATAGACCATAACAGAAACCGGAAATGGCGACAATATAAATAGAAAACTTTACTCTGGCAGGGCACTTAGATACCCACCCTGGGATGAAGCGGGAAGCTCAAAGACAGTCACTCACAGAGAAGAAACTAGTTTAGTTAGAAAAGACGTTGAAACGAGATCAATAGAAGACCAAGTGAATATATATCAGATATAGTAACGACTCATAGCAGGTCGTTATCTTTGGACCTCGGGTAACAAAAGATCAAACCACACTGTTTTAAAAGATTGCCAATGTTAGACGCATGCATTAGTGTTGGATTCCGACTTATTATCTCGGTGTGTGTCTGTCCGTTGTTATGGTTATTTGCTCTCGGCAAACAGAACTGAGGCAACTGATATAGTGTTGTTGTTCATCATTCTTGCAATAAAATAAACTTTGATCGTCTTCGGAAAGCAACTGATTTAAATCGTTTCCTTCTGGGTTTGCTGTTTTGATGGCTTTGTCCATGTGGAGCACATATCCTGATTTAGCCATGGTTTTGTTTGAAACTAGTTGGTGATGCTTTTGATTGTTATAATTAGACTTTCACTTTGTCATTGATACTTCTAATATCGTATTATATAATATTTGTTTTTTAATACTATATTCTACAAGACCTTTCCTTAAATTAGTTCTGTTAAACTGCAAGAGTGTTGTCCTGATTAGGAAAATGCATTTTTTTTTATCGCATCCTATCTAATTTAAATACATTAATTATTATCCGACGAGTCATTTTTTGTAACCTCCAGGGAAGGAGAGAAAAAGAGAAAGGCAACGTATACATAAAGAAGAAAGATGGAAGCAGAAATGAAGACAATGGAGAAGTTATGTAATAATCTCGAAAGAATTGGCCAAAAAAAAATGTGGCTTAGAAAGAGTTTGTTGATGGTATATGTCTGCTCGCAGGAAGTTTACCTGAAGAAGAGGAGCTACATTGTTATATTATATTATTCATGTACCTTCAATAAATTGTTTCTCTTAAGTTTATCAACATATTTTTCATGATAAAATACATGCACTCTCTAATCCCCTGGCATATTTAATTCAAATAATGCTTTTACACATTCGTCTCCTTTACTAAATACCGACTTAAGATGATTTAGTAACAATTGTACCTTATGTCTAGTGTATAATTCAGGTATCTCAGTGTGCGTTTTCAATACACAACTGAGTGTAGCTATACTTCGTCATCTACACAAGCATGCATTACATTCTCTATTTCTGCACTTGCTTTTCTAGATTGGCATAACACTAACTCTTTGTTAACAACTTAAATATGTCATTGCTTCACACCAGATTGAAGATGGTATAAGTCAATGTAGCCCAACTTGTTGACATACAACTATGATCTAGATGTTATAAGTCAATGTAGCCCAACTTGTTGACATACAACAATGATATAGATGTTACAAGAAATGTAGCCCAACTTGTTGACATACAACAATGATATAGATGTTACAAGTCAATGTAGCCCACCTTGTTGACATACAACAATGATCTAGATGTTATACGTCAATGCAGCCCAACTTGTTGACATACAACAATGATATAGATGTTACAAGTCAATGTAGCCCAACTTGTTGACATACAACAATGATCTAGATGTTATAAGTCAATGTAGCCCAACTTGTTGACATACAACAATGATCTAGGTGAAATATTGTCTCTTCTTGCAGCTTTATCGTTTGGACTTCTTTTTACTTGACAACGGCTCACTTTTAAAATGAGGACATACTTCTGCTTATGTTTGTTTGACTAATAATGTGAGGTTTTATAAATCATTGATACGAATACAATAATAGTCTTTACAACTCAGAGATAAATTGCAATTGTTTGAAAAATTAATAAAAAACAATAATATTATACAATTATCATTATCAAGTACCGGGCCTTCTGGCCTAGGTGATCATGTCTCTCCGCAACTTTTGATCTCGACAGTTATTTATCATTTCTGTTGTTGACCTTCTGTCAAGCCATTCTCTTAAGCTGCCCGGTATTTTGTTCTCTTTGCTTCCCTCTATCTCTTCGTCCCTCAATTTTCCCAGTTGTTACACTATATTTCTTTCTCATCTCATGGTCAACAAAATGATGATTTCTTCCAAATATTGGAAATTAGCTCTCCTTTTTCTTGGCCTCTTTCAAAACGTTTCCATTACTGTTCTTAGCTGTACATGGTATTCTCAACATTCTACTGTAAAACGACATTTCTACAGACTCCAGTGATTTTCTTATAAGTTGTCCTATTGTCCATGATTCACATCCATATGTTATGACTGGCTGTACTTAACATTTAAGAACTCCTTTTCCTGTTTCTATTGTCAAAAATGAATTGCATAGTATCTTCTCATTTTTTGGAAGGCTGTTTTTGCCTGAGCCATTCTGCATTTCACCTCTTTTGTACATCTTCCGTCTGAGGTTAACAAAGTTCCCACATATTTAAATTCATTTACCCTGTTTTAATACTGTTTCACTTGTCTTTATTATGCACTGATGTGATGTCTTTTACTTTGTTGTTAACATTACTTCTGTCTTTTTGCTAATAAGGCTTGGTCTTTTATTTTTGCTTTCTTTCACTATAATCTCTAACATTTCTTGTAACTTGCTACTTGCTTGCTTGCTTTCTTACGTTCGTCCGATGACTAAAGTATTATAGAGTATTCGTAGACTGTAGAATTCCTCTGCGTCATCCGTCCTTAAAAGGACGTTAAGTGGTCGTGTCTGCGTTGCGTTGGGGTTTGCAGTATAACGGTTATATTTGCGTCTTTCGGCCCAACACATTCGACTTCAGCACGACATTTTTGAGTACCGGGTTGTCTTCCTTCTTCGATCCCTGCTCGCTTATCCAGACTAGACAGGTTAGTATGTTACTAGAGGCATCACAGCGAGGTGGAGCAGAGTCTGCATGGTTTTGGTTCACCGATCCTGACGCAAGCCATCAGCTGTGCGTCGCTGACAACTTCCAGCTCTGGTGCTGGGAGGCGCGCCTGTGCCTATTTCTTGTGCCTCATTTTCAGTCTTAGCGATTGAAACTGTATCATCAGCCTACCTTGGATTATTTACATTATGACCTCCAGTTATTATTCCAGGCATGCCCCTTATGGATCTTAAAATAATCTCACTAGACATATTAAACAAATCTGGTGACAGCACATAACCTTACCTAACACCATGTTTTATGTATTGATACATTCCCAATTGGTTTCCAGTTCTTGTGGCTGCTCTTTGTTGCCAGTACATGTTCTATAAATTATATTTTATAAAAATATCAAAGGCAAAACAGAGATCACGGGACAGAGACGATTAGAAATGTGACAGAATAGTAGTATAACAATGACTTGCATACTAAAATAGGTTTTGTTTACACTTGCTACAATGTTGCCTGATTCTACATTATTTAAGTCACACATTACAAGTGGTATAGCCATGATCAGGGATACAGTCTGAGAACGATTTCGTAAAACAAAAGCAAGGAAGCGTGTTCAAGTACCAGTGGTAGAGAGTTCAAAAACATTTGGAGCTGGAACATTGTCAGTTTAGTTTATTCTAGTCAAAGTTATTTATCTTTATTGTACAACAGGTAAACTCAATAGTTCTTTGTCATCTCATCATCACGTGACCCAATATCAAACACACTCGCCAGCCACAAACGTTGACGATGACTTTAGCTGAGGTGAACGAACTCCGAAGTAACAGGCGAGGATATTTTCCCCACAACTTCCTTATTCTTATCTTTCAACATTCTTGGCAGGTAGCCGTGACTATATTATTTTCTCTTCATCACGGTCAGGACCTCAGTAACTACTCGAGCTAGAATGATAGAAAGTGTTAACACTCTGGACACCTGAATGAAGGAAACAAATAAGAGTGAGAATGAAAATAAAATGTCAACTTTTCAATGTCAGGTTTTTTTTTTTATTTGTGTATTTGTATGTTAAATCGCCATATTCTTATAGATGAGGATGGTGGCGAAAGGAGTCCAACCTGTAAGTTAAACACATCTGGAACATATTCCTTTTGAATAATGAAATTTGAAAATGTAAATGACTTATAATTTATTTCAGTGTATTTTTGTTTTTGTTTTTCAAATGTCAATGCCTTGTTTATTCAACCATGACTATTTTAAATATATATTGGTGTATCAACAATAATCTGACATAATGCACCATGACCTTATCAAGTAGTCGCTGATTTTTTGGCACGCATTGAAGCGGGCAGAGTGTCCTTTTACTCATTGAGCGTGACGGATTGTTATGACTTTCTTGACATTCCCGGCTTTTTCTTGAGAACTTGAAGTTCGTCTAGTTACAGACTGAGCTGAGAAAATACTTTTCCAGCATAGAGGTGCTGCAATACTAGGTCTTCTATTTCAGTGAGAGCCACTACTACAATGAACACGGTGATTATGACTTCTATTAGCCAACCTGTTTCGACACACTGTTACTGGGAGAGACGAGGAGGAGATAGAAACGCCAGGTCTTGCTGAAATGATGGTCCGTCATCTCCCCAACTAAACTAAATGTTCTAGAGTCATTTAGGTTATCTTCATTTCATATTTCACCATATGTTATAGGAATGTACGTCAAACATCACCACTTGCTACCAGTTTTACCGCAGCACCACAATTATTTGCCTGTCCCATAACTTACATTAACACACACACCAACATAATAAATGGTAATACAATCCCAACCAGTCATCATCTTCTAAGGGCATCAATGTTTTGCAGCAATTATTTACAATTAAACTGCACACCATTATATTTCCAAGACAATTAATTAACGGAAAAAACGATGCTCTTATTTTGAGCAGCAGGCATGAGACATTATACAAAGATTTGACCCCCCCCCCCCCCTTTCCCGTGAATGATGTAATCATGCCTCGACAATGCAACTCTAGAGACACGATTATACGTCTGTGATAGTCCGTTCTTAAATTCTCAAAGAGTGCGATTATACTTGGTTTGTGTACTTTTGATCAGTCCCGCTTTAATTAAATTATATGTTGCCTTCGGAAACTGTCTCTTGTAGGATTGTTCTTATTTAACTTATGTAAATGTGTATATATACATATATATATATATATATATATATATATATATATATATATATATATATACTGCCTGAAAGGACAAATCTAAGTTTCTAAGACCTATCTACGCTTCAGTTCCTTACAATTTTAACACGCAAATATCACTGTATACCCTAAACGCATGACATAAATAACTATATTTGTGCGTGAACCAAAATGAACCGCTTCATTAATGGTGTAATTATTATTAATGGCGTGTTTTTTTTTAGGTGTCTTTAAATGATTGGTCGTAAACATAAAATACCGTCATTTTATATTACAACCGAATGTTTAAGACAACCTATTGCAATTGTCCAGAAATTATATAACCAAAATAAAAAATGATTTATAAAAATCCAGGCTGTCATTGAACTTAAATGTTATACAATCTGTCAGTCCAATACAGTCTGTGAAAATCAATTGAAAACTTCATGCACACATTTACGGCAGTTGATTAAATACCTTCCTATAATATTGAAGGAAAGTTTGTTCACCAATTTATTTCGGACTATGTGAGTTTGTGATGAAGCAAATGTTGACCAGAAAAACGAATTTTCTTATCCACATTTGCCAATGCTGGATCAGCATATCACGAAATACAAATATCGGAAGATAAGCTGTCTCTGGGAAGCGAACGAAATATTTGTTTTTATTTTTTTACTTTAACAAGTGTAGACATCGTGAGGTGTAGGTACTTATCTTAGAAAACCTTGTTAAATGAAAACTTAGCAGTAAAAGACTATACAGTAAAAATAATCATGGACTAAGACTAAGCAATCTAGTAATATAAAAAACCGACATCACTAGAGTCTATACAATTAAAGCAATAGAGAAAACAAAATGAAAGCAACGTAATATTTAGATTTGAATAATATCAGATAGTTGGCAAACATTAACCCTGAACAGAGTCCAATAACATAAACACGTGATGATAGCAGTGAGATATTGCCCGATGGCAGTGTGTCATGGTGTATCGCTGAAATACGATGACAACGGTCCAGTATTTGGGAGAGGAACATTTGTATTTGTACAACGTTGTATCTTTTCAAATCATTTAATCTCAGATATTAATAGATTACTGATAGTGCGTTCAATTCTTGTACAATTCCTTTCTTGTTTAGCAAATGCAGGAGTTGTGTTCATTAGTAAGTTATTGTAGCACTGACTGTAAATGTGTTTGTGTTCTGTTGACGTCAACAAATAACTGAACATAAGTGCACTAATGGTTCATGTCGCATGAATATGCAAACATAAATCATTCTTGCAGACTCTCCTTGGTATGTTACGTCGTAATATCCTTATATATATATATATATATATATGTATATGGGATATAATATTAAATTTTTTTCTTTTCATTTAAACATTATTTATCTTTAATATAAAAACCGCATCGGGCCTCAATGCAATCGCAGGTATATGCTTATCATATCACTTTATAGATAACTTTTCGAATACCCGCAGAGAGGAAAACGACTAGAAAAATTTACTCTGAATCCGCATCATTGAATAGACTTCAGGAACATGATGTCATGGTGGGAGATGCCAAAAGAGAGCGCTATGTAGGAACCAAAGAAGATTTGTCAACCAACACAACACTCGGTGTCGTTAGTAGAAGTTGATGGATACTCTTCGGAACCGATCTGAGCACTTATGGACATGTCCGATGTGCAATGAGAATGACCGGACGACCAAACCACTTTATAGGTAAACCTGAAGGCAGCCTCTTTCCACCATCCATGATTGGCTTGTACAATCTACTTATTAATAATTCGTTTACGTTTCAATCGACCACTCATTCAAGACACGAGTGTTCTAAATAGTGTAAAACGTTAACTAGTATCCTGTCGATCTAAATTGTCCTACCATTTGTGTCTTTGAGATGCTATTAAGTCAGAGAGTCTAGCACTGTGGCTAGAAGATTGTGGAGGGACATGATCGCCTACGTCAACCGGTATGGCACATGATGATGAGTGTTGCACACAGTTTCAATGGCTATACATACTTGCACCAGATTTTAAAAAAGTCTACATCATCTTAGGTTACGAGTGCATTTCGAGAGATAATTTCCGTAAGTTGTTTACTATAAAATTAGCGTAAAAAACTGAGTATACCATGAACTAGTTTCTAACAATGTCAATGAATTCTTTCATTGTTATGATTGTGGTGCTTATAATTATTATTAATATCTTGATGCATCTCTGTGCTAGTCATGACTCATTTCGTGCTGTGTTTATGTGCTAGCCATGGCTAATATCTTAGCTTGTGTGTGTGTGTGTGTGTGTGTGTGTGCTAGCTATGGCTCATATCTTGGTGTGTGTCATGTTAGCCATATCTCATATCTTGGTGTGTCCGTGTTGATCATGTCTCATATAATTATGTGTGTATGTGTTTAGTCATATCTCATATATTATTGTGTATCTGTGTTAGTCATGTGTCACATCTTTGTGTGTGCATGTTTGGGTTAGTGATATCTCATATCTTTGTGTGTGCATGTCTGTGTATGTCACATCTCATATCCTTGTGTGTGCATGGCTATGTTAGTCAAAGCTCGTATCTTTGTGTGTGCATGTCTATGTTGGTCACATCGCATATCTTTGTGTGCATGTCTATATTAGGCATGTGTCATATATGTGTGTACGTATGTCCATGCCAGAGATATCTCATATCTTCATGTGCATGTCTATGTTAGTCATGTGTCATATATATTGATGTGTGTCAGTGTTAGTCATGCCTCGTATCGCTGGGTGCATGTCTGTGTTAGTCACATCTTATATTGTTGTGTGTGCATGTCTGTGTTAGTCACATCTCATATTGTTGTGTGTGCATGTCTGTGTTAGTCACCTCTAGTGACTGTGGCAGATGGTGCTCGTAAACCGGGGGGGGGGGGGCGACCATCTAAGGGCAGAATCCCCCTACAGAAAAGATCATTTGCTGCCTTGCGGGAAGATTGGGGACAGTCAAAGGCTAAAGGAAGCTAACCTGAATAAAGTACTGGCTGAGATTGGATGCACTGGGCCACTGGCGCAGAACACAGTGCAATGATTTAACGGGTGTTCAATCAGAGTGGATCTAGCAGACTCTAATTGTGATGTTCTGTCTGTGGGGGCGATCAACACACTTAACCTGACAGCTGACTTCATGTGATAGTCTGGAATCCTACTCTGATTGAGACCTGATCGCAGAGAGAGAGAGATAGAGAAGCAAGACGAATGTTTGGTGTTTGCATCGTGAGGTAATCTTGTAGTAAAGTGTTAATGATACACAAACGTTCAGTCACAACAGAAGGGAACGGTAAGGGAACATAACATATAACATTTATATGATAAGGGAACATCTTTGGTCAACGGCTGCCCTCAGCATCGTATCATAAATGCAGGCCATTAATATTGTATGTTGATGTGAACCAATCGGCTGACTGACAGTGTGAAAAACAAGAATAAAAAACAATAAACACTGCAACATAAGAGCTATAGTGTCTTCACTAATGTTTGCTGTTACTTTTTTTATATTTCTCAGCAATAACGTATTCTGGAAACTTCTCTTGTCTCACGGTGTCCTACCTTTGTCCCAACCGCAATATTTTTATCACTTTAATGTTATATAAAAACTGCAAACAATTATATAAACTGTCAATTCATTTTCTTTGCCATTCTTATCAGTTTCTTAATTATTTGTGTGTAAAAAAATTGTTTTTACAGTATAGAACTATTTTTTTTAATAATTCACTAACCAAAGGCGTGTATGTAATTGTTCCTCGTTAGGTAATAAGTAAATTTAATTTCGAAATTAATGTTCTTTAATTTTTTTTTTTCAAAACACAGATTTCATAAACCCTTTCCCATTTAACACATAATTTAAGCAATAATTTTGTATTCGCTTGGCATCACCACATGCAGATGTCTTTAATCGTTATGAGTAGATACATGAATTGTGACGTTAACTTGTCCCACCTGCTAACATATCGGCCTTTTTTTATTCATCACACATCCTTAAGGAACTATTGTCATTTTGGTGTCTGAAGTACATATGGTGTGTATTTATAAATGGTTCAGCTCTATAAACACTATCGTCATTTTCCTTACGCCATTCTATAATTTCTTGTAAATAAATGGTAAAGGTGTCCCATTTTACTGCCACATGTAGAGCTTGAACATGACAAGCAATAAATATGGACTAGATCATCATCATCAAGTACCGGGCCTAGTGGCGTAGGTGATCATGTCTCTCCACAACATTCGATCTCGGCAGCTATGTATCATTTCTGTTGTTGACCTTCTGCCAAGCCATTCTTTTAAGCTGTCTGTTATTGTTTCTCTTTGCTTCCCTCTATCTCTTCGTCCCTCAATTTTTTTCCGTTGTTACAATGTATTCAAGTTGTTTTCTTCTCATTACATGGCCAACAAATGATGATTGTCTCTTCCTAACATTGGACATTAGCTTTCTTTTTGCCATGAACTTTCTCAGAACCTCTTCATTACTCTTCAAAGCTGTCCATGGTATTCTCAACATTCTTCTGTTAAACCACATTTCTACAGACGCCATTGATTTTGTGGCGATTCATGATTATACAAAGAAATTACGACGGTGGTTTTCTGTTGCCTTCCGTCGGTTTGTTTACGGTTGGACTAGATATGAATATCATAAAGACTAAAACTATGATCATAAACAAAGGAAATTCGCAAGACCTAAATTATCTTAAGACCTCAAGAATTAAATATCAAAGTTGAAGGAATACATCTAGAGACAGTTCAGAACTACAACTACCTGGGGCATACTATAACCAGTGATGGAAAATGTACAACTGAAATAAATAAAAGAATAGGTATGGCAAAAAGTAATTTCAATGCCATGAAAAAATATACTAACATCAAAACAATTAACAACAGGGCTAAAACTAAGAATAGCAAAATTGTACATCTTCTCAATATTCCTGTATGGTGCAGAAACATGGCCATTAGACCAGAAAACAGAACAGAAAATTGAGGCCTTTGAAATGTGGATTTATAGAAGAATATGTAGAATTGGATGGAAAGTAAAGAAAACAAACGAGGAAAAACAGAACTACTAAACACAATTAGAGCAAGACAAATGAAAATTTTTTGGTCATGTTAAAAGACACAACAGTCTAATAAAATTAATTTTAGAGGGGAAAATACAAGGTAAAAGAGGCAGAGGCAGATAAAGACCAAGACTAACATGGACGAGTAACATCAAAAGATGGACAAGTCAGCCTATGACAATCTGCATCATCAAAGCAAGAGATAGAGTGGAATGGCGCTCCATGGTAGCCAACCTTCGATGCGGAGAAGGCACCCAATGATGATGATGTAGAGCCTCCCCTATACGTGTGGACATCTGGAGGGAGCGAGGCCGACTGATCTCTTCTTTGATACCCCACATTCCCTGAACAACGTTATCCACTAGCCCTAAGAACCCACTTGTTTTCCTAGCGGCGTGGACGAACACACTTCAAACCCTCGTGTTCAACATGAAATAAGACCGCCCAGCGACTACGCTAATCAGCCCGCGTGTTGTAAAATAAGTACTTCTGAAAGCTACTATAATTTGTTTACACATTCTACACACAATCAACATTACATTTGGCAGAAACTATTTGACACAATGTGATTATTTCTAGCATGCAGTCTTTGACGAAAAAGATGAATCTGTGGAGTATTGGAGGCACTGAAGACATAACAGCAGCAGAGGCGAACAGAAGAGCAAAAGAAACAAATTGTATCTCCCCTCGACGCTGAAAGGCAAATGAGGAAGGAAAGAAGAAGTCTTACATTTTCCTGGACCTTACTAATTTGAAAAGATTAAGTAAAAAAGACGATGCAATATGAGCATTTCTTATACTGCAAAACCACATTTCTACTGACACCATTGAGTTTCTTGTTTGTTGTCCTATTGTCCATGATTATATCCATATGTTAAGCCTGGCTCTACATGACATTTAAGAACACTTTTTTCAGGCATGCCCCTTGTGGATCTTAAAATAATCTCACTATACATATTAAACAAAATCTGGTGACAGCGCACAAACTTGCCCAACTGTTTGTTGAAATAATCCCAACTAATTTCCAGTTCGTATGACCAGTTTGTTGCCAGTGCATGTCTTTTTTATTCTTTGATCGTTGATGTATACGTTCATGCTTTCTAAAATGTTGATTTTTGCTTTACTTTGTCAAATGCTTTGTTATAATCTTTGAAATATATGTATATATCTGTTTTCACCTCTATGAATCTTTCTACTAAATATCTTATGACAATTCTACATTTTCTTTTATAAATTCACGTTTGGAAGGCTTCAATTTTATTGTTGTTTTCTTGTCTAATATCTATGTTTCTACACAATACACGATTGTTGAGAAGATATAACATTTTAATATTCTTAGTTCAGTTAGACCTGATGTTATTTGTTTTGATGTTAGTATATTTTCCACGGCATTAAAATTACTTTTTTTTCATTCCTATTATTTTGTTTATTTCAGTTTTACATCTTCCATCGCTGATTATAGTGTGTCCAATGTAGTTCTGAACTGTCTCCAGGTTCATTCCTTCAACTTTGATACCCATTTTTAGTTTTTGAGAATTATCTTTGTTTATGATCATAGTTTTAGTCTTTTTGATATTCATATCTAATCCATAGTTTGCTTATCATGTTTATTCATTAAGTAATTGCTGGGGATATTTAGGGCTTTATTCTAGTAATACAGTAGCAGCAGTATATGGTATGTTATTGACTAATATTTCATTAATGTTTATGCCTGGCATCTTGTTGATGTTTTTAATGATTTTCTCAGTGTATAGATTGAACAAGCTTGGTGATATGATGCATCATTGTCTTACTCCTCTTTTTATATCCATGGGTGTAGAGTTCTCCTTGTTATATTTATTTATCGCTGTTTGCTCCCAGTACAAATTACATATTATTCGTATGTCTGAGTCGTCTAGATATATATCTTTTGGGCAGTCTATACATTGATTAGGGTGTATTCTATGGAAAGCATTGGTGTAGTCTATGAAGCAGGCATATACTGGTTTGTTTACTTCTATGTATTTTTCAATCAATGTTCTCATGCTAAATATGGCTTTTTTTAGTGCCACTGTTTTTTCCTGAATCCAAATTGTTGCTCCTCTAATTCAGTATTGATTTTATTCTGAATCCTATCCTGTATAACTTTTAGGAAATGTTTGTTACTTGGCTTATTAGGCTTATTTTTCTAAAATCACTGCATTCAACTGCACCATTCTTTTTAGGAAATGTTCCAATTGTTGTAACTTTTTATACAACGGCAACACTACGCTCACACATAACCTCCCTAAGTTTCATTCTACATTATGTTCTTGTGAAGTAAACATATTTGTACTATATTATTATTATCGTTTTACTAGATTTTATTCGCTTTGGAGAACTGACTCATAGCCAGTTTTCTCAAGTTCAACATTGCTGTGGCCCAGGCGTGCAGATGTGTGTGATGAATACGACTGCCCGTATATTGAAATGTTTTTTTTTTTGTTTTACTGCAAATGGTACCAGGCCTATGATTTGTCTTGGGGCAGGATGTACGGTTTGTTTTCGACTGCAAATTCTCCACCGGCTGGAGTGTGGTCGGATCGAGTGTTTCACCGAAGTTGGGACCTACTGTCATTTGTTGTAATGACGATTTTTGGGTCAGATTGTTGATCATGATATCTACGGATTTCTTGCGGTTGCATGGTGGATCGTGCTACTGTCAATGACCGTTGTAGCGACCCGAAAATGAGCTTCATGGGCTGTCTGCCTTATTCAACACGCAGCACGTTCAACAGAACAGAATGACCGATCAGGATGATTTTTTGAAGGGACGGGGGCTGAGCAGGTAAGGGAATGGCCAATTGCAGTTACGTCATAACGTTCTAAAGTAATCGACTGGATAGTTTTATCACGTCATATTCAATATTGTATCGCCATACGTTCTAGATGTGGCAGAGGAAATAAACAAGGGGATGATCACTATAATGACAACACAGAAATTAGTCTGTAGTTACTCACACTCATCAAGTGACAATATCTGCTCATTGATTAGTAAACATTGTTATTCATGGATATGCACGTGTTTGTGAGGCTATGTGAAGTAACGCATTTTCTAACATGTCATTTATTCATCTTTAGATGTTGTATTTCTCTCAAGCGGTACGTACAATTATACATAAATAATGGGGAGGCAATTATTGCAAACTTTCAAACATCGTAGATATTGTTTGATGAATTAACAAGTCTCATCCGTTTTGATCATGTTCCCTTTGTTTACGACGAATGATGATATCGTATGAAAAAGAACAATTGGATGTGTTCACTTTCTGTGCGGTTTCGCTTCATGTCTCTTGGCGTGTGCTGAGACTGCTATGATGTGGACTACACATACATTCCTTTGTTTGGGAGATGAGTTAGTAATTCGGATGATTCCACTGGCACGGGCGGTTGAGCATATATGACTTTTAATGCGTTTGCAGTGATACCACAGCCTTCCATTACCAAAGATCCAAACACAATACATCATATCACAATGTGGCACAAGACGATAGATAAAGTCCAGACATTGTCGAGAAGGAGACTTTTAAATGTGCTTTTATGTAACGTGTTCTGTCACCGGATTTGTTTTCACTTTACAGCGAATATATTATGAGATCAATAGTAGACAAAAAAAAAGGAATTGAAGTCAACGGTCACAACATAAATAATTTGCGATATGCGGATGACACAGTGTTAATAGCAGAGACAGAGAACGAACTACAAGATATGATAGACATAATAGTAGAAGAAAGCAACAAGAAAGGTCTCAGTCTGAATAGTAAGAAAACAGAAGTAATGGTTATATCGAAGAAACAATCATCACCATCATGCAGCATACAAATAAACGAGACAAATCTGAAACAAGTACAACGTTTCAAATACTTGGGCACAATAAATACATCAGATGGGAGATGCACCACAGAAATAAAAAGCAGAATAGCTCAGGCCAAAATAGCATTTCAGAAAATGAAAAATATCTTATGCAACAAATCTATGTCAATAAAAATGAGAAAGAGAGTTCATCGGTGCTATATAGAACCAATTATGACCTATGGAAGCGAATCATGGACAGTAGACAAACAAATGAAAAGACGATTAAAGGCCACAAGGATAGAATTTCTCAGAAGAATGTTGAAAGTTCCCTGGACAGATAACAAGACCAATGAGGAAGTTCTCAAAGAGGCCAACACAAAAAGGGAGCTCTTAAAAAACATCAGAAAGAAGCAATCACCATTTTTCGGGCACATCATGAGAAGAGGAAAGTTGGAATACTTGGTTACAACTGGCAAAATAGAAGGAAAGAGAGATCGCGGACGACAAAGAGAGAAAATACTGGATAGCTTGGTGTCATGGCATGGAAAACCGTCAACAACATAACTGATACGATGCACTGTAGATAGAAGATTGTGGAGGGACATTATCGCCTACGTCAGCCGGCATGGTACATGATGATGATGATGTTAGCTCACAATATATATATATATATATATATATATATATATATATATATATATATATATATATAGTATACATGACTTAATTTAACATAAAGTTAGCGAATTTTGAATTGAAGTCATGAACTATCAAATCAAGATTAAACTTCTGTTAAAGTTATTCGAAGGTCCTGGTATCACTGTAAATAAATGCAAATCCATAATTGCTCAACCGCCCGTGCCAGTGGAATCTCCCGAATTAAAATCTCACCGAATATCCAAGCAAGGAAAGGCAGCTGCAGTCCCCATCATAGTAAATACAGCATACGTCAAATGACATACGGCGTATTAGCATCGAATGTGATCATAGCTGAACGGTCCTTCATCAAACAATATCATCATTCATCGTAAGCAATCTGCAAATAGAAACACCATGCGGATGAAACACACAGTTCACGTTGTGTACATAGAACTAAACTCAGTAGCCCTGGAAGCAAGCCGGACTTTGAATATGAGGAAAATGTAACAAGGAACACTTTTCAGGCAGTGTCTCAACGGTACCTTGCCGTCTCTCCGCCATATTGACTGGAAGTCTGATTACATTTCCGTATAAAAGTTTATCATAATTACACATTTTACAATGCGAACAAATGAAATACAAATTTACAGAACATAGACGTAAGGAGAAAATGTCACTAATATGTAAACATAAACAGTAGATTATTTGATTCGAAGTTAAAGCTACACATTAATCTCTTTCAGATTGCAATAAGGGCTAAACTAGTAAGCACTAATAATGTAACTGAGGAAAATGTAAATATGTCAAATTTGAGCTCATACAATCATATCCATTCAAAATGTTGTTATCCACTATCATGTTCTTTTACATTTCAGCGTTCGCCAGTTAAGTGTGCATTGTGTCGCTAGTTTGCGGAAATCAGCGACAAAGTCGCCTGTTGACCCACATTTTCGTCTTCATAATGGCTAGTAATGTTTGTGTTGATTTACAATTTTGAAAGGGCACAGGCATTTTGACATTCTATTTTTATATATATTATTAAGAACTAACATGTTGACTGTTAAATGTTCACACTTTGGACACAAGAATTCGTATTATTTTTTATTTTTTTTATATTCGAGAGTGTTATACATAAGATCGCACTAACACCATTGTGTATATATTGATAGAGAGAGAACGAGAAACGTGCTGAAGTCGGATGTGTTGGGCCGAAAGGCGCAAATATCACAGTTATACTGCAAACCACAAAACAACGCAGACACACCCACTTAACGTCCTTTTAAGGGCGGATGATGAAGAGTAATTCTGTAGTCTACTAGAATACTCTAGAATACTTGAGTCATCGGGCGAACGCAAGCAAGCAAGCAGAGAACGAGAAAAAATTAGAAGTAAACAAGTGACGGTACCTTCTGGAGAAGCGGAAATCTAACATCTTGCTAACTGTAGCTAGACATTTAAAAGTAGGGCGTTGACACTATGGCAGACACCAGAATGAGGAGGGGGGGGGGTACCAGTTAATACTTTAGAGGAGTAGAGATCAGATGCGGCATGAACAACTAAAAATAGATGATTGACACTTTTAGTAGGCGGTTTGAACAGGGACGATTGATTGGTTACTTCTGTTGCGTGTACAATTCAAATCTAAGCCGCTGGAATGAATCACAAGCTTCTCTTCTGATCAGGGAAGAGGACAGTGGTCGCTCTCCGAATTGGGAAGGTAGATAGATGAATAGCCCTGCAGATGCAGACAAGTGTTTGGACAAAGAAATGGAAAAGCGCCATACAGTAAGCATTGAAGTCTTTGAAAGCGATTTCACTCTCCCAGAGCTAAATGCTACCCTTGATCACTATAAAAAGGGGAAATATGATAGACTGACCAACGAACTTATTACCAACCTCTCAATCAAAGAACTTGCTGTCATCTTAGAGTTTATTAACTTAACGTGGAGAGAGTGTAAACTGCCGTCTCAGTGGAAGAAAGCAAATGTAATACCCTTACTAAAGAAAGGGAAAGATCCCAACGACCTCAGCAGTTACAGACCAATTTCCCTGACCTCTAATCTGGGGAAAATAGCAGAACGAATGGTCAACGAAAGGCTGTAATGGTGGCTAGAGAACACGAATACACTCACCACTTACCAAGCAGGCTTCAGAATGAACAATCGTAACATGGAACAGCTGATAAGATTCACTCAAGAGATTGGTGACTCATTCCAGGAGCAAAAACACGTAATAGCCACATTAATTGACCTGACATTAGCATATGACAGAGTCTGGAGAAAGGTTTTCTATTTAAACTGGAAAAAATGGGAATATCAGGACGAATGTACAAGTGGATAACGTGCTTCTTTTGTAATCGAACAATACAAACAACATACACAGGAACAAAGTCCAAACAAAGAACCCTGGAGGAAGATCTCACAATCACAACCGATACCATAGTTTAATGCCAGTATTCGGAGTGGCCAGATTAAGGGTGAGTGACTACACAGCTACTTACTACCGCTACCAAAGCCAAACAAGGACCATTCACAGATCAGTGCCTACAGAATCATCACAATAAAGAACACTGCGAGCAAGCTGCTGGAGAAAATAGATGCCCGTGTCCTCACCTGTCAACTTGAACAGAAACGTGTATTCCCACCCACTCTCTGAGGTTATAGATATAACAAAGAGACATGGCTCAATGCGGCAGTCTTTGCCTACGACGTCTTCGAAGGCTTCCACAGACGAGAGGAGACATGTGCTGCTGCTATAGATCTGGAGGATTCATACAACAGGGTACCATTTTAATGTCTCATGCATATGCTTCGCAAACTTGCGGTGATCTCCATCCTCATTAGATGGATCGCCGCGGCACTGTTTCAGCGGAAGGTGATACTCAGATGTGGAAGTTGGTATTCCGAGCCAACATCCATTTGTCCAGGGCTGCCACAAGACTCACCATTGTCACCAGTTCTATTTAACGTGTACACAATAACGATCACGGAACAACAGCTGGATGGGAGGGAAAGAACTATGACTTTTGCTGATGATATTCTGGTATATCGAAAGGGAAGAGACAGACGGGGAATCGCCTCCACAATGCAAGACGAACTCGATCGCATTTCTTCCTGGTGTTGGTTTTCAGGTTTGATTGTTCCTTGATTAATCCTAATAAAGCATCAGTTTCATGGTTCTCCCTTAACAATCAAATCGTTAATACGACCACACCGGTAGTTCGAATGAGACATGATGAGGTGACCAGGGACAAGTTGATGACATACCACGGAGTTAAGTTTGATTGCAGCTTCTGTTTTCGGGATCACGTCGTCCATGTGATAACAAAATCCCGCAAATGATTAGCCACCTGGAAGGTTATGACAGCTGCCAACATCGAGCAGAGGCTACTTACTCTTCTGTTCCAGGGATTAGTCCTCGCACCAATCCAGTATGCCATGTAAATTCTTACTGTCAGTACGACTCAAAGTGATAGGGTGGAGAAAATACAAAATGAAGCCATTTGCATTATACTGGGATGTACGAGGGACACTCCCTGTGTAGCAATGAGGTATCTTCTTGACTTTCCTACCATGGATGACAGAATCAAGATCTGGAGAGCACGAGCATACCTGAAGATTAGTACAGATAAAGAGCATCCATTGCACGACGTGCTCAACACAGTAAAAAGTACCAGGCTAAATAGAGGCAAATCATGGGTGGGCCGAGCAGAAGATGTCATCTAACAGGCCTGTGGGCTTATCAATATCAGCGTTGGTGAGGAGTGGATACCGGTGCCTACGTCATTCAAGGGGACTTTCTCGTGTATTGTCACACTCGACAGGAAAAGTAGGGAACAGAAACCGGTCGTGGTTAATGCTGAGGTCAACGGTCTCATCTGCAATAACACCGATGAGAAAGACGCAGTCATCTATACAGACGGATCTGTACTACGACACCAAAGAAGTGCATGAGCATTTACAGCACGCTCGATAGGCAGAAAAGTCAAGGAAGACAGTGGTGCATACGTTATGACCACGAGTAGCATGACAATGGAGGCGATGGCAGTGGCCAAGGCATTCAAACGGTTAGAGTCACAAGACTACACCCACGCATGTATACTGAGTGATTCGATGAGCATGATAAAAAAAAATGGAGGCAGGCTCTGTTCGCATGCAATGAGTCGTTGCAGAAATAAAAAAAAATCGTAAATTCACCTTTATCTATGTCCCTGGATACGCCGGAGTACGAGGAAATGAAAGAGCAGACAGGTTGGCTAGCTGCGCTGTCGTTGAGGACGGGCAACCAATAGATCGGGCGACTTCCGCCGTCCAATGCCCTCCGTGATGTGGGAAGAGCACAGGACTTCGACAAACACAGATCCACGTCACTTCTTCGGATGATGGAATTGGGAGTTAAGATGGGCACAGCCAGAAATGAGAAACTTAGTTGCCATGTAAGTAGACTTATCAACCAACATAGAACTGGAGTCGTCAGTCGCTGGACACTGGGGGAATTGCTGAGGAGGGTATCTGCGCAAAATAATTCAATAACTCAGAAGGAAGGCCTACCTCAAGGATCAGCCCTAAGTTGCACAGTGTTCCTTATGTTGATAAATTACATGTCAGAATATATCACATGTCGTAAGGCACTTTTTTCGGACGACCTTGCCATCTGGGTAAGAGGCAAGGACATTCAAGCCATTACCCATACCATAAATACGAACTTCACTACCGTTGATGCTTACTGCCAGTTCTGGAAGTTAGAGCCTAACACTGAGAAGACAGTCTACAGTATATTTACCCTTAGCAACAAAGTCAAAGGGGAAGAAATAGATGACCGGATGAACGGAAAGAAACTAAACTACAACAAAAATCCTAGATACTTGGGAGTTGACTTAGACCGAAGGGAAAGCTGTTCGCGATCGTGCCATTGTGTAAACAATGTTTTCTTTGAAAATCACGTTATCTGGTATCACAGCGAGTTGGCGGATTTTTATAAATGTGACCACTGGTTTGATAATAAATGTTTGTACACAACAGTTTGTTAACCACCGCTGTAGATCAAGCCTTTATTCATCTGGCTTCGTACGCGACCTTGGAAGTTAATGACCTAACTTGTGCAGTTGGTTGGCTTGGGGCAAATTGTACGTTACAATGTCACTGCTATAATGACGCAGTTTGTGACAAAACTACAGGGACGTGCCCAAACAATGACAGTTGTCAGCATGAATATTTCGGACCCCAGTGTCAGTACTTGGATCTCGTTTACAAATACGCCCGAAAATCTGAACCTACTTTCCTGTTTGATAACAACTACACCACATGTAATCCGCACACAGATTCTACATCAGTTGAGGTAACTCTCAATCAATCTTTGCCGTTCTCCTGGTTTAGGATTTATGTGAATGACTTAACTTATCAATACAGTTTCACGGTAAAACTAAATGGTTTTGCCTCATGTAACATTGAATCAAGGTTTGTAGTTAGTTCGACGAGATTGATGACTTTTGCTCTGGGGATGGGCTGATCAACAAGTTACGGATTGAAAGGGCGATAGTTGCAAATATCTGCTCCATCTACATTGGCGAGGGTCGGAATGTGGTTCTCAAACAGAACACAAACAAGACCGACACAATTAATGCTTGTTATACAGGAGACGGATGTGGACCAGAGGCCGCAGTTAATGGCAAAACAAAGACCAATCTCTATGACAATGACTGCACACACACACACAGTTGAGAAGTGGAACCAATGCTGTTTACTGGCATCTGAACTTTGCCACGCAACAGAAGACTCACACCATTCGAATCTATCATCGAGCTAGCACTATGATTCGGGTAAAGAATGCCACACTGAAGGCTTTATCTGACAGTGGCGGCGTAGTGTTCCAGTATAATCATATATCATACCCAAATATTTCTGTGAATACAATTGTAGTCACCACACAAGCGACAATGGCACACATTAAGATTGAGTTCTTATCGACCATTTCGCAGGCCGACAGTGCACTGACGGTGTGCGAGGTGCAAACATTTACAGACACCTATTTTCTGGACGGGCATTCTTGGTCGTTTTGTGCAGAGTGGATCTGGCAGACTCTAACTGTGATGTTCTGTCTGTGGGGGCGATCAACATACTTAACCTGACAGCTGACTTCATGTGAGAGTCTGGAATCCTACTCTGATTGAGCCCTGATCGCAGAGAGAGAGAGAGAGAGAGAGAGAGAGAGAGAGAGAGACCGAAGGCTATCTCTGAAACAGCACATAAACAAGCTGATTGAGAAAACCACAACTAGACTCAGGATCATCAAACACCTCGCCACTTGTGAATGGGGGGGGGGGGGGGGGCAGACCAACAAACACTGCGTCAAATCTATATTGGTTACACGCGATCAGTAATAGACTATTCATTACCTCTGCAATCTATTGCTAGCAAGAATGTACTCCAAAGCCACGATAAAATTCAAAGTCAAGCCCTGAGATTTATTAGCGGTGCTATGAAATCAACTCCTAATAAAGCTTGCGAAATACGCAATAACATCGAACCTCTTGGCATTCGAAGAGAACGTGCTGTAGTGGAAGCCTTCGAGATAAATTTCCGGACGGAACCAACAGTGGAAAATCGTATTATGTTAGAAAAGTGGAGGCAGAAAACCCGAATTAAGAAAAAAAATTCGTTTTAGACCATGCAACTAACTTCAGTTCCAAACATCACCTTCCAGCAGACAGACTCTAGGATATGCCCATCCGCCCTGAAGCACTTTGCCGTCAAATAGTTGTTCCCGATGCCAAGACTGAGCTCTCCCACCCCTTAGCAGATAGAAATACTCTACCTCACATACTCAAAGCCATAGCACTGGAAACCATTGACCAGTATCCACGCAATGCCGTCCACGTTTATACTGATGGATCTGCATTCAAGGCCACCCTAAATGCTGGTTACGGTGCTGTTGTCAAGTATCCCTACTCTCACCCACACGACTACCCCCAAATTTACGATCCATGCGGATAATACTGCCCCAATTACTCTGCAGAAATTATTACAACAGAGAGAGCACCCAGGAGGATATTTGCAGACTTTGAATGTGATACCACCGTACCGCAAGATAGATACATTTTCTCGGATTCAAAATCAGCCCTCGAAGCAATTGAAACCGGACTAACATCCGAGGTTTCCAATATAAGATCTTTATCGAACCAACTCTCCACTACCTATCGCGTGGCTGTAACCCTACAATGGATCCCTGGTCACATCGGCATTGCGGGAAATGAGAGAGCGGATAGGTTGGCTAAACTGGGAGCATCTCTACCACAGCTTCCTGTTCAAGTTAGCCTCAAAACATGCAAGCAAATATTTTGAGAAACAACTACCACGAAGAATGGTTAAATATGTGGGCTTCAGCTAAGACTGGACGCCTACTCTACAGATATCAAACAAAACCAGACCCCCTCGACCCTGTGCTGGAGCTCAGACGAAAGGATCAAAGCCTGATATTCCAGCTGAGAACAGGCCATGCTCCTACCAATCAACACCTGGGCAGAATAAAAACACAACATGATCCAATCTGCAGGCATTGCCGTCAACAATCTGAGACAGTAGATCACCTGCTACTACACTGTCCTCATTTACAAAACCGACGGAACATGTTACTCCCACTATATCCATCCATCAAAAGCACACTGTAGTCTGCAGCTGTACAGCTGAGAAGGACCAGCGCCTTCATGCGAGAGGCATTAAGCTGTAAAGAGCTCATAGCTCACGGCTAACAAGGGAATTAAGTCAAGTCTCTTCTGATCAGGGAAGAGGACAGTGGTCGCCCTCCGAATTGGGAAGGTTGATAGATTAATAATCCTGCAGATTCAGACACGTGTTTGGACAACTACTATATGTATATCCAACTAATAATATTATTATATAATAATAATAATAATAATAAAAGGCACAGAGACAGACAGAAAAAACAGAAACAGAGACCAACAATATAGGACACAGAATTTGAGTCGCCCAATACAGGACTGACCACTAACTGCTGACGGAGAAATCAATACAGGGATTGTAATAAGAAAAAAAAGGATAAATGCGCTGACTACTAGTTACTATTGTCAATATCGGCTTTCGCCTAATTTGTAACAAGGAAGGTCAACATATAGAATGTTTCAGAAAATACCATAGAAGATGCTAGTAGAATGCAGTGTTATCGATACAATCTAACTTTAGGACTCAGTAGATCTTCTTTCTTTTGTTTCCTACCTCATCTGCCGTTCAATGTCAAGGGGAGTTACAATTTGTAGTGTGTTGCTTTTCTCTTTGCCTGTTATGCTGCAGTTATGTTTCCTAGTGTTTCTAAAATTCCATCAATCCATCTTGTTCTGGTCGGCCCTTGGATCTGGTGTTCTTGCTAAGCTTATTGGAGGCTCGTTATGTTCATGTTTTAATCTTTCTGACTTATCATGTGACCAAAATATTGAATCTGTTGTTTCTTTATATATTATATGGCGGGGGTTATTCCAAGCTTTATTTCAGTTCTTCTTTTCTGATCGTATCTCTCAGGCTGTTTTATGTCTTCCGTCTAACACATTCCATCACACTAGTGGTTATTGTTCTTATTGTTCTTGACTTTAAGGTCTAGAACTGGCATTGTCATCATTACGTTGGGATGAAGATTGTATTGTGGAGTGCCTGTTTTGCCTCTAGAATTATTTCCTTGTTGAACAGTATTGATGATAGATGTCCAATGATTTGACTCAGTAGATAAATGACGTAAACATACATATGATGTGTAAAGGTAAAGGTAAAGTACGAGACTTGAACCGGCGTCTAAGCACGCGTGTTTCCACCCATATGTGCTGGGCCGCCTATTCAGAAATGTTCGGATATTTCTGTATAGTGTCGCCTCAAGCATCGAAACTCAGATGCGATGCAACATTCCATTCTTCCCAGGGTAATACCCTGGTACCCATTTCTGCAAACGGCAGGGTCGACCGTGGGGGTATTTTTTTTTTCCCCAACCACGAGTACAATTCACACTGCTCCCAGCGGGAATCTAACACTGTTTGTCCGAACGTCGGTAGTCCAGTCGGGTGGTTTTCCCAACTAGGCTACCGAAGCCCCCATATGATGTGTGTGATGGTTAACAAATTGATTAAATCATGAGTTGAATGCTACTTACAGCAACAATAAATGCATCATCAGTAAGTCTTATTTTCCACAAACTCTAAGGATTGGGTTTGTAACCTCGTCTTCAAGCATCACGTCATTAACTTCATCATCATACCAACTATTACACAGATGCAGGGAGGAGTGAAGTCTCTAAGAAACATAAATTCTCATCGACTGAGGCGGGATTCGAACCCAGCACGTATATGTCATGAGACCGACGATTAACACTCGACCTCTAAGAGAAACGAGAAACTTAAACTTGATGTAGTAGGAAAAAGTTAATTTAGATGTCATGTCTCTTTAAACATTGAGAATCATGTGGTCAGCACTACGCCATTGCATTGTTAGTTCAGAGATAAAAATTCATCCGGCCTATTAAAGTTCGGTGAAACTAAAGGTTTGTAAATTACCGAAATTAATCTCCACATGTACTCTCAGTATAACCACTCGCTCACCACACTTCAAATCTTCTTTCATCTACCTTTTTAGCTCCCAGTGGAGCATAGGTCTTCAACAAACACTTTCCAAGTCGTTCTGTTTTCTTTTAATTCTTTTAAGATCATTCCCTGTCTTCCCCATCATCTTCATCTCTGCTTCTATCTGTCTTGTCCACGAATTCCTTGGTCTTCCTTTTTGACTATCCCCTGGGGATTCCAAAAAAGGGTCTGTTGTGTAATACTCTCAGTTGGCTTCCGTAGTGTGTGTCCTATACAGCGCCATCGTCTTCGCTGTATGTCTTTATCCACTGGTATTTGACAGGTACATTTCCATAATTCTATGTTAGTGACTTTGTCCTGCCATTTCCACCCTTTTATTCGGCGTAAGCATCCATTAATGAAAGTCTGTATCTTCGTGATTGTCAATTTTGTTATTCTGCATGTTTCACAGCCATATAATAGAACCGACTTAACATTTCTGTTGAACATATTTATTTTTGTCATATGGATGAAATAAATATATTTATTTTAGATAATTTTTTAAATATTTTTGTAACATATTATTTGTTACTTTTCTTTGGCATTGGCCCACACACATATTAACTAGTTAATATCACATTTAATTGTAACTTCCACTAATACTCACATAATTAACGATTGTTTTTCAGAAAATAAAAATAAGAAAAAAATACCTTTATTCTGCCACATGTTATTGTCACAATTCTGTTAATCATCACATTGATTGTATGTGTTGTTCAAGTATATGTTTTAAATAACGTAATCCCTCACGGACAATCAATCAATAACAAAGCACACACTAAATTTCTTATTGTGATCAATTAGTTCATTTGTGAGATTTATTTAGCGCTGCAAGGATGTGTTGCTTACCAGCTCAACTCAAGTTATTTACATATTTTCCCTGTTCAATCTTGGCATCACCATTCACTAATTTGTTATCATTCTTTCTTTTATCTGTCACTGATATATGTAAGGCGATGCTCCCATGATGTTTCGATCTTGCCCTTTTATTAGACACATTTTCTTCATATTTGTATGTACATACAATTCGTCGTATGCAATGTATAAATGTAGGTAAATGATGAATGCATGAACTACAAATAAAAGTAGATGTGACTTAAAATATCTTTTACGCGTAAATACACATTCAGTAGGAATTTGTTGGTTGAATGGAGAAACAGTTATAGTATATCTTAATAGATATAATTAGTTGATATGATTGTACAGGCGATGTCAGCCCTGTCTAATTACAAAAACAAAGAAACTTATAGAACCACCTCTCTAACAGCAGATATACGATTATTGTGAACAATATTGTCTATCAACGATAAGAAAGTCCGTAACAACGTCCAACGAACCACTTGGACAATTACAGTTCTGCTGTCAACAATTAATGACAACAGTAAAATTAATATAGTGTGGACAAGAGAAAAATTATGCAGGTCCTGTTGAAACGGTTATTCACCCAGTATCGAACAAATGAAAATACAAGAAGACAATGAAGATACAAGAAGAAAATTAAGATACAAGAACACAAAGGCACATGAAGACAACAAAGACACAAGAAGACAGGTAAGATACAAGAGGACAGCGAAGACACAAGAAGACAAGGAAAACACATGAAGAGGTAGGAAGATAATGTAAACTGCAGCATTAACGTTTGTCACATCTTAGAAACCGACATGTTAGAATTGAACGAAAATTGCTATGATGTCATAAAAAGTGATCCAAAGAAATATAAATAGATACAAGACTTTGAAGTAAACTTGAAAACAGATACACGAGTTATACTCAGCCACTCTTAATTGCAATATGAAAGCAGGAAAACATGCTGGACCAGATAATATAACTAAAGGAGAGATTGAAGCCATGTGTGATTCTGAAATAGAAATAATAACAACAATATTGAATGGTATCTACAATAGCATAATATATACAAGACGATCTGCTCAAATCAATAATAGCCCTACCAAAGAAATCGGGTGCGATAGAATGCGATGATCATCGCACAATAAGCATTATGAGTCACATGCCTAAGATATTATTAAGAATCATCATGGGAAGAGTGCGAAACAAAATCAGTCAAGAAATTAGCTATGAGCGGTGTGGTTTTGTTGGAGGTAAAGGAACGAGCAATGCCATATATATCATAAGATATTTTAAAGAGCCATAGAGTTGAAAACATACATATATCTATGTTTCATAGATTATACCAAAGTATTTGACAAAGTAAAGCACCAAGAAATAATCAACAATAGAAAGCATAAACGTAGACAGCAAAGATCTAAAAATAAAAAATAACATGTACTGGCAACAAATAGCGGCCACAAGAACTAGAAACCAATTGGGAATGTTTCAAGAAATAAAACAGGGTGTTATACAAGGTTGTGTGCTGTCACCAGATTTGTTTAATATTTATCGTGATATTATTTTAAGATCCATAAGGGGCATGCTTGGAATAACAATTGGAGGTCATTATATAAATAATCTAAGGTATGCTGATGATACAGTGTTAATTACTAAGAGTGAAAATGAGTTACACGAAATGTTGGACATTATAGTGAAAGAAACCAGAAATAAAGGACTCAACTTTAAAAATACAGACGTAATGGTAACAACAAAGAAAAAGACATCACCACAGTGCAAAATAAAGAAAAGTGGAACAATATTAATTAAAACAGTAAATTAATTTAAATATTTGGGAACTTTATTAACCTCAAACTTAAGATGCACAAAAGAGGTGAGATGCAGAATGGCTCAGGCAAAAGCAGCCTTCCAAAAAATTGTGGTGATACTATGCAATCTATTTTTGACAATACAAACCAGAAAAAGAGTGATTAAATGTTATGTAGAGCCAGTCTTAACATATGAATGTGAATTATGGACAATAGGACAACAGACAATACTATCACTGGAGTCTGAGGAAATGTGGTTTTACAGAAGAATATTGAGAATACCATGGACAGCTAGGAAGAGTAATGAACATATTCTGAAAGAGGTCAAGTCTAAAAGAGAGCTAATTTCCAATATTAGGAAGAAACAATCATCAATATCTTGACTATGTAATGAGAAGAGAACACTTGTAATATATTGTAACAAGTGGAAATTTGAGGGACGAAGAGAGAAAAGCAAATAGAAAAATATACCAGAAAGCTTAAGAGAATGGCTTGGCAGGTCAACAACTGAAATGATAAATACATGTGATCGAAAGTTATTCAGAGACATGATCACCTACACCAGCAGACCCGGTACGTGATGATGATGATGACTCTTAATTATTAACATAAATAAATGTGCACATGCCATAGTGACATTATAAGTCAAGCCCACCTCTTCTCACTTGATTTTAAAGATGTGTACTTTGCTAAATATATTGATGACTTATTTACTGTTATATTTAATAAAATTGAATATCTATTCTAATAGGTTCCAGAATTTATTCCATTTGTAAGTGACGCAATTTTGAACTTGTATGATCGCAAACAATCAATTATCAAAATGGTATTTTCATCAGACCGATCTAGTCTAAATCCAGCAACCTCGATGTGCTATAGACAACGTGTACACTCTTACAAATCTAATTTTTTTTCTTATATCTGTTGCGACGTTGTTTTTTATTTGTAACCCAACTTTATTCAATATTATTCTAACAACCGTTTTGGTAATACCAAAGTTTGTTAGCAAAGAACTAATATACGAAATGTACGTTTCATTTCAATCTGTGTAAACTTTATTTTATTTATCTGTTCTGCATCAGTTTGTTCTGTCGAAGGATTTACGTCTTTACTGCGTTATGACAAATGCATTTTTTACTACAGGTTATGTCTGATGATATTGAGAAACTTAAGAATTAGCATTAGCCATTCATAGCACACCACAATCATTCGTAACGAACACCGAAATAAATGTGCAAAGGATACCTACTTTCCTTGTCTTGCTTTTCGTTTCTTACATACGTATGATTCACCTGATCACGCAACCAACAAGGTTTTTGTCGACAGTGCACAGAGATTCGAGCTGCAGGCTACGACAGTTGATTGCAGTGGAACGGCTCCGGACCCACGATCTGCCCTGGGATAGGACATGTGATCTTAGTTCGATTGTATATTTGCTACCAGTTGGACTGCAATACCATAGAGTAAAGGAGGAAAAGAATCAAGATGCACCAAGATGCATAGAAATGCGAAGCTGCTGTAAAGCTGAAGATAATGAGAATTTAAAAAAAAGAGGAATAAAAAAGTGGTATGGTAACAGCTTTACGTGGTAATTAAAAAAAAGTCGACGTTTCGGCAAGTAGGCCTTCAGCTGGAACAACAAACACGAACACAATACATATATATATAATGATGTGTACACAAATCTATTTACATGGCGAGAATATGCTAGAAACTCAAGAAAAGAAAAGAAAAGGTCATTTTCCTCTGGTCCAGAGCGTTGTCAGCTTTTGAATGAACTAAAATAAGTTGGCGGCATGACCAACTATATATCTCACTGGCCAGACAGTCATGTGAGAAGACGGAAGGGTTCTAAAGATATAGGAGGTTGGTACAAGATACGTAAAACTGTGTATATCTAACTATGTGTGTACACAACGAACAGATGACAAGGTGTCGATTACTTGATCATGTTGCTTGTTGGATTATGTTAGGTCACCGCATTGCATAATCACATTCTATAATTCTGACCATGACTTGTTTATATACCATATGATTACCAGAACAAGTAACCGTCTTTGAAAATGAACATACACGAAACCTGACCACGGAAATTTATGCTGGATAAAGTAAACATACAATAAATAAATGCACATGTTATTATAACAAATGTTATGTTGTAGATCTGAAAGATAATTCCGGAAAAAACCAACAAAAAAAACAAAGAAAGAAGCGCCCTTCCAATGAGGACAACAACGTTGTCGGGCATGCTACACAAAATGAAACAGGCAATTTGACCAAACACTAAAACACGAACACACTAACAGTTAAATGATCAATTCCAGGATAGGTCAAGTTTTTTTACGCTCACATAAAGGTTCGTGTCCATATGAATTTGATGATGTACTTAAATTAATCAAAACAAGTGTTATTTGGTACATGTATTTGAATTTTGTAATTGCTTATCGCATCTATAGAAAACATTCGCTGTTAATTATGTAAGTAGTGCGAATGTGAATAATGAATTGTCAAAAGTATGTGCTCAGAATCATTACCAAGTAAAATCAATCCACATCCCTGCCCATAGGGCATAGGCTCATATTTTCCTGTTTCGAAATTCCCTTTTTTAGCATTCTCACGTGATTTGCTGCTTGGATGTAGTGTTCTATTCATGCTTTTTGTGGCTATTTAAATTCTGACAGACTAGTTGGAGGTGTAATTCTCATTCTTCAGTGGATTTTCGTACTTTTCAATCGCGATAGGTTTATCGTCTATGGGTCATTGTTTCACTTCTGCACCGGCGAATGTATAATTTCGAGAACGATCTTCTTGGCCAGTTTGCTCACTGCATTGTGAGTAGACTCGGGAGAGTTCGAAGGCTACGTGAGTAAACCTAGACAGAAAATCCGGAGGGAGGAACACTGCCACATTCGGCGGTGCATTATCCATCTTCTGGCATCCAATAAAAATCAACTTTGGTTCTGAACGTAATGACCTAGCCTTTATTTTGGAATGCTTCAATGAGAAACCAAGTGTGAGGGAGGGTAGTGTGTTTTGGACAAAGCACTATCCCTATCTTATTTCGCCTAAACAAACAATAATGCTAGTCCTATCCTCATTAGGTCAGAACAGTAGCAAACCATCTCCTCTTATACTCAGCACATGGAGTGTTAGGATCATGTGATCTGGATTAACAACATGAACCTCACAAATGTAGAAAACATAAGGAAAACAGCCCGCATGAAGTGGCAGAGCCTACCTGTTGCTATTGCAGCCTTTCGGGAAACAAGGCTTACGGTCTTTGGTTCAGTCAATGAGAAACATTAGAATTTAAACCTGAACATCTTCGCCTACATGGATTGGGTATTGATGTGCATTGTAATTAATTCATTCCATTTATACTTCTAAAAGCATATTACACCACATAATAACACTCACATTCCATGAAAGGCTGGACCAATCAACATCAACGGCGTCTAAACACCAATAATTGAAGCAACCACAGAAGATAAGATGTTACCTTGGATTCAATCCTCAAATTCAGTAGAACTGGTTTAACTAACACTTCAACTGGCAGAACGTATCCTTCATGAGACCCATTATGGGTATAGAGCTGGACAGTCAACCATCGAAATTATTGTTGCTCTCCGATAACTGTAGATTGGTTCAAGGAACAGAGAAGACCTATATATATATATATATCCTTCGTTGATCTCGCAAAAACCTTTTGACACTGTGAGCAGAGCTGGTCTATAATTTGTGCTAGAAAATGTTGGCTGCCCTCCTACATTACGCAAGATGATCAAGTCATTTCACAACAAATGTCTGCCACCACCCAATTCGACAGCATATCTCAAACAGGGATGCCTTCTTACTCCTAGCCTGTTCTTAATATTTTTCGCTACCCTTCTACACAATGCGTTTGAAATCGTCTCTGTAAACATCAACATCAGTACAACATCTGCCGTCTCCTATTTAACGTAGCACATCTGAGGTCCACATACAAAAAATGGAGAGAGACTTTAATCATGGAGATGCTATTCGTTGCACCACTGCTTGCTCACACTGAGTCACTCCTGCATTCATTGATGGACAATCTAACTAGTTCATGTGATTTACTCTACCTGAGAATAGTTATCCAGAAGACTGTGACGCCCCAGCGAGGTGTAGCAATTTCCGCAGTTATATAATTTTATAACACACCCGTTTAAATTATTCCTGACTTCTGATCAATATGGCGGATAGGCGGAAGGAACTGTTGAGGCTCTGTCTGAAAAAAAAATACCTTGTTGCAGGTTCCTTACTATCTAAGACCGACTTCCTACCGGATATACTAAGTTTAGTGCTCTGTGCACACTGTAGCGTGTGTTTTTCATCTGGATCGTGTTTCGATATTCCGATTGCTTACGATGAATGAAGATATAAAACGAAGGACATTTCGGCTGCGTTCACATTCACTGCTGCTACGCTTCATGTCTTTTAGCATATGCTGTAGCTGCTATGCTGGGAAATGCAGCTGCCTTACTTCGTTTGAATCATTGATCATTGAGATGAGATCATAATTCGGATGATTCAATTGACACGGCCGGTTGATCAATTAATGATTTTAATTCTTTTGCAGTGATACCGTGGCCTATTACTAACTACAACTACACATACTACCCCTTGAATCTGTGAGAAAGTTCATCTATCCCCGTTCCATGGTCACAACCGATGTATCCCTGATGAAGAAAAAATAAATTTCTGAATCGCTAAAGCAGCTTCGACATTGGATAAACTTACAGATAAAACGTGGGCTAACACCAAACTAACACTAAGAACTAAAACTCAAATTTGCAAAATTTGTGAGCATATTAAGCTTATACAGGGACATAAACTTGGACTGCCTATGCAGGACAGAATAAAAGTTTAAATAGGCTTTCATGTGCATAGTTTTCAAAAGCAATTTCGAAACATTAATCATCATAATCAAGGCCCCTTCTCTGTTTACATTTTGAAAAACGCACTTCACAAGCATATAGGTTCGTAATTGTTGGATTGTTCATGTTTTTACTCGGATATTAAAATAACCGCCTGTTTGTCTGTACATTTCTTAGATGTCTCATGTGGTAGATATTTTGTAATTGCCACTGTGTTATGACAATTAAGTTAAAACTTTGGCCGACTTCACCATGTCTTATCTGCAAAGTTTCCACACTACTGTCATGTAATATTTTACTGCATCTCTCCGGATTTGCTGCGGCTGTACATTCAATCTAAGCTATTGTTTTATATAAGGTCTCAGTTTCCAGGGAATTGAAGGGGTTACTAAATGATATGAAATATGTTGAGAAATAAATGTCTTGGAAATTAACTTTCACAATTTCTCATTCAGGTCAACGAGACGATCGGGCAGGTAAACAATATAATCTAGATCTTGATTGTCTATGGGTAGGCATGCGTTCTAAAATGAGTGTGCTCCGACACGATCAAGTAGGTTGTAGTCCAGTATGATCAAAAATAAAATAGACAAGAATGAACTAAGAATTATTACCAGATTAACCTGATCTTGATAACTCGTGAAAATCGCACTTTTTTGATGATAGAAATCGTGAAATCGTCCTTATTATCGTGACAAAAGCAATCTTTCTTTTTAATGTGAATCATGTTGCAACTCTAAATAGCGCATGCATAATTCTTATTATGGCTGACTTGACTTAATCAAGCACTAGAAATGATTTTAACCTAAAAATTCACTTAAAATCAAGCGGATGAATTTATCATGCCCCTGAGTCGTATCAAGTTGTATGCTCGGGCATAACAGTGAGTAGGGAGCCGCGATAGCTCAGTGGTTAGTGAACTGGACTACAAAGGACAAGGGGTAGGGTTCGATCCCAACCGACGGCATCCGGATTCACCCAGCCTTAAATGGGTACCGGATTTTTGTTTCTGGGAAAGTAAAGCAGTACGGGCGTAATACCGACCACATTACCCCAACAATGATGTGCTGAAGGTATGTAAAATATAGGGTCACTAACACCATATTTCCATATACGCCACTTGGCGTGACGGGGGTACTTTACATTTTTTTATAACAGTGAGTTTTGTTTTATGCTACTCGGCAGTCACAATGAGTCCTATTTCATAATACTCAGGAATCACAATGAAACATGTTTTCTATACTGCTCGGTAATCACAATGAGTCCTGATTTATACTACTCGGGAATCATAATGAGTCACGTTTTCTGGTGGGTAATCATAACGAGTCATGTTTCCTAGTGGGTAATCTTAATGAGCCATGTTTTATAGTGAGTAATCATAATGAGTCCTGTTTTGTAGTGGTTAATCTTAATGAGTCCTGTTTTATACTCGGAATTCACAATGAGTCATGTTTTATACTACTCGGGAATAACAATAAGTTCTGTTTTATACTTGGAAGCCTTAATGTGTCATGTTTTAAACTACTCAACATTCATTAAGAGTCATGTTTTATACTCGGGAAACATAAAGAGTCCTGTTTTATACTCGGGAATCATAATAAGTCATGTTTTATACTTGGGAAAAGAGTGATGTTATATATTCGGGAACCAAAATTACCCCTGTTTTATATTCGGGAAACACACTGAATCCGGTTACATACCCTGGCACTTTAAATATTGTCACAACAAACTGCCATTCTTCGATTCATCAACTAGGGTTTATCTTCCCCGACACTGTGGGATTTAACACAATAGTGCAATTTTATGAAATATGTACACTGATTAAACATTTTCCAAAATATTCTTATACTATAAATATAAATAAATGTATATACATATATATGCATATATATGCATATATATATATATATATATATATATATATATATATATATATATATATATATATATATATATATATAAAACGGCATACAGCAACACATAAGGGTAGAACAAATTTCAATGTAGTGTTTGTTAAAGTGCAAATATTTGAAGATAGAAAAAAGCAGTCACAATATCAAACAAATATCCAGTCCTCCAACAATTACAATTAGAAGATACAATAAATATAGAAGATCACTGTAAACAGATACAATATATATGGAAAGAGACACTTGGTGAAACTCTGGAGAAAAGAGAATGCCATAATAAGGCATGGATGACAGCAGAGACCCTGGATACAATTAAAGAAAGAAAGAATAAGAAGGCAGACATAATTAATAGCAAAACGAGAAACACTAAAGCTATGACAGAGAAAACTAACACAGCGATAAGCAAAAAAGTGAGAAGATGCATTAAAAGGGATACTATTAAACATATAGAGGAACTAGGTAAAGAGGGAGAAGAAGCAGCAAATAAAGGAAATATGAAAGAACGATATAACAACACACATAAAATAAGTGGAACATAATAACATATCAATGCCTTTATTAAAGATAAAAAAGTAAATCTGCTTAATAATATAAGGCAACAAATGAAGAGATGTAGGAGTACTTTGAGGAAACTTTAACAGACACGACCCAAATAACCCTCCAGACCCACCAGAAGTAGAGTTACACATTAACTGTGGAAAAGCAAGCAATGAAGAAATAATGAAAGCATTCAATCTATAAAGAAACGGTACAGCAACTTGACCAAATGAATTCAGTGCTTGGAAGAATATTAAGCATAATCATTCTGGAGAGACCAAAAGAGGCCATAGTGAAACATTTGAGAAATGAAAAGGTTGGTTTCAGGAAAAAAACAGATCATGTGCTGATCAAATAATTACCTTATGTATAATAGGTGAGAAAAGTTTAGAACTACAGTCCTCACTTTATATCGGATTCATAGATTATGAAAAAACATTTGATAGTTCAGACAAAGGACCGCTTTGGAAGTTGCAGAGTCATAACGAAATCCCCATTTTTGTTTTTTTTTTAACCTGATAAGAACAATGTGTGAATGAATGAAATGTGGTGCACGAAGTACATCTTACAGACGCTTTTAAAATAGAAACAAGAATAAGGCAGGGATGCCTTGTATCTCCATTTCACTTTCTACTGGCCTATTCTATTGGATTATTAATAACTCAGAGCAACAGAAATTGAATTCAGTGGTCACTGACTAAGCAACGTAATGATTAAGACTTTGCTGATGACATAACCCACCTATCACAGAACCTTCAATAGGTGCAAGATAAAGTGAGCACACTTGATGTGAGATCACAACTGCTGGGACTGAATATAAATAGATATAAGACCAAGCTTATGCGAATAATGCAGCTGGCAATAAGCAAATAATAATAGGTGAAATACCTTTACTAGACGTAAAGAGAATGATACCAAAATAAGGTTGGTTTTTTTTTGTTCGCTAGCTCTTATCTCTGACGAAGTCCTTAGAGATTAAGAACTGAATGTTGCGTGGTAATCGTTTTTTCCTTGGCAGCCGTGTGCACAGGGGTCCCTCGCCGCACAGGCAGATAACTCCGACCTCAAAAGTACTCATATTTTTTCCGTCGATGAGTAATTGACGTTTTAAGCCGGGCCTCGCTGCTGAGACCAGGGGTGGTTGTCGCAGAGAGAAATCATAAATAAAAATCCCAGCAAACCGGGATTTGAACCCACAACATCTCTGTCTCGAGACTGGCGTCTTGCCTCGAGACCAACCAGTAACGCAAATAAGATTATGAAAAGCAAGAGCTGCACTGAAAAACATATGGAAGTCCAAAAATTAGGATAAATACAAAAATAAAAAATTCATCTTCAATGTTAAATCAGTATTATTATAGGCTGTGAAACATGATAAATAAACAAAAATGGCAATTATGAAGATACAGAACTTCATTAATGGATGCGTATAATAAGGATAAATGATAGGACAAAATCACTAAAATAGAATTATATAAATTTACCAGCCAAATACATGTGGATAAATATAAACAGCGAAGACGATGGCGCTGGATAGGACACACACTGCGGAACCCAACTAAGAGTATTACACAACGTGTCCTTTTTTTGGAACCCCCCAAGTTTAACGACAAACATGAAGACCAAGATATGCTTGGAGAAGACAGATGGAAGCAGAGACAAAGATGGTGGTGTCATGGAATGATCTTAAAACAGAACGGCCTGGAAAGTGTTTATTGAAGACCTATGCTCCTCATGGAGCTAAAGGGGTATAAGAAAAGAAGAATCAAATCGATTATGTCATGACATTAGTTACCTCCATCAGCTAATAGCTACTAATGTGACTACTCTCCAAGAACCACATATCTTATTAGTCTCATCCTGTCCTTCGCTTTTCTTAATATTTCACTATTAGTATTTACATATACACTTCCATCTTATTCACTTACATCATAAACCTCTTCAGAAAACTCCTACACATATGTTTACAATATACTTCTAACTGTTTGTGTTCATAAACATTACTACAATTCATTATCTCCCTTTAAAGTTTCGTTTCCTGATTCACTAATTTACTCCATATCCTCTTCTTCAACTTATCGTATTCTTACTATTATAATTATTCATTACTTGACCCTTCTTTTCCCACCACCTTTCTTTATTTTATGTCAGCATCTGACATTCATTGTTTAATTCCTATTATTTGCTACCATTTTATATCATTATCTTCTCCTGTTTCTTCATTCTCCATGCTGTGCTCGGTGTACCACCTACATTACCGTTTGTTAAATATCCCATATCTCTGAAATATACTGCCATGTCTCCGAGGTCTTCTTCACACTGGCTCCACTCTTCATCGCTCCACTCATTGATATATTTCAATCTCCAATCTCTCTCTCATTATCTCCTCCTTTATTTACTTGATCTCATTATAACTTCATTCTAGTCTATCGATGCTTCCCTGTAGCCTATTTTCTCGTTTCTCTCAATCTGACACCTGTTGGATAAACAATGCGTTTTCTTCCTATAATTGTATGTTCCATTTCAGCATTTGTGTGGTTATCTGATCTATCATATTTACATATGTCATCGATGGAGTGGCCCCAGCTTTTTGCTTGTTCAGTTTTTCCTAACCCTTCTTCCACATGTTTTATTAGTTCATCCAAATCTTCCTTGAAACGTATAATGTCATTTGTCTATGGTATCTGTCTTATGTACAAAATGTATTAACTTGACCTGATTTCCTAATTTTCCTCTTCAGATTTTATAATTTCATTATCCTCTCATCAGTATCTCATTCAACTCTACCAGTTCTCGATAGTATCTATTTAAAAAAAAGATACAACATGCCTATGCCACTGTACACTTTACAATGTGACTACAAAACATATTCTACATGATTGCTCCCAGTACATAGACCTGAGAAGAGCAATGTGGTCAACACCCACCTCCCTGGAAGAAAGACTATATGGGGCAATCGAATCACTTAAACAGACAGCTGACTTCATGAGAAAGTCTGGAACCCTACTCTGATTGAGTCTTGATGGCAGAGAGAGAGAGAGAGAGAGAGAGAGAGAGAAAGAAAGAGCGAGAGAATCATTTAATCTCATTATCATGTCAAACAATCTCAGAGTCACAACCTAAACATGCAGAAAAAACAATTCCTTACTACTACTGTTACCATTTCCTCCACATCCGTCTGTATGGACACAGTAAACCAATCTGGCGGGAAACAACACCAAACCCACTGATCTTTATTTCACTTTCCCTACTTTTTCAGCCTGTATCCCATTAGGGGGTGGGAATGTTATCTTTGTTATTTTTTTCCACGATTTCCTGGCCTACTTTTTGGCCAAACTGATACTAACTCAATCTGGTGCATTGCAGCTTTCCTCAGTCAGACTTTCATTTATAAAATTATACATTTTCTGAATTGATAATTTCCACATTAAAGATGGTATAATATAAAGTAATTAGCCCTGGTTGAACACAAGATTCAAGAAGGTCGTCTGAAGGAATAAATACAACAAATGAGAAACAGCCGGTAAATTTGAATTTAAAAAAAAAAAAAACTTACTTTGTGTGATCAATCAGCCACCATAAAATATATGGACAGACACAAGCGTTTCTATGAAATGTAAACATGGCACAGCGGTAAATGATGGAAATTGATGTCCCTAGAGATAAGACTATGGGGTTGGAAACATAGACAAAAATAAGCAACCAGCTTCTCACCAGAACATATCACATGTCGTAGGGCACTTTTTGCAGCCGACCTTGCCATCTGGGTAAGAGGCAAAATAATCAAGCCCTTACCCACAACATAATCATATCATCATTCATCGAACGATTTAAGTTCTCCTCTATACTGATCACTTTATGATGTATTGATTGATAATTGATGACAAATTGATGTCGTTGTACTCTTCACCAAACCCATTGATGCTCAGTCGCTTTTAAAAATCATTGAAGGACATGGTTGATCAGTGTATGAGATGAGATGTGAAAGCAAAAAAAAAACATGTATTTTATTTCAGAGATATGGTGTAAACGACTTGGTAAGTGTTAAGATCCTGAGCTGGTTATGGTTAAGGAAGGCCAACTGCAAAGGAAGGCCAAGGTATAACTGCAAACGAATTAACATCCATAATAGCACAACCGGCCGTCCCTGTGGAATCATCCGAATTACTAACTCCCAAACAAAGAAAGGTAGATGTAGTCCCCATCATAGCAATCTCAACACACGCTAAATAACATAAGGCGAAACCGCACAGAAAGTGAACACAGCCGACTGTTCCTTGGCATACAATTTCTTCATTCATCGTAAACAAGTGTAATATCGAAACATGATCAAAACCGGATGAAATACACAGCGCACGGTGTGCACAGAGCACTAAACTCAGTAGCCCCTGCAACAAGCTGGACTTGGAATATAAGGAAACTGCAATAAGGAACACTTTTCATACATAGGGGCCTCGGTAGCCGAGTCGGGAAATCCGCCCGACTGGACCACCGCCGTTCGGACAACTCGTGTTCGAATCCCGCTGGTAGCAGTGTGAAGTTTACTCGTGATTGGAAAAAAAATACACCCACGGTCGACCCAGCCGTTGGCAGAAATCGGTACCAGGATATTACTCTGGGAAGGTGAGCAATCTTGCCTCGCAAGTGTAGTGTTCAGATTTGAAAGAAGGCGGCTGTGGAAATATTTCGGTTGTGCTCAGAATGAATTAAGAAGCAGGTCATCTTTCTCATCAGACAGTTATATGGTACATGATCCACATCCACGTGTTAAGGCTGGCTCTACATAACATATAAACACTATTTTTCTTGTTCTAAGATGAAAACATGAATTAGTATCTTCCTCATTTCTTGGAAAGCTGTTTTTGCCTGAACCATTCTGCATCTCACCTCTTTTAAACATCTACCGTCTGAGGTTATCAAACTTACCACATATTTAAATACATGTACCTGTTTTAATATTGTTTCACTTGTTTTTATTGTGCACTGAGGTAACTTATTTTTCTTTGTTGTTACCATTGCATCTGTCTTTTTGCTATTAAAGCTGAGTCCTTTATATTTGCTTTCTTTCACTATAATGTCCAACATTTCTTGTAACTCATTTTTCAATCTTACCGATTAAGATTGCCAAAATAATGGAGAAACAATCGCGTTCATACAGACATAATGTAAATAAAATTGCAACCATCAATATTTGCGGTATCAGAGACAAAGAAGAACAATTAATCGACGCAATGATAAAAAGAAGAATCACAATACTTGGAGTAGCAGACACAAGACTGAAGGAGAAACAAACAAGGAAAGCGTACATGAATTATACCATAATAAACTCAGGAGTTAACACCAACGAAGTAGCAAAACACGGAGTAGGATTCATTGTAGACCCAGAAACGTCCAAAAACATTATAGAAATACATCAACATTCAGAAAGGATAATTACCCTAAGAGTAATAGAAAACAACGTCAATATAACATACATCCAAATATATGCACCTGGCAACAACAACGACGAAGAGAGCGAAGAATTCTACGAAACACTTAACGAAATCATAAACAAAGTAAATAAGAACGAAGATCTACTGGTGATGGGGGATTTTAACGGGAGACCAGGAAAACGCAATTATGAGAACTCCAAATATCTGGGCCCATTTGGAGATAACACAAATAGAAAGAACGAAAATGGCAACCGAATGCTTGAATTATGCAATCAACATGAATTATGCATAACTAACACTTTCTTTAAGCATAAAGACTCACAAATATACACATGGTATAAATGGAACGATAACAATTGTAAAAGTCAAATAGATTTCATCCTAGCGAGAACACAAAGGAAGAGGAAAATCAGAGATAGCAGAGCGGTACCTAACATCACAAATGATACAGACCATAAAATGGTGCTAATAACCATCCAGAAAGCAAAACAAGACAACAAGAACCAATTGAAAACAAGAAAACAATCCGAAAGGACAATAAAATTAAGCCAACTTAAAACAGAAGATAAAAAGAAAGAAATAGAAAAACAACTAGAAAACCAATTTAAACAACTACCACAAC